>JASPKZ010009389.1:162500-407500 GCA_030220185.1 Diploptera punctata
AATAACAATAACAAATAACAATAACAATAACAATAACAATAACAATACAATAAACAATAACAATAACAATAACAATAACAATAACAATAACAATAACAATAACAATAACAATAACAATAACAATAACAATAACAATAACAATAACAATAACAATAACACATAACAATAAGCAATAACAATAGCAATAACAATAGCAATAACAATAACAATAACAATAAACAATAACAATAACAATAACATATAAACAATAACAATAACAATAACAATAACAATAACAATAACAATAACAATAACAATAACAATAACAATAACAATAACAATAACAATAACAATAACAATAACAATAACAATAACAATAACAATAACAATAACAATAACAATAACAATAACAATAACAATAACAATAACAATAACAATAACAATAGTATAATGAATGGAGTCTTATGGAACAGACATATAACCAGGAAAAATAAGTTACAAATATATAATTCAATAGTGAGAAGCACTGTCACATATGGAGCTGAAGTTTGGAAATTCAACAAAAGCTTAGAACAAAAGGTTATGTCGATGGAAATGGATTTCGTGAGGAGAGCAGCAAGATGTTCAAAATTAGACAAAATAAGAAATACTGTCATAAGAGAAAAAAATGAATATTGGTTATTCAATAGTAGATTATGTACGGTACTAGCTAATACCCGGCGTGCGCTGCTACTCCTAAATAAATGTTAAATGTGTTTTTACCACCAGCCGTGCGCTGTTACACTCTACTTTTTTGTATAGTTTTTTTAGATGTTCATTTCTGTGTACATCAATTTGTGTATTTGTTATGGTTTAGGCAGCGTAAGCCATTTATGCGTCAAAATAGGGACTTTATTTCACGTTTTTTACTACAAAGGGTGATTTTTAGGGGTATAGCGTATGTTCATTCCCGGAATCTCCTGAACATTTTTCAAAAAGCCCCATCTCAATCGGACTAACGGTATGCCAGAGCACGCTTGCCCGGGAATCTACTTATCCCGATCTGCTTGGTATAAAAAAAACTCCAAGCTCGACAGGCCTAGAAGGCTTTTGGCTGACCAGCCGGCTGTTGGCCTCACATCCACATGTGTTAATCACAGAGGTAGACGATTATGTAGCCAGTGTAGAGTGACATGTGGTCAGCATGTCGGATCCTCCAGCCGTTATAGCTGGTATTCTCAACCTAGAGTCGCTACTTATTGTAGCTACCCAAATGCCTCACAATGCTGGGTGGGCACCGCACAGTGGGCCAGATACCAAATCTAGCTGGAAAAAAGTATTTTACTAACTCTCGCCAATTCATCTTTCTTCACTCTAAAATTATTGCCAGATGACTATTCTTCACTTATCTGCAAAGGAGGGTGGAATTCTAAAATGTATATAGACAATATAAACATCGAAAGTTGCCGATAGTTAAGAACTCATCTGGTCCGCATCCGAGTTGTGTACCGAACTGTAGAAATAAATACGTTTTGCATTAAAGTTCAGTGAGTTATTTTTCTTATTCTATATGGATACTTTACCTCAAGGTTTGTACTTTTCATTGATATATTTAACATGTTTCTATACAACCAGATATTGTGTTAAATACACGTGGAATCATACCTTCGAAACACTAAAAAAATTACACAATCGTTTTACTTTAAATTGAGCTACGAAAAAAACAGTTCCGAACAGTAGTACAAATTTTAGTTAGAATATAGAGCGTTTTATGGACTTCAATTCCCGCGCAATAACATGTTTGCAAATTATTGGTTTTTTTGTAATTAGCTTTTTTATTAGAGGAGGCGGCCGGCAGCTGAGGCCTATCTTCGCGCGCAGAGAATTGTTTGATTTAATATATGAAGAAAAGTGATCGATAGAGACAATAAGTGATCCTCTATTAATAAATTACAGTTAGGAGATGTTCGGAGAATCTTTAAAAAAAAATTTAAACGTTTTTAAAAAGCGATTTTCTAGTAGAACATAGGAAGTTGTGCGAGAGAAAGAAAGTTAGATTTCTACTGAAATATTCTGATTGCATAAAAGTAAATGTAAACTTTCCCGTTATTAAGAATTTAGAACACTGATAGTCGTTGGAAAATCCTGTTCCATCTGCTTATGGAATTGTAAGACCCAAAATATCTTTCGAAGAGGCTGCAATAAAACAAAAAAAAAGTCTTACTTCTGCTGAAATGTCTCTCTTGGGAAAGGTAGCATAACAAATTTGCTTCCCTAGAAGCATTATAGGGTGGATAAAATATCACAACCTCTCTTTTTGACACCTAGTCTCATGTTAATATATCGACATATTGATATTTTATTGTCAAAAAAATACAATGCTTCGTTCGACATAGATGATACGGGAATTGAGCGGGGTGATTTGTAATGTTTATAATTATTACAATTTTGAAGCTATTTTTTGTGTTTTTTTAGTAATGTTTTTAAAACGTTAGCAGTATCCCGTTTACCATATGACCAAAGTGATATTTCTGTTGCAAGAGCAAGTTAATCCCGAGAGAATTCCTGCTTAAAGTGAACATTTCTTTTATTCCAGCCTCTTCGAAAGTTATTTTGGGTCTTCCAATTCCATAATCAGATGGAACAGAATTTTCCAACGACTGTCATTGTTCTAAATTAATTCTTCATAACGGGAAAGTTAACATCCACTCCTAGCCAATCAGAATATTTCATTAGAATTTTTTTTTTCTCGCGCACAACCCCGTTGGGTGGGCGTTACGTGAATATCCGTCTCAAGAAAGCCTTCACTCGGTGGGAGTTACGGATATATCCAACGAAATATATATTATTTTTTTTATAAATTATTTGGCGATGCAGGAACACAAAATTTTGAAGATCTGTTCTGTATGGGTATGGCATCTAGTGTGATTTTTTTCAACCCCCTTTGACCGGTCTCTTAACAGTTTCTTATTACGAGAGTTAAAATCACATATCATGTATGCGCGCAAGAACGGACTAACATATATCGGTAACTGGCCAGCTATATAAACATTCATGATAAAATATTATTCACTAGACGTGTTCAGAAAAAAAAAACAGACATCATCTGTTTGCTCAACATAATATATCTTTCAACTCAGATTAGCCTTAAACCTTAATGCAAGAACGGTCTAAGTTAATGAAAAAATAATAACTCTGGTACAGTTTCTTGTAACTTCTCATTCACACGTTTAAATGAGAGGTCTGTCTTTTATCACATTAGAGAAAATATTGCACAAACATTCAATTGGGGTTGCTAACTTTTACCCTCCATTCTCCAGTCTTGAAGTAACTAGTTCAAACGTCTTATTTCGCTCTAGTTTTTTTTTTTACTTCATCATATTTTTTTATAAGCTACTTACAATTTACTGAAAATATGAGTGTTTTCTAAAATGAAGTTATGTAGCATTCATAATACTAACAACAATAATAACCAGTGACTTCTCAACACACCAGTGTTCAATAACGCCACTGATAATATCTGATTACGTCAATAATCACTATTACTACAATAAAAACTACTAATTGTACGGATATATATTTTTACGGTATATTAAAGATCTAAAAATAAAAAAAAAATGTGATTATTTGTAATAACTCAAAACTGACAGTATTTAGTAACGCCACTGGTCATATGTGTCGTAAAATTGTAATATTTACACAGTGCTAAAAGAGATTGTATATTTACATTATAAACTTCGGAGTAAATTGCCAATATAAATTAATTTATTTATTTATACATATATCCTAAATGCTTAGTTTATATCGATGTAAGACTTGAAACAACGCCACTGATGACAGACACCTTGTAAGGCCAGAGTTAACATTTATTGCATTTAAGAGATTTGCATACTTTTTAATATTCATTACATGTAATATAAATAATGTTTTCCAAATTACTTTAAATTGAACACGAGAAGACACTTGTGCCGTTTTTGTACTAAAGTTGAAAAAAATAAAAAGATGAAATTTCGATTAAAAAATATGACCATATGAAAGAGAATGGTTGTTTTTGTATAATATTTGATGGATATGTTACAAATGTTTACTCCCTGTATTTTTTATAATATTTTAAATTAAAGGAAGAAAAGGCTCCCCACAGAGCTGTAGAACTGCACTAGCTAGGTCCCCAGTTAAGGGGTTAATATATCGACATATTGATATTTTATTGTCAAAAAATACAATGCTTCGTTCGACATAGATGATACGGGAATTGAGCGGGGTGATTTGTAATGTTTATAATTATTACAATTTTGAAGCTATTTTTTTGTGTTTTTTTAGTAATGTTTTTAAAACGTTAGCAGTATCCCGTTTACCATATGACCAAAGTGATATTTCTGTTGCAAGAGCAAGTTAATCCCGAGAGAATTCCTGCTTAAGTGAACATTCCTTTTATTCCAGCCTCTTCGAAAGTTATTTTGGGTCTTCCAATTCCATAAGCAGATGGAACAGAATTTTCCAACGACTGTCATTGTTCTAAATTAATTCTTCATAACGGGAAAGTTAACATCCACTCCTAGCCAATCAGAATATTTCATTAGAATTTTTTTTTCTCGCGCACAACTTCGTACGTTTGAGAAAATCGCTTTTAAAAAAATACTGATTTTTAATATCATTTAAAACATTCTGCTAACATCCCCCACCCCTAATTTGTTTACTAAATGATAACTTATTGCCTCTATCTAACATTTTTTTTTCCATATTAAATCAAACAATTATTCTCTGCGCGCAACGGTAGGCCTCAGTTGCTGGCTACCTCCTACAATGAGGAAGCTAATTAAAAAGAACGAAATAATTTGCACTCACGTTATTGTGCGGGAATTAAAATCTATATCATAACTAAAATTTGTGCTACTGTTCAGAACCGTTTTCTTTGTAGCTCAATTTAACATAAGATGATTGTGTAAATTTTTTAGTGCATGGAAGGTATGATTCCACATGTATTTAGTAGTAGTAGTAGGAATTTATTAGACAAAAAGTAAGATATTTACAATATTATTTTTACAACTATGGGTCGCACGGGCAGTAAGCCGTACATGCTGTTGACAGTCCGTTACAATAAAGTAATAATTGGTACTAGTGTAAAGAAAAATAAACAACAAAAAAGCAATAGCATTACAATTGCATAAAGAAAACACAATAATATTACAATTAAATAATAACACAATAGCATTATACACTAAAAAACAATAACATTACAATTACATAAAGAAAACACAATAATATTACAATTAAATGATAACACAATAGCATTATACACTAAAAAACAATAATATTACAATTACATAAAGAAAACACAATAATAGCCTATTACAATTAAATATTAACACAATAGCATTATACACTAATTAATTTATATATAATTATTAAGAATTAATGGTACTGCATTTTGATAACATATATTTATTCATGAATGAGTACATGTATTTAACATAATATCTGGTTATATAGAACAAGATTATATATGTCAACTAGAAGTCCCGTCCACGCGTTGCTGTGGCTAAGGTATTCGTAAAAAATTTAAATTAAGTTACTGTCTTTCAGCCACATTATATATATTTTCTTATAGACAACATGGGCAGATTTATTCTGGTATTTATTCAGATTACTTAAAACTAATACTTGCACACAAAATTAATAATATTGAAAATAAAATAAATACTGAATACACTTAAATTATGAAATAATCAATATTTGTAATTCAATTGAAATTCGCAGTTGCAAGAAAAAGCACAGCCATCTGGATCTCTCTTTGTTAAATAATAAACCAATTACCTTACCAAATTACCTTACACCGCCATCTGTTAGAATCGTATGGAATTCAGAGATAATTACACCGCCATCTGTTAGAATCGTATGGAACTCACAGATAATTATAACTCTTTGTTAAATAATAAACAAATAATTTGCAATAAAAAAGTAACGTGACTATAAATTTAGTTATAAAGTTCCCTTAGTCTCAAGTTGGATCAAACTGCACACAGTGTACAAAATTTTATTAAAATCGGTTCAGTAGTTTAGGATTCCATCGCGGACAAACAACGTGACACGAAATTTTTATATATTAAGATAACATTATAAACATGAGGTGAAGTATCCATATAGAATAAGAAGAATAGATCACTGAACTTGAACACACAACGATAATAACATAACTGGGATATAGACCAGATGAGTTCTTAACCATCGGCAACTTCCGATGTTTATATTGTCTTCATAAACATTAGAATTGTACCCTCCTTTGCAGTTAAGTTAAGAACTGTCATATAACAATTATATTAGAGTGAAAAAAAAATTGATGACGGTGAGTTAAAATAGTTATTTTTTTTTCCCCAGCTAGATTTAATTTCTGGACAACTGTGCACCGGTCCCATACTGGCCGAAATTCCATGAGAAAATTTTCTTCCTCCACGGAGACTCGAACCAGCGTAAGTCTCATAGTTCTGCGTCAAGACTTCTTGCCTTAACCACTCGGCTACGGCGCGGGACTCTTGGTGTCAATGAAATATAAACATTTTTTATGTGAGTTGTCCGTTAGAGATAAGCCTATGCTGTCGCGAAGTTTTTTGTAGAGCTTTTTTGAGATATTCAATCCTGTGTACATTAATTTTGTGTATTTCTTATGGTTTAGGCAGCGTAAGCCATTTAAGCGTCCAAAGAGACACTTTTTTCACATTAGAATTGTACCCTCTTTTGCAGATATGTTAAGAATAGTCATATAACAATTATATTAGAGTGAAAAAAAGATAAATTGATGAGAGTGAGTGAAAATAGTATTTTTTCCAGCTAGATTTAATTTCTGGTCCACTGTGCACCGGTGCAATACTGGCCGAAATTCCATGAGAAAACAATACCCCATGGGGACTCGAACCAGCGTAAGTCCCGTAGATCTGCACCAAGACTTACTGCCTTAACCACTCTTCTACGGCGCGGTACTCTTGGTATCAATAATAAAGATGAAAGGTTCACCCGAATGGGTATTATTCTCTTGTTATCATTGAAAGACAAAAATGGTTATTGTGAGTTACCCGTAAGAGATAAACATATGCTGTCGCGGACGTTTTTGTAGAGCTTTTTGAAATATATAATTATGTGTACATTAATTTTGTGTAATTCCTATGGTTTAGGCAGCGTAAGCCATTTAAGAGTCCAAAGAGCTACTTTTTTCACGTTTTCCACTACAAAGGGCGATTTTTAAGGGTGTAGGAGTTGAGTATCACAACTCTCTTATAGTCTATGTTCATCCCGGGAACCTCCTGAACATTTTGTAAAAAAAAATCACAATCGGATCAACGGTATGGCCGCGCATAAAGTACAAACAAACCAACATTAATTTTTATATATAAGATGGTTACGGAGTAGAGAAGATTACGAGTATTTGAGAATAAGGTTCTTAGGTAATTTTTTGGACCAAAGAGAGATGAACAGACAGGTGAATAGAGAAAACTTACATAAGAGTGAGCTACATCCTCTTTATAGGAAGTCAGATATAATAAGTACATTTAAGTCCTGTAGACTGCGATGGACAGTAAATGTGGCACGAATGGGAAATGAAAGATGTGCATGGAAGCTTCTTGTAGGAATACGCCCAGTTGGTGTACCAAGAAAGAGGTGGGAGAATAACATTGACCATGATTTGAGTGAAGCAGATTATACAGGGGATAATTGGAAAACATTAGCTAAGAATAGGGATATGTGGAGAGCTTATGTCCGCGCGACCATGAACCTATGGGTTCTATAGAGCCAGTAAGTTAGTTAGTTAGAAAGTTACGACAATATTTTAGAATAGTTCTCCAAGTAAAACTTCAAGGAAAGGAAAGCTAATACATATCAAAAGAATAGAAATAATATCTTCCGTCTAATTGTTTTTATCTTAATCCTCCCATGGGTTCAATGAACTGGGGGAGAAACGATCCCACCACATCTGAAATTAATTTTCACTAGTCTAGCTTATACTGAAGCTGTTCGAAGAAGAAGTTAAACGAGAAATGCGGCAAAGGAGAAGAAACCCAAACTATTGTAATCTCACTGAAGATGTGATTTCACGAGAATTCATTTGTAAAAACGCTTCATTTATTCTAAGACTTGGCAAACTTCACAGAGATTTAAAATTGTTTTAAAATCATTCTGTTTTGTTTTCTTGTTTTCCGAATTATTGTGTCCCCTTCTTGAGTATAAATTGTTTATAGTTTTTGTATGTAAACGATTCGTTGAAATTTACATACTTTGAGACGGATTTTACGTATTCCACTTCATCTAAACTAGCCTATGGTAGTCTTCGGTCCTGCATTATTCTTACGTGTCCATACTATATTAGCCTTCTGTGTGCAATCTCATCCATTATACTTCTTTCTGCATTCATCCATTTTATAATTTCTGTATTTCTAATTCTTTCCAGTCGAGATTTTCTGGTAGCTCTTCTCCAAAAATTCATTTGATCTGCATTTATTCTGTTGGCATGTTGTATCATTGTCCAAACTTCCGATCCATGTAAGATTCTACTTTCTAATATGGACTTACTTTCTTACTGATTGGCACTATCGAACCCGTAGGTTCATAGCCGCGCGGACATATGCTCTCCATACATCCCTATCCTGAGCAAATGCTTTCCAATAATTTCCTGTGTAATCTACTTCCCTCAAATCATAGTTAATATTATTCTCCACCTCATTCTTGGTCTACCAACTGGGCGTTTTGCCTCTGGTTTTCCTACAAGAAGCTTCCATGCACGTCTTTCATTCCCCAAACGTGCTACATGTCCTGCCCATCACAGTCTACGAGATTTAATTGTTCTTATTCTATCTGGCTTCTAATAAAGACCATGTAGTTCATTGTTATGTAGTCTTCTGCATTCACCTGTCTGGTCATCTCTCTTTGGTCCATGATCTAACATCGATGATGCTACTGTGTTAGCGTGTGTCCACTAATACATAATCTCTCTGGTTCCGAGTTTCTCCATCTGGAGACGTCCAGGTGTATTTATGAATATCCTTATGCCCTTAACAATGAGATTCATTGATTTGCCAAAGGAGACTAATCTAATCTTTCTAATATGACTTCTAAATTAATTGTTTTGTTCTGTTAATGATGTTTTTACTCCATAATTTAGATTTTTAACATTCCTAATTTTTTTCTTCCATTCCTGAACCTTTTTCCCATTCTTCTATTTGATATCCCATCTTTCTCTATAATTGAAACTATCACTCTTCTTTATCTTTACCTCATCAATATATAATTCATTTGGTTCATTTGTTAAATACTCTGTTTTTTCTGTTGATTTTCAAACCCTATTTCTGATATGTTGTTGACAACCGCTATCTATTTTGGTTTAAAAATTAGGTGTTGGAGTTCGCCTTAAACGAAACTTTAAAAATCATCATCATCATCAACAAGGATTAAGCCCGATGGCCTGTTCCGATCTCATTATAGGTCGAATTGGTCCTTCCATCTCTTCAATGGTCTTCCCAACATTCTTCTCCCTTTTGGTTTATAATTATACATTCTTCTTAGTATGCGCTGTTCATTCATTCTTAATACGTGCTGAAAATAAGCATTTTGATAATATTTTATTCTTTCACAGAGATTAAAATTCATATTTAATTTATTTAGACGCAGCAGCGCACCCCGGGTATTTGTTAGTGTTAATGTAAAAGGGGAGGTTTATTTTTATTTTATTAACGTATGTGTTTTATGTTCATCCTGTTTTATCTTCACATTTTTGTTGGTCATTAAGAAAAGGCGGCCATTACCTTAGCTTAAGTAGTGCTTAAATTAATTAACTGAACCTCATAGGATCCTTCATAGCTTCGTACACACCTTAAACAAACATAACGTATACTCCCTTATGGTTAACATTTTTCACCATAATTTAAGTCTGCGTTTTAAGTAGATTATATGTAGGGCACTTCATAAACACTGTAAGTACATAGATATATCCGCCATGATAAAGAGATAAAGCAGAAACAGTATCCTTGCTTTGAGGAGATCTATCTATCTACGGGGTGAATCATAAATTTGGCTATACGTTTGATCGCGTTGTGTGATGAAAATATTACCATTACAGGAAATATTAAATTGTCGTTGGAAAGGCAATTATTCATATTACAAAAATGGAATAAAACAAAACAGTGTAGAACATACGTCATTAGTCAAAATAGCATTGATTATGCAACAGCAAATTACAATTGCTGCATGGGCAATAACGTATGCTAATGATCATGAGGCCGCAAGACGGGCAAGACGTGAGTTTAACGTAGCATTGCAGTCGTCGACTGAGGGGGAAGTGGAGAAAACGACTGTTGAAAACGGGAAGGATGCAGAAAATCAAACTTCCTGGAAGGCCTCGCATTAGCACGGATGCAGAAACAACGAAGATAATTGTGGAGGCGTTCGAAGCCCACAAAAATCAACCCGCCAAGCTGCACGTGAGCAGTGATTTGTTTTGTTCTATTGTTGTAATTTGAAGGATTTCCTTTCCAATGATAACATCATATTTCCTTTAATAATAATATTTTCGTCACAAAAGTGATCAAACGTATATCCATATTTCTGAATCACTCTGTATATACCCCGCATTTCCCCGTGTGGGGATTAGGGTGGCCCCTAGTGGGTGTGTTTTAACCAAGCTAATTTATTTAAGCCTATTTACTCATAGATGTCCTCATTATATTGTATTTTCCAATCTCCTCTTTCTTGAGTAGGTCCATATATTCTTAAAATTCATCGGATAACATTTTGTTTAAACAACTCACCTCATAGGATTCATGCTTCCATGATACCGCGGTTTCAAACACAGTCGTGTTCATCTTCAGCCGTAACTCCGACTGACGAAATTCTTCGGCCGTCAACTTTTCTATTGTCGCCAACTTCAGTGCTGCCATCTATGGTTGAATTTATGAACTTCGAAATCCAAGTAATTTCGTTAGGGATATCAAAATTCATTGATATATCTTTATTTTTCTGAATGTATATTTTCTCCCAAACTGTCAATTCCAAAGGCTTCTCTACTTGTTTTAAACTACTGAACCGATTTTAATAAAATATTGCACACTGTGTGCAGTTTGATCCAACTTGCGACTTAGGGAAGTTTATAACTAAATTTATAGTAGCATTATTTTTATTGCAAATTATTTGTTTATTATTTAACAAATAGTTATAATTATCTGTGAGTTCCATACGATTCTAACAGATGGCCGTGTAAGGTAATTGGTTTATTATTTAACCAGGTGACTGTGCTTTTTGTTGCAACTGCGAATTTCAATTGAATTACAAATATTGATTATTTCATAATTTAAGTGTGTTTGTGTTTATTTTATTTTCAATATATTGATAATAATATTAATTTCGTGTGTAAGTATTAGTTTTAAGTAATCTGGCTGAAAGGCAGCAACTTAATTTAAATTTAACTGGACCGAAAAGAGACATTGAACAATATGGCGAATCAGTTCTAGAGACCATGGATGATAAGATATGAAGTGAATTTCCGCAAATTGGTATAGGCCTATGTGACATAAAGCTTACATTTAAGAAGAATGTCAATTTAAAAACATATGAAGGTCCTAAGGAACGGAATAACAGAACTGTAAGTAAGTCTTTTAGTTATAATAATATACCGAATATTACAGAAACAATCTCCATGCCTCAATTAAATGAAAAACAAGATGACTATAATATATCACAAGACGATATTACTATACAGAGACTTCTTTTTGACGATGAGAATCCAAACTGCCAACAAGTTCGTAGAAAAAAAAATGTAAGTATAATTAAATCAGCATCCTCAAAATATTCCATCAATAAATGTATATAATCCTTATGATACACTTATGGATGATACTGAGAATGCAGACAACATAAATTCATCTCAATCAACAAAACCACTTCCATATAAACCACCACCCATATTTATATCGGGTGTAGTTAACGTACCTGAACTAAAAAATAGTGTAAAACAAAAACTTTCTGATTTAGATTTCTCACTTAATTTACTACAACATACCGTATTTTAACGCATACCTTAGCCACAGCAACGCGTGGCCGGGACTTCTATATATAAAACAAAGTCGGATTAGTTACACTATTTATAACTCAAGAATGGCTGGACCGATTTTTATGATCTTTGATTTGTTGGATTTGTTTCCGCCCCGAATAGCAGATAACTATTAAAACATCGGAAACATTAACGTAAAAATATTTAAAGGCGATACGACGTTCGCCGGGCCAACTAGTGTATATATATATATATATAGTGCATGAATGTCAACACATAGCGCATGCGGGAGTTAATATAAAAACATATGTAGCAATTGATTATACCACCAAAAAAAGGAACCACCCTTTGCACTTTCTTAAATGTATTTATTCTCAGGTAATAACATTCCAGAAAAGTATATTTGTCATATTTACATCATAGGACATCAGAAATGAATTTCTGATGTGTTTCATTTTTTCTCCATTAGAGTGCGTTCTTACAATATTGCGTTCCTTTGGCAATAAATAATATGATCTGGTTGCAGTGATGAACAAAAGAAGCAAATGAAGCGTACCAATCGTTTCTCATTTGTTTTCAAACATCGCCGTTTACGTTAAATATATAAATATTTTAAAATAACTATATTTAAATAATGATTTGCGAGTAAGTAAACAACTTAATTTTATTCGTTAAATAGTCCTAGCAAATGCCACTCTTGATTTCCAAATTCTCTAGATAAATTCACTCGTGGCATTACGTATAACTATTTAATTCATGTCGCAAATGGTAGTCAATGACCAATAACGTTTCAATGAATTCTGTTTTACACCAATGACAGTCGTGTTCAACTCGATCTTTATCGATTTCTCTTTATCAGCTCCTGCTTTTGTGATAAAGAAAGCTCCTTTTTTAATATTCTGAACAGGTTAGACCATGATTTTTCTCCAGTAAATACATTGAATATAGAAAATAATGAAAAGATTCAGTGATTTTACTGAGTTGATTATTCAAAATATAAATGAATAACCTATAATGTTGATTATAATAGTTTGATGTGTTTCATTATTTCTCCACTAGAGTGCATTCTTAGAATATTGTGATCCTATTTGGCAATAAATAATATGATCGAGTTGCAGTGAATATACATAACCTCACATTTATAATTTGTTCTCAAATATCGCCGTTTACATTAACTGTATAAATATTTTAAAACACAGGTAACTATATTCAAATAATTTTTTTTTACTAAAGAGCTTAATTTTATTCGTCAAATAGTCCTAACAAATGCCACTCTTGATTTCCAAATTATCTAGATAAATTCACTCCTCACTTCGTGAGTCGTGAATTTATCGATACTTTTGAAATCACTCGTGGCATTACTTATGATAAATTTCATGAAAATGACAGAATAAGTTTAAATTAATGTTTGGTTTCACCGGTATGAGTTTTTTTTTTTTTTTTTGCTGTTTACTTGAAATTTAAAAACTGGAGAATGTGACTTTGCAGTTAGACCCTTAAATTTATCTTTCCAGTACAAAAGAACATCAAGAAAATCACTAAACACTCTAGAACACTGGATATACCAATAATTTAACAACATTTCATGGGAAGTGATTGTATAAGGTTAATATCAGTAGAATACAAAAATGAATTAGAAACTTTAAATCCCACCTTATAAAATATGATTTTAAGGATGTTACAAATGGGGAAAAAGGCAAAATGATTCACCGAAATAGAAACCTTCCTTATCGTTTCACTAATCAAAACTATGTTAAATTACAATTTTCCTTTTACCTTGTATACTACCGTCTTCCTCAACTATACGTATAGATCGTCGGTTGGTTAAAGTCTTTGACATCGTCCGATTGCTAATAGCCAATTTTGTCGGTCCATCCAATCGCCTGGTTGTAGATGTTTCTTCTTCATGTATAAACATATTCCCAGACTCCAGGAGGTTTACGGTCTTCCTCTGCCTCGTCTTCCCTCAGGGTTCCATTCCAAAACAGATTTTGGTAGCCGATCCTCTTTCATTCGCTGGACATGCCCGTACCATCTTAATTGCTGAGTTTTAATATATTCTAAAATAGTATCTTCAGTCTTCATTTTCTCCCTTATAACTGAGTTCCTAATTTTTTTCTCTTCTTGAAATTCTTGCTTCCCTTCGTATAAAATCCATTTCCGTTGCCAACAGATGCTTATTTGTTTTTGTTGTTAATGGCCAAAGATCTGCTCCGTAAGTAATAATGCTTTTAACAATTGTATGATATATATTCATTTTATTTTTATTACTTATATTTTTTTCCCACAATATTCCATTGAGGCAAGCAATTGAAAATTTTCCTTTATTATTTCTAGTTCTTATTTTCTCTTCATAACTCCCATTTTTATTTATTTAAATGCCTAAATATGTGATCTCACTACAAGATTTTATTGTTTCTCCAGTCTCCAAATGTAGTATACAAGGCAAAAAAAATATAATTTAACATTGTTATAACCTCAACGGCTTTATTAATGTCTTATATAAGCTGGGTTTTGTCTTAAAAGTGAGATATATTGATTAAAAATATTTTATCATTCCATAGTAACATTTATTGGCATTTTTAATCTCTTACATATTTCTTCTTTAGTATCATTCATTAGTGTTGTTAATTTTGGTCCCCAGATTTACAAAACTTTCAATTTTTTCAAATTTAAAATTCTCTATATGTATGTTTTGTGCCTTTCTTTTATATTTATTTTCATTATAGATCATATATTTTGTTTTTTTTTTACATTTACCTGGAGACCTATTTTATTTTCTGCTTTATTTAACGCTTTAAATGTTTTCTTTATTTAATTTTTGGACCTGTCCATAATATCAATATCATCTGCATATACCAACATCTGTATTGATTTATGTAATATATTATTTTTGTCTAATACCACCAGGTTGTCTTTTATGACATTTCAGGCTTTCTCCGCGGCATTGCGGAATTGTAATCCATTTCTTAGGTTGGGGCACCTGGAAGGTGGAAATATGTTATCCCGATGATATGTTGGGTGATAAATGATAATGAAGCACCAGGAGAGTTCCTAACCTAAACTTAACTTAAATTCCAGATCATGAGCAACCACAGGAATAATTCCTTTAAGGAAAAATTCCTATGGTTTGACCGAGAATCAAACCCGGGACCTCATGAACTGTAGTCAGAAACCCATGATTTAAGTTCGTATCTAAAGGGGGATAAGATTAAATTGGAATATATCTACATTGGGGTAGCCCATGTGGCGGTCAAAATCGATGTAATATTGTACATGTCAATTGGATGTCAGTAGTCAGTATTTGTAATAACTAGGGCTCTGAACATGAGGAAAAATCCTTTTTTTTTTCATTTTACTTCTGGAAACAAGACCTAACTTAATAATATATAGTCTTATTAGGGTTATTGTAGGCCCGAAAATGATTGATTTTATTTGTCCGTTTTTCCCTTTTTCTACTTGTTTGGGCTTATCGGTCCTTGTTTAGCCTTTTTTTAGGTCTAACGGCTTCTTTGCAACTTTACCTTCTTTTGACTACATTTATACCATTTGTATAATTAAAAAATCCGCAGTCCTGTCTCAATTCCAACTTATTGTAAACCACTATCTAGTTTTACTTTTGAAAGTATTTTCATATTGCAAATACTTTTGTTCTGTTAGAAACTCTTACAAATTATCCCGTTATTTTTATCTAGCCTACTGACAGGGATATCAGCCTGTCAGTATAATAAACAATATATGAAGGAGAAGCGTTTTGTAATCAACAATTTTTTTCGCAATATATGTTGCATTTTACTAGAATTTTGTACTGTTAAAATGTTTTTATTATATTCATTAAAGCTGCATTAAAACTAAAATAATTTATGTATTGACTTAGGCTTTCACGGCCGGAGTTGCTATGATGATCTTGAAGAAGATTTCCGGGCTGTAGGCCGTGGTCTCGAGGCTTGAAGAGACGCAGTCTCTGGCAAAACTTCGGAGAACTTCAAGCTCCGAGACCACGGCTTTCAGCCCGGAAATCTTCTTCAAGATCATCATAAAATAATTTAATTTGAATTGCCTTTGTACGTCCTTTTTTCAGTTTTTAGGTCTTTTTAGGATATCTTTGGATCTTTTTAAAGGTATTTTATATGTCCCAACTTCAGAGCGCTACTAATAACTGTTTCCAGTGCTATGATGAAGAGTAAGCATGTAAGTAAATGTATTAATCCGTCTGATGATTCAAAAGGTCCTCTGTATGATTAAATATATATAATTTATAGGTACATAAGCTGTTTTTAAATGAAACGCAGTGATTTAATCTCTGAAGTGTAACCTGATTCACCTTGTAATCTCATTTTACATGTAATGAAGTGTGCTATTGTGTCTCATGTCATAGTACTGAATTCTACCATCACTGAATGTCTGGAGGGGAAACGCTTATAACATTGTTTCATGTAATAAGTATAATCTAATTAATTCACGTAACTTAATACAAAGTTCACCTTGATCTTCAACAATTTCATCCAATGTATTAGATCAGCAGGTGTTATGCATAGAAAACTACTACTCTTGATTGCTGACATCAATTTAAACTATATAGGGTAAATAAGTACTCCACTGATTAATAATAATAATAATAATAATAATAATAATAATAATAATAATAATAATAATCATCATCATCATAATCATCAAGGATTAGAGATGCTGGTCTGTTCCGATTTCATCTCTACGTATCCATCTTTTACTGGGTCTTCCAACATTTCTTCGTCCTAGTGTTTGTAATGAAGAATCTGTAGTAATAATAATAATAATAATAATAATAATAATAATAATAATAATAATATAATAATACTAATAATACTACTACTACTAATGATGGTAATAATAATGAAGATAATAATAATAATAATAATAATAATAATTATAATAATAATAATGGTGTTTTATGTGATAATAATAATGATAATAATGATAATAATAATAATAATAATAATAATAATCATAATCATCAAGGATTAGAGCTGCTGGTCTGTTCCGATTTCATCTCTACGTATCCATCTTTTACTGGGTCTTCCAACATTTCTTCGTCCTAGTGTTTGTAATGAAGAATCTGTAGTAATAATAATAATAATAATAATAATAATAATAATAATAATAATAATAATATTAATAATACTAATAATACTACTACTACTAATGATGGTAATAATAATGAAGATAATAATAATAATAATTATAATAATAATAATGGTGTTTTATGTGATAATAATAATGATAATAATGATAATAATAATAATAATAATAATAATATTAATAATATAATAATACTACTACTACTAATGATGGTAATAATAATGAAGATAATAATAATAAATAATAATAATAATAATAATAATAATAATAATAATAATTATAATAATAAAATGGTGTTTTATGTGATAATAATAATGATAATAATGATATAATAATAATAATAATAGTAAAATAATAATAATATAATAATAATAATTATAATAATAATAATGGTTTTATGTGATAATAATAATGATAATAATAATGATAATAATAATAATAATAATAATAATAATAATATTAATAATACTAATAATACTACTACTAC
This sequence comes from Diploptera punctata, assembly GCA_030220185.1. Taxonomy (NCBI): domain Eukaryota; kingdom Metazoa; phylum Arthropoda; class Insecta; order Blattodea; family Blaberidae; genus Diploptera; species Diploptera punctata. The sequence goes on from JASPKZ010009389.1 coordinate 180,092, forward strand.
TAATGATGGTAATAATAATGAAGATAATAATAATAATAATAATAATTATAATAATAATAATGGTGTTTTATGTGATAATAATAATGATAATAATGATAATAATGATAATAATAATAATAATAATAATAATAATAATAATCATCATCATAATCATCAAGGATTAGAGCTGCTGGTCTGTTCCGATTTCATCTCTACGTATCCATCTTTTACTGGGTCTTCCAACATTTCTTCGTCCTAGTGTTTGTAATGAAGAATCTGTAGTAATAATAATAATAATAATAATAATAATAATAATAATAATAATAATAATAATATTAATAATACTAATAATACTACTAATATACTACTAATGATGGTAATAATAATGAAGATAATAATAATAATAATAATAATAATAATAATAATGGTGTTTTATGTGATAATAATAATGATAATAATGATAATAATAATAATAATAATAATCATCATCATCATCATCACCATCAAGGATTAGAGCTGCTGGTCTGTTCCGATCTCATCTCTACGTATCCATCTTTTACTGGGTCTTCCAACATTTCTTCGTCCTAGTGTTGTAATGAAGAATCTGTAATATATAATAATAATAATAATAATAATAATAATAATAATAATAATACTAATAATAATAATAATACTAATAATAATAATAATAATAATAATAATAATAATAATAATAATAATACTAATAATAATACTACTACTACTAATGATGGTAATAATAATGAAGATAATAATAATAATAATAATAATTATAATAATAATAATAATGGTGTTTTATCTGATAATAATAATGATAATAATGGTAATAATGATAATAATAATAATAATAATAATAATAATAATAATAATAATAATAATAATAATAATAATAATAATAATAATAATAATAATGGTGTTTTATGTGATAAGAATATAAGTTCTAATAATAAATCGATTACTATCTAAATACCCGTCCATATAATCGTCTCTATAAAGAATAACTAGAGAACAAATAAAAAATACAAAAATAAACATTTGTAATACTTAATAATTAGGAGTAGAATGACATACGGTGAGGAAACATGGGAATTAAAATGTAGAACAATAAGTAAATGCTGCACAAATGGATTTTGGGGGCGTTCAGCTGAAATTTCTAGAAGAGACAAAATAGGAAACAGTGTAATAAAGCACAAGATGAAAGTGGAATCTTCAATTGTGAATTTCATAAAAAACAAACAATTAGAATCATATGGTCATGTAAAAAGAACGGCAGAAGACAGATTACCACAAGAATACTAGAATGGGTGTCTCTTGGTAGCAGAAGAAGTTGACGGCCAAAAATAACGTGGATTGATTGTGTTTTGTGCAGCATGAGGGTAAAAGATTGTACGGTAGAGATTGGAATGGCAGAGAATGAGAGTAAATTAATTGGGCGCAGGAATATGTTTAGAAACATTGTGAAACCTGCTAAATAAATAAATAATAATAACAACACTAACTCACTGACACTGTAGAGCACATAGGTTCATAGCTGCGCGGACATAAGCTATCCTAACATCTCTGTCCTGAGCTAAAATTTTCCAATTATCCCCTGTAAAACCTGCTTCCCTTAAGTCACGGTTAATGTTATTCTCCCTACTCATTCTTAATCTATCAACTGGGTGATTTCTCTCTGATTTTCCTACAAGAAGCTCCCATTCCCCTATTTTATTTCCCATTCGTGCCACATGGCCAGCCCATAGCATTCTAAGAAACTTAACAATTCTTATTATATTTGGTTTCATATAAGATAATGTAGCTCACTGTTATGTAGGCCTAGTCTTCTCTATTCGCCTGTCTGCTCATCTTGATTTGGTCCAGAAATATTCCTAAGAACTTTATTCTCAAATACTCCTAATATTTTCTTCTTCCTTAAAGTAATAATAGTAGTAATAGGACTTTATTAGACTAAAAGTAAGATATATAAAATGTTATTTACAAATATGGGTCGCACGGGCAGTAAGCCATACGTGCTATTGACAGTCCGTTACAACAAAGTAATATTTGGTAATAGTATAAAGAAAAACAAAAAGAAAACAATAATATTACAATTACACAAAGCAAACACAATAATATTACAGTTACATAATAATACAATAACATCATACATTAATTAAGTTATGTAGAATTATTAAGAATTAATGGTTTTGCATTTTGATAACGAGTGTTGTTCTTATTTTCCGCGCTTTGTCCAGAAAAGAGTCCATGTTTGACATCCATATAATATAACTGGGAGAATAACAGTTATATATATCATCCGTTAAAAGGTTTTTGTGAGAAGTTGGGACGAAAAGAGTCCCTGTAATATACACCGTGTCCACAAAAATAGTATCACACTTTAAACTACTACTACGTCGCTTTGGATAATCGTATCTAAATGAAATTGGTGACAATCAAAAGAGAAACTCAAAACGTTTTTGCTATACCTCATAGACATTGAATGTGGTCTCCACGAGTGACGCTGCAGATATCGAGGCGATATTTCCCTTTATGCCACACACACCCCAACGTAGCTATGTGAAGAAATGGACTGGATGACAGCAATGATACGAAGCCGGACATGAAAAGACAAATATTAAGTTATTTCATAACTTCTTAAATAACAACACAATTCCAAAAGCACAGCAAGCATTCACATTTAACCTATCTGCTAAATATCCAACAATGAACCCATATCGACCACAAAACAAAACATGATTACATTTAGTTTAGTTTCTGTATTGTTGTCCATTATTCTCCATTGTTAACATGCACAAAACGTTTTGAGTTTCTCGTTTGATTGTTACCAATTTCATTTATAAGCAGATCAAAATACACGCCTTCACGCCTAAAATATATACTGGCAAAGGAACCCTTCTTAATAGAAGAGCTCTACCTGGACTTTCTCGTGCCGGAAACAGATGCCTACAAAGAACTGCCGAGAGAACTCAACGAGAAGAGAGAACAGATATGGCCTGAGTTCTACGCAACGGATGCGATGATCTACATGGAATGGACAACAGCCAGATACGACCTCAGACACATCGTGACAAGAGTCGCAGTCCATGGTTTCCACCACAGGATATGCACAACAGTGAAGCGCCATAATCCAGAAGAAATGTGCAAGTGCAAACTATGTGGGTCGCACTGCGGCCGATATCACCTATTACAGTGTAAAAACATTGGGTGCAAACTATGTGGGTCGCACTGTGACCGATATCACCTATTACAGTGTAAAAACATAGGAAAATCGATAACAGACTTCTGTAAGGCATGAAACAATTCTTGTTACATGGTCATTGGCTGCAATAATACCTATTATTAATTTCATCATTACTAATAAAATGCATTGTCAAAACTGTTGAGGTGGAGAGTCATAAGATAAAATAAGTCAAAATATACCTTCTTAGGTAAGATCCGTCGTCCTCAACTTATAACATATATATTCTTTATGCATTTAGGCCTTTCAGAACATCCGTTGCATCTTCAGCAGGTCCTTCTTCGCTGCAATATCTAATATGATGGTTGATGCTGCTGGTCCTAATGTGGTGTTGTCGTGATACATTAGGACCAGCAGCATCAACCATCATACTAGATATTGTAGCGAAGAAGGACCTGCTGAAGATGCAACGGATGTTCTGATAGGCCTACATGCATAAAGAATACATATGTTATAAGTTGAGGACGACGGATCTTACCTAAGAAGGTATATTTTAACTTATTTTATCTTATTAATTTCATTAAGATACGATTATCCAAAGCGATGTACTAATAGTTTAAAGTATGATACTATGTTTGTAGACACGGTGTGTAATAGTATGCATTCCGGTAATTGAGCCTATGTTCAATTTCTTTGTGCTTATCTAATATTATCGACTTAAAAATAATGATAAGGTAATTTAGTTTTTTATTTTCTAAACGTAAATTTAAAATTAGAAATAAGAGTTTAAAATGATTCTCTTGAGAATATTAAAACACATTCGCAGTAAAGGAGCCATAAGAAGGAACTCTCTTCCACTGTAGGTTATTACGTCCCCTGAGAATCTCGGTAACATGCAACCAAGTTCTCTAGGCCCCAAAAGAAGGAAGGGTTCATTTCATCTCTCTAGTTCATTTCTACAGGATGTTTGACATCTGCTCAACTCATCGGATTCTATGACTTAAAACGTAATGTAGTTTTAATATTACTTTAAATATTGTGACTGCAGTAACAACATGAGCTTTTGGCAACAAAAGTGATAACCTGTTCTACCTGCCTCAAATTTAACCCTTCAAAGTCTGAAAGATTGAATATTTTATTTTGTTTATAGACAATAATGAACATTAAAATATATATACAGTCAATATGCCCATTTCACCAATTAATGTTTTAAAATGGTCAACAAGTTTCTACAGCCAAGCTGTCATTCTCAAGACCAGATATTGACTGATATATCTGGTCTTGAGAATGACAGCTTGGCTGTAGAAACTTGTTGACCATTTTAAAACATTAATTGGTGAAATGGGCATATTGACTGTATATATTTTTTAATATTATCACCAAGAAGATCACTTGTGTATTAAATAATGAACATGCTTAATTCACATAAGTTAATAATAATAATAATAATAATAATAATAATAATAATAATAATAGCTTTATTTTACTTGGTACAATCAAGGTCCTAACGCCTTGTACACCAACACCACTCAATCAAAATAAAAAAGTAAATAATATTATATATTTTTGTTTTTATATTTTTGGTACATCTAAAATACAATAAACAAAGTAAATTTTCATTTATATACAGAATTTTAATGTTTACACATCTTTCTGTGCCCAATGTTTTATTTTTCTTCTCCATTCGTCTCTATCCATCCAATTCATTTCCTCCGGTCCTCTTGTTCTCATTCCAATTCTTATTTCTTACATCCACGTGTTTTGAGGTCTTCCTTTCCTTCTTCTTCCAGGTGGACACCATTCCAATGTTTTCTTGGGTAACCTTTCTTCTTGCATTCGTTGTACGTACCCATACAGAGTAAATAGTAGTATATCTACAATATATATATTATATATATTGACCACCGCTGTGGTCTCGAGGTAGCGTGCTGCCTTGTCACGCAGCGGGCCCGGGTTCGATCCCCGGTAGGGACAGTTTTTCTGGGTGAGGTTTTTATCGGGTTTTTCCTCGCCTGCAAGACAAATGTCAGGAAAACTTTAAGGCCCAAACGGTCCCCGAAATTATATGCGAAATTATATGGCCATCACCCTTGTCATTATCATCATCCTTCACCGGCGTGGAAAGCAACGTGAAGCTACCACACCTTCAATTCCCTAGTAAAGCTGCAAGGATAGCATGAAAATGCTATGATTGCAGTGAAGGACCTGCCTTCGGGCAGAATTACTATGTATGAATATATATATATACGTGACCTAAAAACTTTATACCCCTTTTTAAGCAGATTGCGCGCACGGAGGAGTTGGTATTTGGCATAATTAAAGTTTATATAGAGAAGGGCGCAGAAAAATAAAATTATGTATAATATGTGTTTCAAATAAATTAAACAAAATAAAATTGTCTCTAAGGAATTTTTGTATGTTACTCATTAATTTGTGTACTCATTCATTTGTTTATGTTCATACTGAAAGTGCATTGTTGTTAAGAAAATTGTGCAGCAGCGATGTGAATTGACTTACACTCACGTATTTATTATGTGGTTTAAAAAGTGAGTACATTTTATTACTTGAATTTAAATTAAATCCTGTCTAATCTTTGTTTCAGTAATTTCATTACATATGTTTTTTTTTATATTTACATATTCGAACCTACTTCCATTATGCCTCGACATAGAACATTAAGGGTTGGAGTGAGAGACAAAGAGGAAGGGATATATATTCCCGCACACGTAATAATACGCCAAATTAAAATGTAAATAGTATAAATAATATACAAATGTCAAATGACGCATTATTGTTTTTTAAATATGGCTTAGCCAAGCTGTAACCACATATTTCCTATCGTTCGTATTTTAAAGTAAATCGAAAATTAATGCATAATGACGCATTTGTGACATACTTAAAAAATTAATGAATGTGATCGAATTTCGACCGCTGGGCGACCACTAGTCATTATTATGATTATTTACGACATATTTTGATATAAACCGTATTTTACGAATGAAATAACACGTGAAGGTATAGGCATTAAATTGGACAATTATGTCTTCAAGTACTCTCCACCCGTCTCCTTCTAGGTCTGTCCAATAATCTTTTTCCACTAACTTTATAGATCACTTTTTTAAGTCCTTTGTTGTTTATAACATATTTTAATCTATCGTTAAAATTAAAGATTCCTAATTCTTCTCGTATTTATTATTGTTATTATTATTATTATTATTATTATTATTATTATTATTATTATTATTATTCTTTACCACAAAATCCCATTTATCCATTTCAATAATTGAGCCTATATAATTTATGTACAGTTTTATCATCCAGTTCATATTTTTCTTCTTCTTAAACTAGTTTCGGAACTATCTTCTGTTCCTTCGTCAGTATTTCACGACCAATATTTTGTCATCTTGAAGAGCCGTCTTTTGCTCCCTCTGTTGGTAAACTGAAAAACTTTGAAATCGAATCATTCTACCGAGAAATTCGAAGTTCATTAATTTCTCCTTTTCGTTGTTTTTTAATGTAAATTGTTTCCCAAACAGGCATGGGTTTTCTATTAGTTTTAATAATTTAGCTTTCTTTCAATAAGATTTGTTTCTCACCTATAACCTCATAGTGTTAATTCCTTTAAAGAAGTAAGCTTAAATAATCTTACCCGTGTATCTTAAATTAAAATATTAGATTTTAATATCCATCCATCCATAGTAATTCTGCCCAGGGACAGGTTTCTTACTGCAATCATAGCATTTTCATGCTATGCTTTGCAGCTTTACTAGGGAATTATAGGTGTGGTAGTTTCCCGTTGCTTTCCACACCGGGTGATGATGATGATAATGATAAGGATGATGATGATGGCCGGATGATTTTCGGGGAACGTTGGGCCCTAAGCTTCCTGACATTTCTCTTACAGGTGAGGAAAAACTCCGAAAAAAACTCACCCGGGCCCGCTGCGTGACAAAGCAGCACGCTACCTCGAGACCACAGCGGTGGACTAGATTTCAATTAACTAACTCACTGGCACTATCGAACCCGTAGGTTCATGGCCGCGCGGACATAAGCTCTCCATATATCCCTATCCTGAGATAATACTTTGCAGTCATCCCCTGTATAATCTACTTCCCTCAAATCATATTTAATGTTATATCCCACCTCATTCTTGGTCTACCAACTGGGCGTTTTCCCTCCGGTTTTCCTACAAGAAGCTTCCAATCACGTCTTTCATTCCCCATTCGTGCCATATATCCTGCCCATCGCAGTCTACGAGACTTAACTGTCCTCATTATATATGGTTTCCTATAAAGACTACGTAATTCACTGTTATGCAGTCTTCTCCATTCACTTGTCTGTTCATCTCTCTTGGGTCCAAAATTTTTCCTAAGAACTTTATTCTCAAATACTTGTAATCTCCTTTCCTCCCTTAAAGTAAGAGTCCATGTTTCGCATCCATATAATATAACTGGTTGAATAACAGTTTTATATATTTTCAGTTTAACGTTTTTTACAAGGAGTTGGGAAGTCAAGAGTCTCTGTAAAGCTTAATAACACGCTTTTCCCGAATTGTGCCTATGTTTAATTTCCTTGTGCATCTCATTCCTGTTTGTGATTACTGTTCCTAGGTATTTGAATTCAGCCACTTCCTCAAAATTTCCCTCATTTGTTATTAGCTGTCCATTTCCATTATATAATGTATTTCTATGTGTGACCATATATTTAGTTTTATTTATATTTGCTTCCAGTCCCAATTTCTTAGTGCTACTCAGTAGTGTGTGCGTGTTGGTCTTTAGTATCTCCTCGCTATCGGCCAATAGTACTACTCATCAGCAGATTTCTTTTCAATACAATGAAAAAAAATATCTGCTTAGAGTGTAGTAGAGAATATAACATTTTGTTATATTATTTTGTGAAATAATCGACACAAATACAAATTTAAGATTTACATGATGTTGGTGATATGAACAGTGGTTATAGATTGGAGGAGATCGATTCACAACAACATACAATCTTTCTTTTAAATTATGTTGTTAATTTTTGCAAATTATATATACGGCTTTTACATGTATAAAAGTATATGATTTTACATATGTAGTAGCCTATATTTACGTACAAGACCATGATCAATGCATTATTTCTGGGTCATTGAAGTGGTGATTCTGAATCCCTGACGAATTTCGTTAACGTCCGTCAAGTAAGATGACTTTTTAAATTTAATTTCATAATGGATCATACAGCAAAGTTGTAAATATTGAATGTAGGTGGCAGATTTTAACGAAATAGTCTAAACTTGGTTGCAGAAGCGTGGATGCTTTTGATGTGAGGTATAAGGATAATGGAATGTTGAGATGATGGATGGGACAGTGGGAGGCTGAAATCTGCCACCACATGTGTCCCCATGTATGTAGAATTACTTAGAAATGATGTTCTCTCTAGCAGGAATACAATCTGTCGCCTCAATTCCTCTTCAGGGACTATTGAAGGAACAAATTAAATTAGGGATCATTTGAATATGTAATGTTATCAACTTTTATAAAATCGCTATTTAAAGGTAAATTATTTAATAACATCTCAAAAAAATATTTTTATTTGCGTGATCTTAAAATTAAAATTTAAAAAAATAAAGTAAAGCTTGGCGCATACATTCTGTTCGTAAAGAAATTTTAAATAGAAGATCTCTATCGACAACATGGAAAAACGTAAACATCTGATTAGGTACGTCTATATTTAATTTTTTGTCATAAATAAATAAGAAATGGAAGAAGTTACTAATGTTATTGGTACCATCTTACCTTATATTAACTCTTATTTTCCATAAAATAGGATGTTGTCCAGAGTTATATTACGATTTCTGATTTAATAATTTGAATAGTACCCATGTTATAATATTTAGGTTAATATGAGAAAGATAGTAAGTTATAAAAAGAACATTTTATAGGGAAAGCAAAAACATTTTGACACTTTTAAATTTATATATATTTTATAAACCTAATATGTATATTTTATAACTATTTTGCAAATACAATTTCTTGTTTATATTAAAATTGTCTACCGCTGTGGTCTCGAGGTAGCGTGCTGCTTTGTCACGCAGCGGGCCCGGGTTCGATCCCCGGTCGGGGCAGTTTTTCTGGGTGAGGTTTTTATCGGGGGTTTTCCTTACCTGTAATACAAATGTCAGGAAAACTTTAAGGCTCAAACGGTCCCCGAAATCAACATCATCATCATCATTCTTCACCGGTGTGGAAAGCAACGGGAAGCTAACACACCTACAATTCCCTAGTAAAACTGCAAGCATAGGATGAAAATGCTATGATTACAGTGAAGGACCTGCCCTCGGGCAGAATTACTATGGATGGATGGATGGATGGATATTAAAATTAATGTTGACCGAAAGCAATATAGACAAAACAATTGATCATTTTTTCTTAATTACAACGAAGTAGGGTTTGCTACTGTTCTAATGACAAATTTTATTTTAATTTTAAAAATCTGTCTATGGAATTGTTTGTTGTACGAGGAATGAGGTTAACAAGTGCATTAAATTAATACATTGTTTTACTTTATTCTTAACTATAGACTTTTATCTTATAGGTCTTTACATGATGAAGAAAGCCTACAACTCAATGGTATTAATAAACCGTTAATTTATACCGATGATGTAGTATTATGAGATAGCGAGGAGGTACTAACGGCCAACAGACACACTCTGTTGAGTAACACTAAGAAATTGGGACTGAAAATTAACATAATCATCATCATCATCCATGCAAGTATTAGGCCGTGTGGCCTGTTACGGTCTCAAAGAGGAATTTTCCATCCAGCGCTTTTTTGGACGTCCCAGCTATCTTTTACCTTGGGGGCAGTAGCGATGTATGGATTTTGGAATTCTATGAGACGGCAATCTTTGAAGATGGGCTTTCCAGTTGTTCTGGTAGTTTTGTATATGATAAAGAATGGGCACTACATCCAACTCTCATTTCTTTTATGGTCCCTCTTTGTGTAGCCTGCTGTACGGCGCATAAATCGCATCTCATTTGCTGTTATTCGGCTTTCATGTCTTCTTCGTATTGTCCATGCTTCACTACCATATCTTAATACTGGTTTTGCGAGAACCTTATAATGTTGTATTCCTCTGTACTAAAGATGGTTTCATTATACTGTTAATTATCCCCGTTGTTTTTGTAAAATTTGAGATTTTCTTTGATATATCAGCTTGATCTTGAAATGTTAAATTATAACCCAAATAACTAAATTCGTTTACTCGTTCTCAAATGTCATCATTCAACACAATTTTGCTAGGTATAGGCTATTTACCAAAAAAGGCCATCATTTTAGTTTTCTTTGTATTGATTTGCATATTGTACCTTTTTGCAATTATATTAAAATTGTGTATAGAATACTGTAAATCTGTTTCTGTTGGAGCTATTAATACCAAATCATCTGCAAAAAGCAATTAATATCATTAAAAGTAAATATATGTTCACACATGGAAATACATTATATAATGGAAATGGATAGTTAAGAGAGGTCATGGGTCAAGGTTTCGACATTTTCGGTCAAATTTAGCATTTTTTGTTTTTTGTATTAAAAAATACTATGCACCTTAAAGTATAAGTTGGTGAAATTTCAGTGTCCTATGGCGCTTGTAAGTCTCCCTAATGCATGCTACATTTTCAATTTAACTGCATGCAAACTTTCAAATTGGCTTTTCCACACTTTTATTTGCAATTCAATACATTAAAATAGCATTGGCAAATTTAATGATAGAAACACGAGCGTTTCACTGCATGTTCCACACACTATGGCTAATAATTATATGCATGGATTTTGAAACAACGTTGATAGTTTTTTAAATAAAAAACAAAATATGTGTAGTAATTTAAAAAAATTAAATTTTCGTATGCAGAGGATATATATATTTTTATTACTTTATTATAATGTAAAATTACAGAATATTCACCTGAAAGGTCCGTCTCCTCAGCTTAATTAATCATTTAACTGTAGCGCTTTCGGGACTTGTCCCATCATCGGCAACGACAGCCTTTATCAGGCTGTCGTTACCGATGATGGGACAAGTCCCGAAAGCGATTAATTAAGTTGAGGAGACGGACCTTTCAGGTGAATATTCTATAATTTTATATTAATTTTGAATAAACCTCAACGGAACACATCATGAATCTTATAAAAGTTTATTATAATGATATAGAAAAGTTAAAGCATAGTGTTGTCTAAATAAATCAGTGGTAGTGTAGAGAAAATTAAAAAATGTTACTCAAAATTATGGGACTAATTAAACATTTTAATATGCAAATTTTAAATGAATTTTCTTCAATAACTCAAAAACATTTAAGCCTAGAAGGATGATACTTCAATATAATATTACTGATTATGGCATGAATGTGCGTACAAAAATCAGGTATGTAGCGTAAAAATGTAGAAAAAAGAAATTTCACCCATCACTTCCTCTGATGAGAAATGAAGGAAATTTTGAAGAAATTACTGAATTAAAATATCCATCCATCCATCCATAGTAATTCTGCCCGAGGGCAAGTCTTTGACTCAAATCATAGCATTTTCATGCTATGCTTTGCAGCTTTACTAGGGAATTGTAGGTGTGGTAGCTTATCGTTGCTTTCCACACCGGTGAAGGATGATAATGAAGAGATGATAATGCTAAGGATGATGATGATGGCCTTATGATTTCGGGGACAGTTTGGGCCTTAACGTTTTCCTAACAATTGTCTTACAGGCGAGGAAAAACCCCGAGAAAAACCTCACCCAGAAAAATTTCCCCGACTGGGGATCGAACCCGGGCCCGCTGCGTGACAAGGCAGCACGCTACCTCGAGACCACAGCGGTGGAAATTGAAATATGTAGGAACAATAATCACAAATAGGAATGAGATGCACAAAGAAATTAAACATAGGCTCAATTCTTGAAATGCTTGCTTTTATATATTATAGGGACTCTTGTCCCAACTTATCTCAGAAAACGTTAAATTGAAAATTTATAAAACATTTATTCCCCCAGTTATATTATAAGGATCTGAAACATTGACTCATACTTTAAGGGAGAAGAAAAGATTACGAGTGTTAGTATTTGAGAATAAAGTTCTTAGGAAAATGTTTGGACCAAAGAGAGATGAACAGACAGGTGAATGGAGAAGACTACATAGAAGTAAACTACATGGTCTTTATAGGAAGCCAGATATAATAACAGTTAAGTCTCGTAGTATGCGATGGGCAGGATATGTGGCACGAAGGGGCATGAAAGAGCGGCATGGAACCTTCTTGTAGGAAATCCAGAATAAAATCGCTTGTTGGTAGACCAAGAATGAGTTTGGAGAATAACATGAACCATGATTTGGGGGAAGTAGAATTTTACAGGGGACAATTGGAAAACATTAGCTCTAGATAGGGATATATATGGAGAGCTTATGTCCGCGCGGCCATGAACTTATGGCATCGATAGCGCCAGAGAGTTAATTAGTTAGGGATCGTTTATGAACCTTTACCGTTCTCGAGTCTTTTAAGTAAGTTTCCATGATAGAGATGAACAAGAATTCATAAACTTTCCGAACTTTCAGTTTTACTTCTTCCTAGTTGGCTATTGTCACGAGTATTAAAATCAATTAATAAGGAAACATTAATCTTCTTAAAAAAATATTAAATTCAATATTCAACCAAGTATTAAAAAGAGCCGGCCGCGGTGAACATGTAGTTCTCTTCCTTGTTTCTGGTCCCGAGTTTCGCGAGTTCAAACCCTGTCGGGGTCGATTTTTTTGGATGGAAAAATCGATGGATGAAATCATCCGGAAGGAAGTTTAAGTGGTGGATCCTGAGTCTGAATATTTTCAGGCTCGTAAAAGAACCACACGCCTGAAAAAAGATGCATCTAAGCGAAATTTACCGATCTTCATTACCCTAGTAATACCTTAGTTACCTACTAGATGGTAACGAAGATGTCTTGATCTTCCTTGGTCCTATGTCCTAAAATCTGATATTCCTATCCAAAGAAAGTCGTTTACGATAGTAAGCGTATTACTACGTTAATAAAATTAAAAAGACTGGTACATCAGCTCACCTTATACACTCCATGTTCTTCATAGCACAGAAATGCGGATTCAGGAACAGTTCTTCCTATTTTCAGCCATTTTTCGAAAGGATTGCTGAAGATAGGTACTAGTGTTTCTGAAACACGGTCCTGTGCTATGAAGAACACGAAGAACTCTGATGTACCACTCATTTTAATTCTATTAATTTCAAATCCTGATAAATGTTAATTCTTATCATACCTGTTATGAAATACTACCTAACATCCGGTGTGCGCTGCTACACCTAAATAAATTAAATGTATCTTATGTTTAGTTGAATAACTGAAAAGAAAATAATTCTAAATTAAAATAGTAATTGTTTTTAGATAGTGCGTGTTGATTACCCGGCTTTGCCAGGGAATTTACTTACTCCGATTTCCTTCTCATAAATGAGCCGAAATACAAAAATGGTTATTGTGAGTTATCCTCAAAAGATACACATATACTGCCAGGGACATTTTTGTAGATTGTTTGGAGAAATTGAATTCTATGTACATTAATTTCGTGTATTTGTTATGGTTTACGCAGCATAAGCCATTTAAAAGTCGAAACGATTACTTTTCTAGTGTACCGATAACTTTTTTTTTAGATCCAGCCCTATACTACGTAGGGTAATATATGATATGCGTTAACTGTCCCAAAAAAATCTGTAGATGGTGGAAAAAAAAAGCTCATTCAAATCGGTCAAGTATTTTTTGATTTCAATACGGATAGACAAACAGACTGACCCTCATTTTTATATTTAACTAGCTAATGGCCGGCCTGCGCTGCTACGTCTAAATGAATTAAGTATTGAGGGTTAATTAATTATATGGTACACTCTGCGATAAACCAAACATGCCGGTTGCTAGAGTAAATTTTTAATTTAAAATTGCAGGTAAACTCCCACTTCTAACGGTCGGATTTCGCTGATTTTTTGATAGTACATACCTCGTTTTATTTCAATAGGACATTCCGAGTTTTGTTATGAAATATCGAAAATTGCGTTTAAATTTTCGTTTCAGGTGAACTCCTACACCTAATGATTTTAGAACATAATAGATAACGGCTAAACACTCGCCGCATCTGAAAACCTGTATGTACAAATTTCCACGAAGATCGGTTGAACGGTTTAGAAGTCTGTAAAGGACAGACAGCATACGTTCGTTTTTTATATATGTAGATAGTCCACCGCTGTGGTCTCGAGGTAGCGTGCTGCCTTGTCATGCAGCGGGCCCGGGTTAGATTCTCGGTCGGGACAGGCTCCTAGGTGAGGTTTTTTTCGGGGTTTTTCCTCACCTGTAAGACAAATGTCAGGAAAACTTTGAGGCCCAAACGGTCCCCGAATTCATACGGCCATCATCATCATCATCATCAGCCTTCACCGGTGTGGAAAGCAACGGTAATCTACCACACCTATAATTTCCTAGTGAAACTGCAAAACATAGCATAAAATGCTATGATTGCAGTGAAAGACCTGCCCTCGGGCAGAATTACTATGGATGGATATGTAGATAAAGGTACTATACATACTTACTTACTTACTTACTTACTTACTTACTTACTTACTTACTTACTCACTGGCACTATCGAACCCGTAGGTTCATGGCCGCGCGGACATAAGCTCCCCATACATTCCTATCCTAAGCCAATATTTTCCAGTCATTCTTTGTATAATCTACTTCCCTCAAATCATAGTTAATGTTATTCTTCCACCTCATTCTTGGTCTACCAACTGGGTGTTTTCCCTCTGGCTTTCCTACAAGAAGCTTCCAAGTCTTTCATTCCCCATACGTGCAACATGTCTTGCCCATCGCAGTCTACGAGACTTACCTGTTCTTATTATATCTGGCTTCCTATAAAGACCATGTAGTTCATTGTTATGTAGTCTTCTCCATTCACCTGTCTGTCCATCTCTCTTTGGTCTAAAAATTTCCCTAAGTACTTTATTCTCAAATACTTTTAATCTCCTTTCCTCCCTTAAAGTAAGAGTCCATGTTTCGCACCCATGCTACCGACAGGGTTACCCATGCCGGACTGGTCGAAGGTGATAAGCCAGGCGAAAAAAGTACCTTGGTCTAAAGAGTGACGATCTTTCACTGTAAAAATACAACCGTCAAGAAATGCGGACATGGTTCAACTGGGATAAAATTTTCCGGAGGTCAAATAGTCCCCCATTCCGTTCTCCGGGCGGGGACTACTTCAGGGAACCCATACCAAAGGCTCAAACACAGGGACATGTTCCTAGAAACATGGAATGTTAGGACTTTATACAATAGCGGGGCACTAGAGATATTAACGCGGGAATTAGATAAATCGCCCTTGGATATAGTCGCTTTACAGGAGGTTAGATGGCCAGGAGAAGGTAGTCAGGAATCAGGAAGCTTTGCATTATAGTAAGGTACTACACATAACAATTAAAATTGTAATGCAAACGTTGATTATCATTGGAGTTATTCTCTGTGGTATATCAGAAGGCGAAATGTTCATCACGTTTAGAATTATTTACAAAATTGTTTGGAGAGTTAAATTCTGTTATGTAGTTTTGTCTCTGTTCTAGTTTTAACTTGAAGATGTCCAGGAGATTATTCAGAATAGAGTATTCCCTAAAGATCACTACATTTTGTGTATGGTTATGCAAGAACGCATATATTGCAAGCGGTTATTTTTACAAAATAACATTCTTTTTTCTTTATACAACTTAATGAAATATGCATTCAATTTAAGTTTTTTTCAGAGAAAGCGCATGAAGACGGTTAGTTGAGTTGTAAACTGGCGAAATGGGAGTTGTAAAACTTATTATACTTCGCCAAAGATGTTCGTAATACAAAGTTTGTTACAACTCTGCGAGGTGCAATATTTATTAAATACAACACAAATAAAAATGGGTAAAAGCAGGAAAACTACTTGAGTCAGATAGTAGCATTAGGAAGGTCCTGGGACCAAACAAATTAGGTTTTTTGACGTGTATATGTCTTTAAATTTGAGTCAATAGTGGGAGACAATTCAGTAAACTGATAACAAACTCGGGGGATACAGTTTTGTGTTGCAGGTACATATTTATCATCTACATCCAAAATGTAATTACACCACACGATAGATAAAGGATCAAAGGATTCGTTACGTTGAGTGTGCACTGTGATGCATCGCAAACGATGGAGGGTAAGCGCCGCAATTTTGAGGTCGTTTCCTTGCGTCAAATAATTTTTGTTTAGTATAAATTTTGATTCGGAAACGTTACGACGTTCGAGTTTTAATTGTCAACTGTCGTCAAGATCTATCGATTAGGTATATAAACATTAGTGTGAAATAGTTATAGTTAATATATATAGTATTAAAGTAAAACAAATAAAATAAATAATGCATTGTCGACCTAT
Organism: Diploptera punctata; assembly: GCA_030220185.1. Taxonomy (NCBI): domain Eukaryota; kingdom Metazoa; phylum Arthropoda; class Insecta; order Blattodea; family Blaberidae; genus Diploptera; species Diploptera punctata. The sequence continues at coordinate 196,701 of JASPKZ010009389.1, forward strand.
ATTTGTCAAAAAGCCAAATCAAAATATAGAGATCGTATACGGTTGGAAAGGGCTTTTCAATAGCAATCCAGTGGTACTCATAAAACACCATATGACAGAGTGAACCTGTGCCGGGAACTTAATAGAATGAAGTCGTTCGAGCGGATCAACGATGGCGCCAATGTATCTGCAGCTGGGGCGGCCACTTGCATATAATACGCTCAAAGGAAATATTACCTTTTACGTACACGTATTCACGTAAACACACGACCGTATCCACGACACAGCCACGCCTTGAGTTTTTCCTCACTTTTTTGCAATCAACAAATCAAATGTTGGTTTGAAATTGCATTATAATAATTATTTTTCAGCATATTTTAAAAGGCGTAGGATTCAATTAAGAGAGAGAAGTTATATAGTATCCTCCTGTAGATTGGAATTTCTAAAAAGAGTTTGTAAGGCTTATTCGAAATGTGTCTAAATGACACAAAGAGTAGGATGCGCGTAGGCAAATAGTTTTCAGATATTTTTTAAATTTACAATGGGTTAAAGCAAGATGATGTACTATCTCCTCTAGTATTCAATGTTATACTGGAGCATGACACCATATCTTTAAGAGGATGAAGAAAGCCTTACAACTCAATGGTGTTAATAAGCTGTAGTTTATGTTGATATAGTAGGTCTATTATTAGGATATAACGAAATAACAGTTTTATATATTTTCAGTTCAATGTTTTTTTTACAGAATTTGGGACGACAAGAGTCCCTGTAATGCATAATAGCATGCGTTTCCAGAATTGAGCCCATGTGTAATTTCTTTTTGCATCTAATTCCAGTTTGTAACTATTGTACCTAGATATTTTAATTCAGCCACCTTTTTTTTCAAAATTTCCCTCATTTGTCAATAGCTGTCCATTTCCATTATATAATATATTTATATGTATGAACATTGTTTAGTTTTATTGATGTTTACTTCCAGTCACAATTTCTTAATATTACTCAATAGACTGTATGTTGGTCCTTCGTATCTCCTCGCTATCGTCCAATAGTAATATTTGATCAGCAAAGTTTAACAGCTTTTAATACCATTGAGTTGTAGGCCTACTTCATCTTCTGGAATGCTCTAGAACAAAATTGAATAGTAGAGGAGATAGTTCGTCTCCTTGATTTAACCCATTTTGAATTTCAAAAGTATCTGAAAACTGTTTGCCTACGCGCATTCTTCTCTTTGTCCATTTAGATTCATTCGTGTAAGTCTAACTAAATTTTAACAAATATTAGGCTAAAGTTATTTTTGATTATCAAAATAAAATAACGTTTTTAGCTTCAATGTAAGATATTTAACTTTCTTTTATTTTTTCCCCTAATTTATTGATTGAATTTTGTATATTTTAAAACGCGTCACCGCAGGTTTCTCACAGTTTAAGTTAGAAATGTTATTATACAAGCAAACATGGAAAAATAATTTTAAATCTCGTACTTCACAACATGAACAGAAAGTAATTGAAATAACGTTGTATTAGTCAGCATTAAATCTTTTAAAATAATTTATTGCATTGGAAAAGGCAGAGATTAATGAACAAATTATACACATAATAAAAAAAGTACACTTTAATAACACATGTTATATTATATGGGTGCGAAACATGGACTCTTACTATAAGAGAGGAAAGGAGACTACAAGTATTTGAGAATAAAGTACTTAGGAAAATTTTTGGACCAAAGAGAGATGAACAGACAGGAGAATGAGTAAAATAAATTAATAGAGTAGGACTAAACTTGGATTTGGATTACTTTAAGCCTTGTTATCGATTTTCCCTCAGTAATGACTTCTACTCTTCTCTGGAGGATTTATTTGATTTCACCTCCAGGAACCATCGTAAGTATAAAATTAGAATTGAGGTTTTAATGAAAGAAAAAAGACGAAGGAACCGCTTAACAATAAATAGAAATGCTAATTCAGATTAGTTTGAACATAGTTTTACTGATATTTACTTGGTGCTGGATGTAAAAATTAATAAAAGTAAATATATGTTCACACATAGAAATACATTATGCAATGGATATGGATAGTTAATGAATAATGAGGAAAATTTTGAATAAGTGGCTGAATTTAAATTTGTAGGAACAATAATTACAAATAGGAATGAGATGCACATAGAAATAAAACATAGACTCAAGTCTGAAAAATGCATGCTATTATGCATTACAGAGACTTTTGTCGTTTCAACTTCTCTCAAAAACCGTTAAACTTAAAATAGGCTACATAAAACTGTTTATTTCCCAATCATATTATATGCATGCGAAACATACACTCTTACTTTAACGGAGGATAAAAGTTTAGGAGTATTTGAGAATAAAGTTGTTATGACAATTTTTGGACCAATGAGAGATGAACAAACAGGCGAATGGAGAAGCCTACTTAACAGTGAGCTACATGATCTTTATAGGAAAGCAGATATAGTAAGAACAGTTAAGTCTCGTAGACTGCGATAGGCAAGACATGTGGCTCGTATGGTTAATAAAAGAGAGGCATGGAAGCTCATTGTAAGAAAAACAGAAAAACGCCCAGTAGGTAGACCAAAACTGAGGTAAGAGAATAACATTAACTATAATTTGAGGGAAGTAAATTGTGCATGGAATGATTGGAAAACATTAGCCCGGGATATGGATGTATAGAGGGCTTAAGTCCACGCGGTCATGAGCCTCTGGGTTCGATAGAGCTAGTGCGTTAGTTATTTAATTCAGATACAAGCTAAAGTGAACGTAGGTCAGTCGTTGACCTCTCTCTGCGACACTTAAGGTTAGAATCCTAGAATTTGTCTCCCTGCTCACGTATTACTAATACTAACGCGATGGTATAAAGGACAATAGAGGTTGGACTTTTCTAGTTACCCTTGTGTTAGGAATGGCTTCTACTCATTATCTCTGGGGATCTCGTGGATTTTCATACAGTAGCGACCCCATCTCGACATTTCCTGCTTCACAAAAATTGTCGGAGAGGTTTAATTACTGCCTTAATGTATGCACGGCATAATATCCCGCTCGTATTGTCATAAATTACTTTTCCACACCGACGTCACTCATGAAGCCATTGTTTGCTTTGTCATAGAATGAACCATTTATTTTAATCTTAGGAACGACTGTCCGGAAATTTAACTGGGGCTTTGTGTTACTGTGGATAAAAGTTTATGAAAAAGACACATTTTGTTTACAATTTCAAAAAGGATGTTACATTTTCTTTACTATTTTTTGCTAGTGTTGAAATTAAACATAGGCTCAATTCTGGAAATGCAGGCTATTATGCATCATAGGGACTCTTGTCGTGCCAACTTCTCTAAAAAAACATTAAACTGAAAATATATAAAACTGTTATTCTATTAGTTATATTATATGGAGCTACCACACCTACAATTCCCTAGTAAAGCTGCAAAGCATAGCATGAAAATGCTATGATTGCAGTGAAAGACCTGCCATCGGGCAGAATTACTATGGATGGATGGATGGATGGATGGATATTATATAGATGTGAAACATTGACTCTTACTTTAAGGGAGGAAAGGAGATTACGAGTATTTGACAATAAAGTTCTTAGGAAAATTGTTGGACCAAAGAAATAAACAGACAGATGAATGGAGAAGACTACATAAGAGTGAACTACATGGTATTTTTATAGGAAGCCAGATGTAATAAGAACAGTTAAGTCTCGTAGACTGTGATGGGCAGGATATGTGGTACGAATGGGAAATGAAAGACGTGCGTGGAAGCTTCTTGAGGAAAACCAGAGGGAAAGCGCCAAGATTAAGGTAGGAGAATAACATTAACCATGATTTGAGGGAAGTAGATTAAACAGGGGATAATTGGAAAACGTTACCTCAGGATATGGATGTATGGAGAGCATATGTCCGCAAGGCCATGAACCTAAGGGTTCAATAGTGCTAGTGAGTTAGTTAGTTAGTTAGTTACCGGTAGTTAGTCGGTTAATTTCTGAAAAGTTCCATAGAATCTCAAATCCTGCTCACCAAAAGTGGTATACGTATTCATTCACTGTCTATATAAATCAAAGTTATAGAATATATTGATGAGGTAAAGATAAAGAAGAACGATATTTTCTGTTATTTGGGATCAATTATAGAGAAAGATGGGACATCAAATAAAGAAATAGCTAAAATGATCAGTAATAAAAAAATATAGGAAAGGGTCCAAGAAAGACGTAATTAAGTTTCGATCTGTCAATAATATCGTAGTTGCCCCTGCTAGTGCCGGCAGCGAAAGTTTAAGCCCTATATTAAGGAGTAAAAACAACATTAACAGAATAAAACAACTATTTTTAGGTCCATACTAGAAAGTATAATGTTATATGGATCGAAATTTTGGACAATGACAGAAAAATATGCTAACATAGTAACTGCAGTTGAAATAGATTTTTGCAGAAGAGCTGCCAGAAAATCTCGAATGGAAAGAATTAGAAATACAGAAATTAGAAAATGGATGAATGCAGAATGAAGTATAATGGATGAGTTAGAACACAGAAGGCTAATACGGTATGGACACGTAAGAAGAATGCAGGATGGAAGACCACCAAAGGCCGCCTATACATCGAAAACTAAAAGAAGGAACAGAAAAGAAAGACCAAGAACATTCTGGAAGAATAATATTCAACATTCAATGAGGAAATTTGGTGTAACGGATTACGAGGCAGAGGACAGAGAACGATGGAGAATTTTAATTAAGGGAAATTTGTGAAAGTATATTACAAATTGATAATATACAAGTCCGTAGTCATTTATGTATTTTTTTTAAAACTCGTGTTAATTATTAAGATTGATTGGAGAAAAACCTCAAAGATGAGGAAAATTCTCAATGAATATAATCTGCAAGATTAGTCAGCTCGGTGGACAGAGGTTATGTTACTTATACCGATTCCGAGGATCGCGGGTTGAAACCCGTCCCGGGTCGATTGAATTTATTTGTATTTTTTTAGGTGGAAAAATCGAAGTAGTAAGTCCTCTGGGAGGGACTTTAAGCCGTGTGCCTCGACTCCTATGATTTTAAAGCTCGTAAAAGTACCTAATCCTTAATAAAGACGTCTCTGAACAAAATTTACTGACTTTCTTCATCCTAGTAATACCTATTCGATGCTTCATTGGGTCCATATGTTGACCTCATACCATTTCTAACATATATAGGGAAATAAACAAAATATCTCATAAACTTTAGAGTAAGCCAACTGCCTTCTTACAATCACTGTTAGAAGTTAATAGACTAGATCACCTTAGGAACACTGTTATCTGAGAAAAACCTGGAGTACCAAGTTTAAATGATGGTATAGAACTTTGGTTTCCGGACCGATTAAATATCGAATTAATTACTTACTTAATACTTAATACATGCTTTCCACTTTACAGCAGTTTGCCTTTGATTCCTGCTTTCCAGAGATTCCTATCTTTCTATTGTCCATCTTCTATACCCCTCTTCATCATATATTCCCTCATATCATGCTCTTCTACTTCCCCCCTCTTCCGTCTGCCTGGTACCATCCAATCCAACACCTGTTTAGGCCATGGTCTTCTGACATCCGTTCGGGTTGAACATGTCCATACCACTGTAGAGCTCTCTTTGTTATCCTATCGATAACAGTTTCTTGTGCATCCATTTCTTGTCTGATATATGTATTTCGAATATGTTGTAGCCGGGATATTCTCATACTTCTCCGTAATCCATCCATTTCTGTCGCCAAGATTCTTTTCTGCATCGTTGCATTTATTGTCCAGCTTTCTGATCCATATGTATGTATACTTTCTATTATTGTCTGTATAATCTCCTTTTTTGTTTTTCTGGTCAAATTTCTGTTCCATAAAAGACATTCAGGGATATAATCGAATTAATACAAATATTTTAAACCGGTTAAACATCGAATACAACCAATTATACAAAATTTTATGTCATGATAGTATGATTGTTGGCTCGGTTGGCAATACTGCTTATGATCGGAGATTTGACTGAAAATGAACGGTATTCCGTTTGTACCTAGTATCGTGATAAACACGAAATTTGTGAAATGAGATATTTGAATATTACTCTGACCATATGTTAAGTTTGCCATAAACTTGTTAATAATAGTTAGAATTAATAACTGTGTACTACTGTGCTGTATCCGTTTTAGTATTTTCCATGTGTTTTGTTTAATTTGTGCAATTCATACCCTTAACATAATTTACATAATTTCCATACAATATTATTTACTTAATAAAAGTTTCGTATGTTTAATCAACTGTAGTTCCGGACCTCGACTTAATTTACTACTTTAAAAATGGACCCATATGAAATCTAATTGGTGACCCCTGTTATAGAATGATACCAACAAGAATGGAAAAAAAAAAATCATCTGAGAAGAATGGGGAAAAAATAGACTTCCAAAATGGGCATTCCTATATATTCCAACTCGACGTAGGGACCAAGGGAGACCAAACTTCGGTAGAAAGATCAAGGCCATCTTCGTTAGTTACCGTCACAGGTCACATGACCTAAAACGGATTTGTTCAGGATGATGATGTTAAAGTGTAACTAAATTAACATGGACTAGTTAACCCGTAGGTTCGTAGCCGCGCGGCCATAAGCTCTGCACACATCCCTATCCTGAGCTAATGTTTCCCAATATTATCCCGGGTATAATCTACTTCTCTCAATTCATTGTTAATATTATTCTCCCACCTCATTCTTTATCTACCAACTGCTCGTTTTCCATCTGGGTTTCCTACAAGAAGCTTCCATACCCCTTTTTCATTCCCCATTCGTGTCACATGTCCTGCCCATCGCAGTCTACGAGACTTAACTGTTCTTATTATATCTTGTTTACTATAAAGATCATGTAGTTCACTGTTATGAAGTCTTCTCTATTCAACTGTCTGTTCACCTCTCTTTGTTCCAAGAATTTGCCTAATGACTTTATTCTCAAATACTCGTATTATTCAGGGTATTGTGTTAATAATGTTATGTTGGCAATACATCAACGCGTGATTGACCGAGTGTGTAAACATTTTATGTTCCGCTCGTATTGTTTGTGATCTGAGAGCACTGAACTCCATAAACTAAGCTTTATTACCCTCGAACAGAACACATAATGTGCAGTTGACAAGCCTCATGTTCCTAAATTACAAATATTTTAACACTTTATTATTTGTTTGTTTACGAGTATTTTATCAAGTTGTTCTATTTTCATATATTTTTTTGCGCGATAGTGCATTTTGTCGTACTTACAGCAATGGCGATCCATGATTGAAAGTTCAACTTCCTACATTTCGGGAATGCCAACCTAAATAACTATACTGTAATATTTCATTTACACCCACGTGCGGGGAGGAAAACCACTGTCTTGTATGTATACTACGTATAATGTATATACAAGAAATATCCAAAATATAGTATTAATAAACATATACGAAACAAATCACTGCATTCTAAATGAACTGAACTTTATTTGAAACCATATAAAACAATAAATACGTACTTGAGGCCATTTTATCAATAATATTGGTCTCACGGCCTCCTGTACTTTCAACTAATAAACATTGCCCATAATGTTAACGTTACTCAGTTGTTTATAATGAACGCACATATATCCAACAAAGATATTATTTTACTACTATTTATTATTTTGAAAATACCATCGCCAAAAAATAATGTAAAACACACGTTTGTGAAGTGTTTCATGGAATCTCGGAAACTCCTTGATTCTGTAAAAACCACTTCCCAACCTTGCGTCGTAATATACTATTGCCTACATAGGTCGGCCTATAAGAAGACAGCTTTTAGAATCCCTTAAACTGTTTAGTTTCCTCTATCAAGAATTTTTCTCAGTTGTACAGAATCATAGTGCACTTGCGCGAACGCTTAAAGTAACTTCCGACAGATGGCGGACAATTGCGTGAAATCTGTATGACCAAATTTCTCAATAAATTCACAAAACATTATAAGAAATGGATGTACATGAACTTTCCCCTTCCTAACCTAACAAAATAAATTGCATGCATATTATTTAATGAAATGTAAAGTAATATGATGGTCACTAATTTTTCTCAACTTAGGCAAATTAAGTGAGTGAAAATCCATTTGTTAAAATATGTCTTCGAATGTTACTCATTCCGAAAGCACAGGTATCTCCGCCATCTGGCGGGAATTTCTTTAAGCATTCGCGCTTGCACTCAACGGTTATAAAAAAACTGAATAAATCATTGCGTACGTAGACAATATTAAATAAAAGGTAAAAATAGTTAAATAACTGAATAGACGACCAGTTACAAAAACAGAGGTTTAGTAACGAGATGCTCAAGTTAGAACACGACTGAGGGGAGTGCAGCGAGTTCCTAAACATAATTTTGTAATATGTAGTCTACAATATTTTATCTACGTTCAGACTTTTATATGTCGTATATTTATATGTTGTATATTTAGTATATTTAGCGAAGTTTATTTATTGCGGAAGCAATACAGTATGTTTAGAGAAAGAGTAATGCGTTCTTTGAAAAAAAAAAATATATATATATATATACGATAAATCAATAAATATTGTTGCAATGTGGGCTTTGGAAAAAAAAAAACAAATCAATAAACATTGTTGTTATATTATATCAATTATCATAAGTAATGCCACGAGTGATTTCCAAATTATCTAGATAAATTCACTCCTCACTTCGTAAGTCGTGAATTTATCTAGATAATTTGGAAATCAAGAGTGGCATTTGTTACGACTATTTAACGAGTAAAATTAAGCTGTTTACTTACAAATCATTATTTAAATATAGCTATTTTAAAATATTTATATATTTAATGCAAACGGCGATGTTTGAAAACAAATGAGAAACGATTGGTACGCTTCATCTGATTATTTTGTTCATCACTGCAACCAGATCATATTATTTATTGCCAAAGGAACGCAATATTGTAAGAATGCACTCTAGTGGAGAAAACATTAAACACATCAAACTGTATATTAATTCATTTCTGATGTCCTATGACAATTATATTTTTCTGGAATGTTATTACCTGGAAAAAATACATTTAAGAAAGTGCAAACAGTGGTTTCTTTTTTTTTTTTGTGGTATAATCAATTGATACAAATGTTTTATACTAACTCCCGCATGCGCTATGCGTTGATATTCATGCACTATATATACAATCTGGTAGCCGTATTTCTTAGTGAGTCAGTCACTGCAAAATAATGTTATGACCTATTCAGAATGTTAAAAAGGAGGTGCTTTCTTTATTATGATAAACTTTAGTTGGCAAATTCTAGGCAAAATACGCCTTTGAGTGGTTGTAAATAAATTGAAATGTGATTGGTGATTGACTCCCATTTGGGGCATGAGTTAAATAGTCATTAAAAAGTTTATTTTACGTTTTCCCGAACCTGTATTTCATGTTTTGATAGCGTATTTTGTTAGAATATAAAGCGTCGCTACGCCTAAATAAATGAAAATTAATGTGCTTTTATGTTTAGCTGAATAAGTAAAAGGAAAGATAATTATACATGTATATTTTTATATACCCCGTGCTGATTACCCGGCGTAAATGAGCTGAAATACGAAAATCGATGTGTTTTATGTTTAGTTAAATAAGTAAAGGGAAAAATGTATATCGTAATTATTTTTAGATATCCCATGCTATTTACCCGGCGTTGTCCGGGAAATCTACTCATCCCGATCTTCTTGGCATAAATGAGCTGGAAGACGTAAATTAATGTACTTCTTATGATTAGTTGAATAAGTAAAATTAAAAATAATTATAAATGTATATCGTAATTATTTTAAGATTCCTCGTGCTGATTACCGGTGTTACCCAGGAATGTACTTATCCCGATCTTCTTGGCATAAATGAACTAAAAGAAAAAATCATTATGAGTTATCCGTAAAAGAATAGCCGACATGTGCTTCGATGCTTGCACAGGAATCTACGTACTTGTCCCGATCTTCTTGGTATCAAAGAAGGACAAAAATAGTTATTCTGAGTTATCCATAAGAGATAAACATATGCTGTCGCGGGCTTCTTTGTAGAGCTTTTTGAGATATTCAATTCTGTGTACGTTAATTTTGTATATTTATTATGGTTTAGACAGCGTAAGCCATATAAACTTCTAAAGAGCTATTTTTTTCACGTTTTCCACTACAAAGGGCGATTTTTAAGGGTTTAGGAGTCGAGTATAACTACTCTCTTATAGACTATGTTCATCCCTGGAATCTCCTGAACATCTTGCAAAAAGCCCCATCACAATCGGATCAATTCTACGGCCGCGCATAAAGAACGAACAAACAAACAAACACATTTTTTGCCTAGTAGTAGTAGTAGTAGTAGTAGTAGTAGTAGTAGTAGTAGTAGTAGTAGTAGGACTTTATTAGACAAAAAGTAAGATATTTACAATATTATTTACAAATGTGAGTCGCACGGGCACTAAGCCGTACGTGCTGTTGACAGTCCGTTACAATAAAGTAATAATTGGTACTAGTATAAAGAAAAATAAACAAAAAAAGCAATAACATTACAATTACATAAATAAAACACAATAATATTACAATTAAATAATAACACAATAGCATTATACACTAAAAACATTAACATTGCAATTACATAAAGAAATCACAACATATACAATTAAATAATGACACAATAGCATTATACACTAATTAATTTATATATAATTGTTAAGAATTAATGGTATTGTATTTTGATACATATTTATTCATTAATGAGTGTTGTCCTTATTTTCCGCGTTTTGTCCAGAAATTTACCGAGGTTTATCCAATTTTCTGGATTTACCAATAACTCGTAGCATGCCAATCTTTCCCGATTTGAATTTAGAAATCTTTCCGGTAATAACTGACGTCTCCAATATTCTAAATCATTACATTTTCCTAATATATGTATCTCATCTTCAAAGTTCCCGCACATTGGACATATTCGCATATCGTGATCGTCGCTAATTTTTAGAAATTTCCATGCCCCTAGCCTAAACCAAGCAAGCCCTGATCTCTCCTTAAATCCTAGGTTGAGTATATACGATTCTTTTCCCCAGACGTGTTTTAGGTCTCTTTGTAAACACAGTGAGCGTTCTCCTGTACATTCGGCGAAAGTATCTTGTTGGTATCTAAGTACCTCCTCCTAATTTTTCTCCACACGTTTTTGCGATTTTCAGTCCCTTTTTCCCATATCGAGCCCATCCCAATCTTTTGGAGTTCTCTCCTAACCTCGTCTGGCTAAAATTTAACATCTATGTTTTTAATTTGGTGGTCGTAACAAATTGCTCTAAGCATTGTTTGTTCACCTTGGATTACTCGCAACCAGTATTTGAGTACACGAATTTTACAGTTAATGTCGTCCTGGAATGACCCGAATTCATATAAAATTCCACAGTTAGAACCTAGTAACTACAAACCAAAGCGTCATTGATTGTTTTAATCTATGTATACAAACTTTAATTTTCATTTATTTACGCATAGTAATTCACGCCGGGTATTAGCTAGTAGTAGATAAAAATTCTGAATCGTTTCAAAACCTTTACATTAATACGAAATGTTAGTAAAGGCGGAAAAAATACATAGAGCAACAGTATTACAAGAATATATTATGAGAAATCACAGGTAAATGAACTGTATTCTGAACTTGAGAGACTTTTTTGGAAATACGTTACATAACATCCAAATTACTCGTACATTGTGATAATTTGTTGGAAACAGAATTCTAGGAATGAGTTCAAATGCCAGTGTGATTTTATAATTCGCTGTTTCAACAGTTTTCGTTTGTCATTATCCTCTTTTCTGTTTTTAACCGGATTAAAGCGAATGTATTAAAATTATTATTTGTTCGATATTGTTACGTAAGTAAATATTAATTTTTATATGAATAAAACACTGTTTGCTGTTACTATTACGGTTCTTTGATGATGTTTGTATTGATTGTTGACCTGCCATGCGATGGCAAGTGTCTGCACCACATGCCATTATTTAAATGACATTCTAATGAAAATTTTAGTCCTCCGGCCAAAACATCTGTAAATAAATATATAAAAATAATACAAATGTAAATAAATCTATAAAAGTTGATTATCTGTACTTCTATGGGTTTTTATTTTGTTTCCTGATTTTTAACAATTTGTATCAGAGAATGTGAAATAATAATCATTATTTAATCAAAATTTTATTTTGAAATGCTTTCTAATGTGCCCTTCACTACTAACTGGTTCTATCGACCCCGTAGAATCATGGCCGCGCGGACACAAGCTCTCCTTATATTCCTATCCAGAGCTAATGTTTTCCAATCATCCCCTACTTTCCTAAAATCATGATTAATATTATTCTTACACCTCATTCTTGGTCTACCAGCAGGGCGTTTTCCCTTTGGTTTTCCTACATGAAATTTCCGTGCACCTCTTTCATTCCCCATTCGTGTCACATGTCCTACTTATCGCACTCTATGAGGTTTAACTGTTCTTATTATATCTGGCTTCCTATAAATTGGATGTAGCTCACTGTTATGTAAGTCTTCTCCATTCACCTGTCTGTTCGTCACTCTTTAGTTAAAACATTTTCCTAATAACATTTTTCTCTAATATTCGTAATATTTTTCCTCCCTTAAAGTAGGAGTCCATGTTTCACATCCATATAATATAACAGGGAGAATGACATATTTATATATTAATATAAAATTATAGAATATTCACCTGAAAGGTCCGTCTCCTCAACTTAATTATCATTTAACTGTAGCGCTTTCGGGACTTGTCCCATCATCGGCAGGATTCAAAACTGGTGTTTCACTGAAGATCTGGTAGAGGGGGTTGCATGTATTTGGTTCGTTTTCGTTTATCAGGCTGTCATTGTGAGCTGCTTTCATGATTTCCATCTCTTCGAGTACGTTTATCTTCGCTGGATTATTTTCTCTGTGCATTACTGTTAGGGTGTTTTCAATATTTAACATGCGATGTCCTTCATGGATAACGTGTTTTGCATAGCTTGATTTACCTTCTGCGTGAATGAAGTCTCGAAAATGTTCTTTGAATCTGATGTTAAAACTCCTGTTTGTCCTTCCTATATAAAATTTGTTGCAGTCCTTACATGTCAGTTTATAAACTCCTTTGCTGTTGAAAATGTTATTTTCTTCAATGTTATTGTTTATTATGTTGTTTAATTTGTTATTGGTTCTGTATGCTATTTTTACGTTTTTATCGGCTTTCTTTAGTGCATTGGCTAATTTTGTTGTTTCTTTTCCCTGTGTATGTAAGTGTTATCCATGTTTTCTTGTTGTTGTCAGATTCTTTTTCTAGTTTAGTTATGTTGGTTATGTTGTTCTTCCTTTTTTGTTTTTTTACGAGCTTATCTATGAATTCTTCATTATAGCCATTGGTTTTTGCCATATACTTAATGTAGTTGAGTTCTTGGATATAATTGTCTTTGCTTTAATGGGAGTTTCAACATTCTACTGACTAAGCTATTAAATGTACTAATTTTCTGTTGAAAAGGGTGTGTAGAATTTTTGTTTATATAAACTAGAAATCGGTATCTACCGGAAACCCACAAACAATGCTCTGGCCATAAACAAAAATTCTACACACCTTTTTCAACAGAAAATTAGTACATTTTAATAGCTTAGTCAGTAGAATGTTGAAACTCCCATTAAGCAAAGACAATTATATCCAAGAACTCAACTACATTAAGTATAAGGCAAAAACCAATGGCTATAATGAAGAATTCATAGATAAGCTCGTAAAAAAACAAAAAAGGAAGAACAACATAACCAACATAACTAAACTAGAAAAAGAATCTGACAACAACAAGAAAACATGGATAACACTTACATACACAGGAAAAGAAACAACAAAATTAGCCAATGCACTAAAGAAAGCCGATAAAAACGTAAAAATAGCATACAGAACCAATAACAAATTAAACAACATAATAAACAATAACATTGAAGAAAATAACATTTTCAACAGCAAAGGAGTTTATAAACTGACATGTAAGGACTGCAACAAATTTTATATAGGAAGGACAAACAGGAGTTTTAACATCAGATTCAAAGAACATTTTCGAGACTTCATTCACGCAGAAGGTAAATCAAGCTATGCAAAACACGTTATCCATGAAGGACATCGCATGTTAAATATTGAAAACACCCTAACAGTAATGCACAGAGAAAATAATCCAGCGAAGATAAACGTACTCGAAGAGATGGAAATCATGAAAGCAGCTCACAATGACAGCCTGATAAACGAAAACGAACCAAATACATGCAACCCCCTCTACCAGATCTTCAGTGAAACACCAGTTTTGAATCCTGCCGATGATGGGACAAGTCCCGAAAGCGCTACAGTTAAATGATAATTAAGTTGAGGAGACGGACCTTTCAGGTGAATATTCTATAATTTTATATTAATTTTGAATAAACCTCAACGGAACACATCAGGAATCTTATAAAAGTTGATATTTATATATATTCAGTTTAACGTTTTTGAGAGAAATTGGGAGAACAAGAGTCCTTGTAATACATAATAGTATGCATTTCCATAATTTAGCCTGTTTTTAATTTCTTTTCGTATCTCATTCCTATTTGTAATTATTTTTCCTAGATATTCGAATTCAGCCTTTTTTTTCAATATTTCCCTCATTTGCCATTATCTGTCCATTTTCATTATATAATATATTTCTGTATGTGAGCATATATTTAGTTTTATTGATGTTTACTTCCAGTCAGATTTCTAGTAAACTAAAAATAAGGTTTTCTATATATATAATAATAAATTATAAATGAATGTATCACGTTGAATAATGCACTGCCAGTTTAGAATATACGTACGTATTTCATGCAAACCCATGAGGGAATGTTGAATTATTATTGGTGATACGTTTGCTCCCAATAGAACAGTGTTTGTTAACCGGAAAATACCACAGTAACATATCAAGCAAGACGTAACCAATTAAAACATAATGACCTATCTATTTTTGCAATTAATTTTATAGAAACGGTAAAAGTAAATTAATGTACGCGTGCTTTCATTATATGAAACAGGTGTTCTGGATACAAATGTAATATATGGAGAGGAAATAGCGTGCATCTCAAGGCTATAGACACCGATACCAACAAAAAAAATCTTGTGAAACGTGAAAAAAAAAACTAACTTGCCTCATAACGGCCAGCACACGTTCCGAGTTTGGTGAGGAACATCCATTTGCTCAAAGCAAATACTGTTTTTGAATTTTATTAACTAACTCACTGGTACTATGAAACCAGTAATACCTTGGTTGCCTACTATCGTATTTGTCCGCGTAATTTACGCCCAGCGTGTTTTCCGCATCCTAATTTTAAGTGATTATTTTGAATTTTATTTTTGCTCCGAGTAATTTGCGCACACATTTTAGGTAAAGATTTCTAAAATACAATTGAAAACACTGTTGAGGTCACTATGTTAAAATTTTAAGAAATGTAAAACAATACTTGTGATCTCAGTCATCCTCAATAATCAGCAGTGTTGTTTTGTAGGAGGTCTTTCGATAACTTCAGTATCATCTTCTGCTTTCAGTTTTGGTACTGACTGTTGCTGGTAATTATTTTGTACAGAGGGTTTACATTACTTTGGGTACGTTCTCATTTAACAGGTGTTTGTTTGTGGTTTGGTTGATAATTTCTAACTCTTCGAGAACTTTGATTTTCTATGTATCGTTTTCTCTATGCAGCATCTATAATTTGAAAAAACACATAATAGAAGAAGAAGCAGCAGGACATCAATTTCAACACAATAGACAATGTATTATCGATTCTGCATAGAGAAAAGATATATAAAAAATCAACGTTCTCGAAGAGTTAGAAATTATCAAGGAAACCACAAACAAACACCTATTAAATAAGACCGTACCCAGTAATGTGAACCCTCTGTACAAAATCATTACCAGCAACAGTCTGTACCAAACTGAAAGCAGAAGATGAAACTTAAGTTATCGAAAGACCTGCTACAAAACTACACTGCAGATTATTAAGGACGTCTGTTTTACATTTTTTTTAATTTTGACATTTTAGGCACTCTTTCTTTTCAGTGTAGTAGGGATATATTTTTCCTGAATTTCTTATATTCTAACGTAGGTCATTTACCACCAACTAGACTACCTGCTTCAGAAAGAAACCCGAAGAACTGATACTTTAAAAATGCTTGCCTTGGTAGAGATAAGTTTTAGAAAAGTAAATACCAGTTTTTCAGTTGACTTTCAACACTTCTAATATACACTTGCATGTATACGGTATTTCAAGATGGGAAAGAAAAATAATTACACAGCATCATATAAATTGAAAGTGATAAGTTTTGCGGAACATTTCGGCAATCATGCAGCAGAAAGAAAATTCGGAGTTCTAGAATACAACATGCGTTATTGGAAGACAAAAAATACGCGCTAAAAATTATTAGGGCATTTGAATTGTTTCATGTGCATAATGCTATTGTTGTTTATAGATTTATTATTATATGATTATAATCATTTTAAATAATAATAATAATAATAATAATAATAATAATAATAATAATAATAATAATAATAATAATAATAATAATAATAATAATAATAATAATAATATAATAATAATAATAATAATAATAATAATAATAATAATAATAATAATAATAATAATAATAATAATAATAATTATTATTATTATTATTGAATACTATAATTATTTAATATGAAATTATTATTTGTATAATTCAAAATTACCTGCAGTGTATGCTATAAATGGCCAGTTAGTAGACCACGAATGATATGGGAGAATAACATTAACTATGATTTGAGGGAAGTAGATTATACAGGGAATGATTGGAAAGCATTAGCTCAGGATAGGAATGTATGGAAAGCTAATATCCGCACGGCCATGAACCTACGGGTTCGTTAGTGCCAGTAAATTAGTAAGTTATACTATAAATGTATAAGAGATGACAAAATTACTGTATTCTTAATTATTACACTTACCTACCATATATGAGATAACGCAGAACAGGATCTCTAAACCCGCGTATTTTTTTATTTTTTTAATTCCATGGCGCGAGAAGCCTAGAAGGCGCTTAGCCTACCAGCCGGCTGCTGGCCTCACATTCACATGTGTCAATCACAGAGGTAGATGATCATCTAGCCAGTGTAGGGGTGACATGTCGTCAACATGTTGAGTCCCCCAGCCGTTATAGCTGGTTTTCTCAACCTGGAACCGCTAATTATTGTAGATACCCAAATGTCGCACGATGCTGAGTGGGCACCGGTCCATATTGGCAGAAATACCATGAGAACATTTCTTCCCCCATGGAGACTCGAACCAGCGCAAGTCCCGTAGCTCTGCGCCAAGGCCTCTTGCCTTAACCACTCGGCTACGGCCGCATATTTTACTCTCCCCAATTTTTCAGTGGTTAAAGTAAATTTAAAAGTGCGTAAGTTACGCGAGCAAATAGGTAGGTGGTCTTTGGGTCGTTATGTTGACCGCATACAATTAATGACATATTTGGGAAATAACCGTAACTAAATTAACTCCTAACAAAAGTGAAGCTAAGGTCAATTGTAGATATGGTCTTCTTTTCTTCTCCTGACTGACGGCATTTTAATCTGATAGAGAAAATAAAATGTTAATTTATCACAAGACATAAATGAATAATTTGAAAGGCGAGTGAAAGCCAATTGAAGAACAATACAACACATTCAAACAAAATAGGTTAGTTTTATGAATAGAACTCGGCCGTCTTTATATTCGAGGTGAAATAAAATGGCTTTCCTTTGTGTTGCGAAGTTGAATAAACATTTCTTTACAAGAATAAATATTCAGAACGTGTAATAGTCCCCACCATCTGTTAAAACCAAAGTGCTATTTTTGTTTCAGTTTCATGGATTTAATTATCACATTTATTAAAACCTGTTTTGTGTCTTTGGTACCTACATAAAGGGCAATTAATAGAATACAAAATTGCGAAATGAGTTTTTTGAGGGAAACAAAAGAATGTACAAGAGAAGATAGAATCAGAAATGAGGAAACAAGAAAATAATTAGAAGTGGAAGCCATCAACTCAAGAATGGATAGATACAGCACAAGATGGTTTGAACATGTTGGAATGCTAGAAGATAATAATAATAATAATAATAATAATAATATAATAATAATAATAATAATAATACTTTATTTATTCTGGCAGAGTTAAGGCCATAAGGCCCTCTCTTCCACTCAACCAGCACAAATACAAATAAATATTCCACAAATATAGATATACACTATACTAATTATAAACAGTTAAAGATACAATAAATGTAACAATGTAAATGTCATGTACAAACAACATTTTATAGGGTAATAACAATAATGATACGATAATAATAATAATAATAATAATATAATAATAATAATAATAATGATAATAATATAAATATGATACATTATACGGGAAACACCAATTAATATATATATCTTACACTGGATAATAATGAAGTCGAGGTTAGAGCAAATATACATTTAGATTTCTTTTAAAAGATGCCAATGTCCGGCAGCCCCTTATTTCTTGTGGTAGGGAATTCCAGTTGTGAGAAGTGGAGATGGTATATGACATGGAGTGATGTGATGTCCTATGTTGCGGTATATTAAGTAAGAGACTATGTGTGATCTTGTGTTTAAGTTATGGTTTGAGGATAGATACTGGAAACGTGATGATAAATAATTGGGAATCGAGGTATGTAGGATCTTAAATAGGAGAATTAGACAGTGCGATTTTCTTCTCTCTTTTAGATGTAGCCATGACAATTCGTGGAATAATGGAGAAAATGTGATCGTATTTTCGAACATTAAATATGAATCTGATACACATATTATGGACACGCTGCAGTTTGTCCGACAATCCGTCACTTATGTCAGTTAGTAGAACGTCACAGTAGTCAAAATGCGGCATCACTAAAGTTGGATTAAAATTCTTTTAAGAGTTGTAGGAAGAAAATGTTTAAGTCGCTTTAGGAATGCATTATGGAGAAGATCCTTTTAGATGTTTGTTTTACTTGCTCATGCCATTTTAAATTAGAATCCAAGTAAAATCCCAAGTTTTTAACGACGTTGTATAAGGAATTTGTTCATTATCTAATATGACAGCCGGCATATTGCCATTGTTTATGAGGTGTAATAGCCTTGGATGTCCGATAATTATTGCTTGCGTTTTGTTTACATTTAGTTTCAGCCCATATTGTCTGGACCATAAAGATATATGCCTGAGGTCAGTGTTTACTTTGTCAATATATTCATTAATTTCGTCAGGCCTAAAGCGTGTGTAAATCTGTAGGTCGTCGGCGTAAAGATGATGCTTGCAGTTTTGTAGTTTCTTGGTCACGTCATTAATATAAATCGAGAAGAGAAGAGGAGCGAGGACGCCGCCTTGAGGTACCCCTTTCCTCACCAAGCGCCAGGAAGAAATGCGATTATTAACAGAAACTGATTGCTGACGATTAGTGAGGTAAGATGCAAACCAATCAAGGCAGACTGCCAAAAATAGCTTATCAAGCTAATCAATATGGTCCTTAAGGAAAGAGAGACATGGGAGGTCGAGAAGGAGGTGGAATGAGACACTGTGATGACGAAATAGACAGCCTATCCATGAAGTGGAGAAGAAGGAGAATATTACATTACAATTGTTGGTTTGTTGCTAGGATACGGCATATGTAATTGATTTCATAAGACCTCGGGTATTAAAATTTTCAAAATACCCGCGCAGGCATTAAGTTTACCATGCATAAAAATATTAATTACAGCAATAGAATGTTTACAATTAACAAAATTAACTTTTGAACACATTAGAGTCTCTATGGGAACTTAAGTAGAATTTATAATTGTTAAATGTTCCCTCGAAAGTCGTATTAGGGGGATTAAATACAAATCATCCTTCACAAATATTTTCATTTTCTTTATAGCAATTGAAATATAAATTACATTTGTTAAATTTTCCCGCGAAACCCATATTACGGACACTAACCACAGATTCACAATTTGTAATATTCGTATCACCACTTTCACAACTTGTACACAAACAGCTTATCTTGCCAATTCACAAATTTCTTCTGAAATATTTACATATTATAATATTATAATGGTATTGTGAAAAGAATAACAGTGTTGGAAAACGTTAAATATTTACGTATTCTTCCATTTTGAATGTATTATTGAATATTAAAATATACAGTCAGTACGCCCAATTCACCAATTAATGATTAAAATGGTCAACATGCTTCTACAGCTAAGCTGTCATCATCAAGAACAGATATTAGTCAATATTTGGTCTTAAAGGATGACAGGTTAGCTGTAGAAACATGTTGACCATTTTATTCATTAATTGGTTAATTGGGCATATTGACTGTATATTTTAATATTTTATGAGCAAAAAGATCACTTGTGTATTAAATATATTACTGAATAAACAAATTTCATGGATACAAGTTCCGTATTAACTAGCTCAGGATTGGGAAGTATCGAGATTTTATGTCCGCTCAGCCATGGACCTGTGGCTTCGATAGTAGTAGTGATGTACTTATTTGCCCAGTTGGTAGACCAAGAATGAGGTGGGAGAATAACATTAACTATGATTTGAGGGAAGTAGATTATACAGGGAATGATTGGAAAACATTAGCTCAGGATAGGGATGTATGGAGAGCTTATGTCCGCGCGGCCATGAACCTACGGGTTCGATGGTGCCAGTGAGTTAGTTAGTTAGTTAGTTAGATGTACTTATTTAGCCTCGATCTATTTGTGACGTGGGCGTTTGACTTAAAATTGATAACTCAAATCTTAAAATCGTTAAGAATTAAGTACCTGTACTGCTGTATTTCAAACTTCGAATGTTGTACTTATGGTCCATCGCTGTGTCCTCGAGGTAGCGTGCTGCCTTCTCATGCAGTGGTCCCTGGTTCCAGTTCCGGTCGGGACAAGTTTTCTGGGTGAGGTTTTAGTTTTCAGGGTTTTTACTCACCTATAAGTAAATTTAAAGCCCAAACGGTCCCCATCACATTCAGACTACCATTATCATTATCATATTCACCTCATATACGAAGTTTAGTTTAAAACTCTCTTAGCGCACCATTATCAGCATCATCATCGCGTCTGATATCATCAAATTAGCGTAACCCCGGCTTCCAGGCGACCCAACCTGAGAAGTGGGTTACCAATACGCCATGCCAAGAGAAAATACCAGAAATGTCGTTATGACAAGCTGGTAGCATAATCTATTACTACTAGTACAATGACGTAACAGCCCAATGTTTGGCCTTAACCTGTCCTTTGTTAGGAGTTACTAGATCAGGTTAATTTAATTATTCTTATTTCCTCAAAGATGCCATGAATGGTATGCAGTCAACTTTACCCACTAACCTAGCAGGCAAATATGATATTACTAAGATGAAGGCCGGTAAAATTAGCTTAGAGGCCTCTTTATTCAGAATTAAGGTTCTTTTAAGAGCCTGAAAACCCTCAGACTCGGACCCATAGGTTAAAGTCCCTCCCGGAGAAGTTGCTCCTTGGATTCTTCCATCCTAAAAAAATAATCTACCCTGACCGGGTTAAAACCTGCAACCCTCGAACTAGAGGCAAAAAATCTCCTGAATAGACGAACAAAATTAATAGCTCTTCAATGGATTCATAACATATTGACTTTTCTGGGAATGACACCGCAGATTTACCAACCAAGAAGTGAGCAACATTTAATACTATTTCATAAAAAATAAAAATTTGGGATTTAAATCTTGAAGGTTTAAAGAGATTGGAAGCATTTTGTTAGCTCTGTGTAATGTTTTTATTGGACTGATTTGCTTCCAAGTCTCTGCAGAACATTTAATGCTCGTTATTTCATTAGGGAACGTCATCCTAATTACTTGAATTGCTTTTTACATCAGTGAAAAGAGACATATAACCGGATTAAACGCAGTACTGCCAACTTAAAAAAAACTCTCTAGAAATACGCGTGAGTTTAAATTTCTTTCAATTTTTTATCAGTCCTAGCTGCCTCGTTACATTGGACATGAAAATATAAGCAAAAACCCTACCACGTCCCAATGGAAACACATGCTTCATGAATATCAACTTACAGTAAATTAATTCGTATTCATACGCATTGCCATTTCAATTTAATTAAGCTATTTCTAATCTTGATTAATGTCTAGTTCCACAGTTACAGGAATATAAACAAATACAACTTTAGCGATTGGTGGAATTATTATTATACGTGAAAATGTATCTGTAATTATTGATTACACCGAGTAACAAAAAATAAACATTTGTTTTTGTCTCAGAAAGAAAAATATGTGATTCTGATAGTATTTTTTCTCCTGAATTCAAATACGATATCGGTTTTTCTCCATCACGCAAGGTTTCCGAGAGACAGGTTATTATAATTTCAAACACTTTAATATTTTCTACATTCGTAACTACACAATATTCGACCATTCGGACTTACCTAGAAAGTAAGAAATGACGATTTTGTGCTATATTTCGCCTGTGGAGCATCCCTCTTGATGGTCCAACAATAAATAATCGGCCAGCATATTAGGATTCCATTTGCCTTGATATCTCTTTTCCGTAGCTGAAATCTCCTGATGAAAGTGTTCCCCGTGCTCATCGCTCAATGGACATATGGACGAAAAATTTCTATTAAAAATAATTATTTAAATCCATTAATTGAAATAAAAAAATTGTGGCTGATGGAGAAATTCCGAATACATATTTGAAAACACGACAAAAAACTGCATTAAGTACAACTATTGGTACTCATGAGACAAAAATCATGTTCACCAGTGTTACCGGTCATTATCTCAAGAAAAGTCGAAGATAATTCCAAATGATTGAGCCGGTTATGATAATAAAATATTCGGGCGTGGAAATAACTAGCTGGGGTCGTTACACAATGAAATCCGAAATTTTAAAAACTGTCTAAACGACTGGACCGATTTTGATGACATTTTTTGTGTGTTTGAGTCGGTCCCTGGATGATTTATATTCACAATTGAGCTCGATAGATTGTGCTGCGATTGGGTTATAGGCATTTTATTTTGTGCCAGATGTATAGTCATCTGCATTACCGGAATATTCCGCGCGACAACAATGTGTCGTCATAATGCACGCTTCTTGAGCAATAACAGAAGAGTTTTCTTGCGAACTTATTAATTAGTGAATTTTACGGTGAAAAGTGATTTATATTTTTATCGTTCGGTCACGACACGAGAATTGAACGTTCGGGCAGGACAACGTCTGCCGGGTCCTCTAGTTATAAATATAATGCATTTAATCTTGACCGAGATACACGTACTAATTTTATAATTTAACTTTTCATTGTAACCTCAACGGTATTTCGTAACAATTTTTAAAGCATTAGCATTTTAATGGTTATTTACTTAACAAGGATTTGAATTAACTCTTCAAGAATCTGTTGATGTGTTTATAGCAAATGCTAGGTGAGACCGAAATATCAAAAGTAATTTGTAATTTTAATGAACTTCACAAAATTACAGAAGAATATGAGTTGAAGTTATCTACAAAGAAAACAAAATTACGGCATTTCAAGATGTAGATCCTGTTAGAAGAAAAATTGTACTTGACAATGCCATTTTGGAGCAGGTGAATAATTTTAGACATCTAGGATGCAATATCGCATATGAAGAAGAAAATAATGTAAATGCAAAAATATAAAAAATAAAGATTTTAGAGTTAATACATTCTATGTTCAAGCCACAATTAGTTCAAAAACATTCAAGGCTAAAAGTGTATAGAACACTGGCTCTTCCAACTCTTTTGTATGGTAACGAAGTATGGACATTGAAACAGAAGGATATACAGAGACTTAGATCTACTGAAATGAGATACACACTACTGGATCATAAAAAATGAAGACGTCTTAGAAGAATTACATATGGAACATTTAGAAAACTTTTTATTATAAGGGAAGATGGATGCAACATGCTCATCGAATTGAGGCTCACAGGAGACTCAAACAAATGTTAAGCTATTAGCCTACAGGAAGAAGAACATCAGGGCGTCCACTCAAAAGACTTTTGCGCGGTGTTTCTAATGAGGCCGATACAGGTTAACAAATGGTTTAAATTTGTGAATGGACTATGATAATGGCGATGATGAAGAATTCGTAAACATTTTCAGTTTTGTCAATCATTCATAATTTCATTTTATGCTATGTGGTATATGATTATATTTAATGAATAAACATTAAAACGTATCCAATGTATTCATCGATATAACAAGAAACCCCTTAAAATTCATGGACTTTGAATAAATAATGCATATAATTTTACTTCTCAATTGCCTTTCATTGTAAATAAATTAAACTTTACAGAACGTATCTTCAATAATTTGTTACGTCATGAATTTTCATTGTTCTCCTGCAGATGGCTGTGTTGTAGTACCCGTCCGGAGAACCGAATGGAGGACTATTTTACCTCCTGAAAATTTTACCCCAGTAGAACCCATATCCGCGTTTAATGACGGTTTTATTTTTACCATGAAAGATCATCACTCTTTCAGTCGAGGTATTTTATTTATTTATTTTTTGGTCTGGCTTATCACCTTCGATCTGTCCGACATGGGTGAACTTTTCGGCAGCAATGCTACCGCCGGCATAGCTCTCGAGGTAATTTAAGCACGCAAGCCACTCCACCATGACAAAATATATACCATTACATATAAAAAATCGTACGTGCATGGTTATTTAAAAGATGATTTGAAATTGAACAGTAAATTTAGTTGGAAAATTGTATATTCCAAGAATGACTAAAGTATTGCCAAATTGGTGACGTAATGGTTATCAATGGAAATGTGAAAGGGAGCACTTAAATAAACGTCATTTTCAGAGAGAGTAAAATGGCGTGGAATCAGACATTTAGAAGATCAATGGAGTGATATGACTTTGTCTGGGAATCGGAAGACAGAAGACAGCTGTTATAAGACCCGATAAATTGACAAATTGAGGATAAGTTATAGGAATTTCCTTGTGGGATACAGGATTTTCCATAATTCTTGTGCATGAATTTTCAAGAATTGTGGAGCAGTGACAATAAATTATTTGAAGATAGAGGACCTCGTATGCTTCTGACGCTTCTAAATTACAATGCATATACTCTATTTCTCTTTACAATTCTTGATACTTGTACTCATTATCGGGATGATGTTAATATAATCATTATTGTTTATTTATTAAATATCTAAGATTTGGAGCCCTATTTTTTCAAAATGTATGTTAGAGTTGTAATTAAAATATAAAATAAAATCGAAGATACACCTAATTACAAATATAATGAAACAAAAATAACAAATTAACGAATAAAATAAAATCGAATATACACCTAATTATAAATATAATGAAACAAAAATAACAAATTAACGAAACAAGAACAAATGTAATTAAAACTTATAAAATAAGTAGTAATAAGATAAATATTATCCATCCATAGTAATTCTGCCCGAAGGCAGGTCCTTCACTGCAATCATGCTATGGTTGGAGCTTTATTAGGGAATTGTAGGTGTGGTAGCTTCCCGTTGCCTTCCACACCGGTGAAGGATGATAATGATCATGATAATGATAAGGGTGATGATGATGATGATGACGATGGCCATATGATTTCGGGGACCTGACATTTGTCTTACAGGTGAGGAAAATACCCGATAAAAACCTCACCCAGAAAAACTGCCCCGACCGGGGATCGAACCCGGGCCCGCTGCGTGGTATACCTTTTTTTGTAGGATTTTATTCTAAAGATTTAATTTTGGGAACAGTTTCATTAAGATATTTAAATACTTTTGGTTTTTTTCTTTTTTATTTTTCTGGGGTGACAAGGAAGCACGCTACCTCGAGACCACAGCGGTGGACATAAATATCATAATGTGGTAAAAATAGCATTTACAAATGTTTTAAACGCTGTGTAACAACATTTCCTTTCTAAAATTATTAGATTACACAATATTTGATTACATTCAATTAAACTAACATCCAGAATATATCGCTTGTATCCATGATATGTACAGTCTAAAACAAGGTGTTCAGCAGTCTGTTCATCAGGAGTACATACATCTGTTAGGAGATGGAATATGAAACATTTTTAGATAAGATTTAAACTTTCCATGTCCAGACATAAATCGTATTAATACAAAAGAGGATTCATGTTTTGCTAACTATAATTCATGCCCCAAATGGTAGTCAATAATCAATCACGTTTCAATGAATTTTGTTTTACAACCAATGACAGTCGTGTTTCACCTCGCTCTTTATCGGTTTATATTTATCAGCTCCTGCTTTTGTGATGATGAAAGCTCCTCCTTTTTAATTTTCTGGACAGGTCAGAGCATTATTTTTTCTTCAACAAATATATTGAATAAAGTAAATAATGAACAGATTCCTTGATTTTACTGAGTTGTTTACTAAAAAATAAATACATTAATAACCTATAAAGTAAATTATAATATGGAATTTGATGTGTTTATTTCTCCACTAGAGTACATTCTTACAATATTTGCGATCCTAATTGGCAATAAGTAATATGATAAAGTTGAAGTGAATGAATATAACCTCACATTTCTGATTTGTTTTCAAACATCACCGTTTACATTAAATATATACATATTTTAAAATACTGGTAACTATATTTAAACAATGATTTTGAGTAAACAGCTTTATTTTATTCGTTAAAAAGTCATAACAAATGCAACTCTTGATTTCCAAATCCTCTAGATAAATTCACTCTTCACTTCGTGACTCGTGAATTTCTCGACGATTTGGAAATCACTCGTGGCATTACTTACGATAATCTATCTTGAACTGTATGAAAATACATATTTCTTAAGACTGTTCAATTGCCCATAGAGTAGAGCAATTATTTTAGAGTTGTAATTTAAGCTCTTTCTTCACAGAAATAGCAGTAACAGCCGTTAGTGCTGATTGCGAATCAGAAAAAAAAAAAGAAATGTGCAGGTTACTCATTCCATCAATACTCCACTATACAGCCTTTCTAACGCCAAAACTCTGTTTGGAAAACTCTAGAAGTATTTTATTATTATTATTATTATTATTATTACTATTATTATTATTGTTATTATTATTATTATTATTATTATTATTATTATTATTATTATTATTATTATTATTATTATTATATATATATTAAAGAATTGGAGGAGCAAATGTTCAAGCATGGGAATATATATTTCAAACAACAAAACTTTATACAACTTACATTTTGCAGATGATCAATTGTTAATTACACAAGATTATGAAGATTTAGAATATAAGACTAGAAAATTAATAGAAGAATACGAAAAATGGGGATACATTTTGAACATGAAAAAAACAAAATATTTATCAATTGGTGAACCAGAACAAAAGTTTAATTTTGGAGACTGGAGAAACAATTAAATCTTGTAGTGAGATCACATATTTAGGAATTAAAATAAATAAAAATGGGAGTTATGAAGAGGAAGTAAGAAATAGAAATAATAAAGGAAAATTTGCAATTGCTAGCCTCAGTGGAATATTGTGGGATAAAAATATAAATAATCAAAATAAAATTAATATATATCATACAATTATTAAAAGCATAATTACTTATTGAGCAGAACTTTGGCCACTAACAACAAAAACAAATAAGTATATTTTGGCAACGGAAATGGATTTTATACGAAGGGCAGCAAGAATTTCAAGAAGAGAAAAAATTAGGAACTCAGTTATAAGGGAGAAAATGAAGATTGAAGACATTATTTTAGATTATATTAAAACTCAACAATTAAAATGGTACCGACATGTCCAGCAAATGGAAGAGGATCGGCTACCAAAATCTGTTTTGGAATAGAAACCTGAGGGAAGACGAAGCAGAGGAAGACCTAAAACCTCATGGAGTCAGGGGATATGTTTATACATGAAGGAGAAATGTCTACAACCAGGAGATTGGATGGACCGACAGAATTGGCTATTAGGAATCAGACGATGTCAAAGACATTAATAAACCGATGATCTATCTATCTATTATTTAGAAAAGTTAAGTATATAGTCTGTGGAATTAAAAAAAAATTATTCGTGTAAATTATGCATGCCCCTGACGACATTCAGCTCTAGTGTTACTACGCGATATACTTACGTACTGTAAGTATCGTTACGTCTTGTTGAATTTTAATAGGTGGCTAGTTATTGAAGAGTTTATTCAATTACATGGAATTTTGAACCAATATATTATGCTTCGTACATGACCGGTTGCGGTGGACTAGTGGTTATGCTCCTTGCCTGTGGTCCCTAGGGTCGCGGGTTCAAACCCGACCGGGGTCGGTGGATTTTTTAGGATGGAAAAAATCCTAGGAGCAAGTCCTCTGGGAGGGACTTTAAGCCGTAGGTCCAGAGTCTGAAGATTGTCAGGCTCGTAAAAGATCCTGAAGCATGAATAAAAAGCCTCTAAGCAAAATTTACCGAATTTTCCCGTCCTAGTACTACCTTGGTTTCCTAGATGTCACTATGAGGCGGAACGCTGACAATGAGCCACTCCAGTGATATCTATAAGAAAACAAGTGTAACTAAATTAGTATAGTTAAATTTTATTCCCTGTAGGGGGAGAGCGCCTTAATCTCGTTCAGGAAAACAAGGGCTTACAAGAAGGTATAATATTATCAAATCCTTCAATCTTCTTCTTCTTCTTCACTTCACGGCCTAGGCAAATTGCCTGTTCCGCCTCACAGTTGTTCTGTCCATCTTTTCACTGGCCTTCCTACATTCCTTGAACCTCTTGGCTTGTAGTTGAATGCTGCTCTTGGCAATCTTGATACATTCATTCTTTCCACATGTGTAGACCATTTCTCTCTATATTATCTGATTTTCTCATACAAATCTTTCAATCTTGTACTCATGAATTCTCGGAAATCCTCTAAAATAAAGATACAAGTTTTGTTACATTATTCGTATTTATATTTTTAGTGTAAGAATTTCGTATAATAGCCTGTAAAGTTATAAATACTAAATAATTGGCTTGCAATATTTGTAAAACAAACGTTCAATTTAATGTTATTGTTATAGCACGATTTTATCCCTAATTGTGTAGCCTATAACATTTAAACAGGTGTAACTTCTCTACCCAACCCAAACTAGTAATTCAATTGAATGATTCCAAAATACCTCTCCTGCAGAGCATAGTTACTCAGAATTACCTACTATTACATTTTAAAAATTATTAATTCTAATGTGGCAATGGATTTAAGCCCCATATATAAAGAAGCGACCCTATCTTTTGTTAGAAGATAATGACAACATGAGCTAATATAAATTTACAAGATAGAGCATCTCCTATTATAGAACAACTAATTTATTTTGATGATCATGCCCTAATAATTATTGTTATAATTTTGTGTAGTTAACGTAACACATTTAAGACAAGAGCGAACTATTTGAAGCACCCTGTCGCAAATGGGATGACCTCCCGATGGGGTTATTGGATTTTTCATTTGACCCGACATCTTATTATGGTCTCGGGATCGACACACACTATAAAACTAGACCCCCCTAAGAGGGAGGCGTCATGATATTTATTGGTATGGGAATAGAAATTTTACAGAGAGCGTTAAATAGACGAGGAAATGTGGAGTTGTAAAAAGTGACTCCAGAGGTTTAAACGTTTCCAAAAATCCACCTCATGCCTTTTCTTTTCACACAAAAATTAATTCCTTAAATAGTGTACATTCTTCTTATCTTTGTATATAACATTTATATTTGCTCTAAACTCGACTTCATTATTATCCAGTGTAAGATATATATATTAATTGGTGTTTCCCGTATAATGTATCATATTTATATTATTATTATTATTATTATTATCGTATCATTATTGTTATTACCCTATAAAATGTTGTTTGTACATGACATATACATTGCTACCTATATTGTATCTTTAACTGTTTATAATTAGTATAGTGTATATCTATATTTGTTGAATATTTATTTGTATTTGTGCTGGTTGAGTGGAAGAGAGGGCCTTATGGCCTTAACTCTGCCAGAATAAATAAAGTATTATTATTATTATTATTATTATTATATAAATAAATGTTTGTACTAGATTTGCTTTGTAGCGTATTTGCTCTAACCTCGACTTCATCATTACCCAGTGTAAGGTATATATATTAATTGGTGTTTCTCGTATTATTTATCATATTTATACTATTATTATTATAAATATTATTATTATTGTCATCGTTATTATAATATTATTATATTGTTATTATTATTATTATTATTATTATTATATTATTATCATTATTATAATATTAATATCATTATTATCGTAAGTATTATTATTGTTATTATCGTGTAAAATGTTGAAATGGAAAATTCTGTAAGTTATAAAAGGAAAAGTTTTTACAACTTAAGTCTTGAATTACCGCCGTGAATGAATGAGAAGGATTACATACAATCATTTGTAAAAATAATCTCAAAACTTGGTTTACAAGATAAACCATTGTTATGGAAATGAATGTCGCCATATTATATTTCTAAGCTTGAAATATATATTTTTAAATTTGTTAAACCCTACATAAAGACTTTTGTACGGTGCAAGGATTTGCGGTAATTCCCCGTATTATGTAGATTTTAAGATTCAGACATTCAGGAGTAATCTAATTCCCATTTTGACTGAAGTCAAGCGTCCCGTCCTTTAGAGCGGTTGTCAATGTGTGATAACTTTTACCTACAAAATAAGACTCCTATTTAAGAGATGCACAAGGGAGTTTCGATAGGAATTAAAAGTACAGTTATTGATTTATATGCTTGTATGAATACTGAATAGGAAATGCATGCTATTATGCATTACAGGAATCTTTGCAGTCCAAACTTCTCTCAAAAAAACGTTAAACTGAAAATATGTAAAACTATTATTCTCCCAGTTATATTATATGGATGTGAAATATGAATTCTTACTTTGAGGGAGGAGAAAATATTATAAGTAATTGAGAATAAAATTCTTAGGTAAATTTTTCGACCAAAGAGAGATGAAGAGACAGATTACTGGAGAACATTACATAACAATGAGCTACATTATCTTTATAGGGAACCAAATATGATAATACTTAGGTATCGTAGACTGAGGGGCACGCCGTAGCGTAGTGGTTAAGGCACTGAGCTACAAGCCGGAGGGTCGAGGGTTCAAGTCCCGTTGGGGTCAGGATTTTTAAACCCAAACCCTCTGGCGGCACTATGGCCCTGGGGTCGACTCAGCCTCTAACGGAAATGAGTACCAGACGCTTGTTCTGGGGGTAAAGGCGGCCGTCACGCAGGGCTGACAACCCGGCTGACATAAAGTGCCGATTGTCTAGAAAAAGTGGGAGCCCTAACCTCCTACTACCCCAAGGGCCTCCGGGTCTGTTGTGGATCACTTTACTTTTACTTTACTTTACTTTATCGTAGACTGCGATGGGCATGACATCTGACACGGATGAGGATTGAAAGAGAGACATGGAAGTTTCTTGTTGGAAAACCAGAGGAAAATGCCCAGTTGGTAAACCAAGAACGAGATGGGAGAATAACGTTAACCGTGAATTTAGGTAATTAGATTATACTTAATCACTGGCACTAATGAACTCGTAGGTTCATGACCGCGCGGACGTAAGCTCTCCATACATCCCTATCCTGAGCCAGTGTTTTCCAATGATCCCCTGTATAATCTACTTCCCACAAATCATAGTTAATGCTATTTTTACACCTCACTGTTGGTCTACCAACTGGGCGTTTTCCCTCTGGTTTTAATACAAGAAGCTTCCATGCACGTCTTTCATTCCCTATTCGTGCCACATGTCCTGCCCATGGAAGTCTACGAGACTTAACTGTTCTTATTATATCTGGCTTCCTATAAAGACCACGTAGTTTACTGTTATGTAGTCTTCCCGATTCGCCTGTCTGTTCATATCACTTTGGTCTAAAAAGTTTCCTAAGAACTTTATTCTCAAATACTCTTAATCTCCTTTCCTCCCTTAATGTAAGAGTCCATGTTTCGCATCCGCATGATATAACTGGTAGAATAATACTTTTATATATTTTCAGTTTTAACGTTTTTTGAAAGGAGTTGCAACGTCAAGAGTCTCTGTAATGCGTAATGTCACCCATTTCCAGAATTGTGCCTACGTTTAAATTCTTCGTGCATCTCATTCCTATTTGTGATTATTGTTCCTAGGTATTTTAATTCAGCCTTCTCAAAATCGCCATCATTTCTCATTATCTGTCCATTTCCATTATATAATGTATTTCTATGTGTGACCATATATTTAGTTTTATTGATATTTACTTCCAGTCCCAATTTCTTAGTGTTACTCAATAGTGTGTGCGTGGTTGTCTATATTATCTCTTCGCTATCGCCCAAAAATACTACATCATCATCATAAACTAACAGCTTATTAATACCATTGATTTGTAAGCTTTCCTCATTCTCTAAAGATTTAATGGCAAGCTCTAGTACAAAATTAAATAGTAGAGGAGATAGTGCATCTCCTTGCTTCACCCCATTGTGGATTTCAAAAGTGTCCGAAAACTGTTTACCTACATGCACCCTACTATTCGTGCCATTTAAACACACTGTATAAGTCAAACAATATTTTTAAGAATTCCGAACTCCAGCAGGATACTATATAACTTCTCCCTTTTAATTGAATCTTATGCCTTTTTGAAGTCTACGTATAGTTGATGTACAGTACCATTATATTCCCATTTCTTTTCTAAATCTGTCTTATACTAAAAATCTGATCTGTTGTAGATCTGTTTCTTCTAAATCCACATTGATAATCTCCTAGAATATCATGGGAATTAGATTATACAAGGGATAATTTGAAAAGTTAGATCAATATAGGGATATATGGAGAGTTTATGTTCGCGCGGCCATGAACCTATATATTGTCTTCTAAAACCACTAGGCGTCGCAGTTCACCTGAAACGAATATTTAAAAAAATCGCTCTATCGGTCACAATTTTCGATGTTTCACAACGAAACTCAGTATATCCTATTGAAATAAACGGAGATAGGTATTATCCACAAAAAAGTCAGCTAATTCTAGAAACCAACATGTTTGGTTTGTACCTAACTAACTCTAACGAACTCACTGGCACTATAGAACCCGTAGGTTCATGGCCGCGCGGACATAAGCTCTCCATACATCCCTATCCTGAGCCAATGTTTTCCAATCATCCCCTATATATTTTACTTCCCTCAAATCATAGTTAATGTTATTCTCCCACCTCGTTCTTGGTCTACCAACTGGGCGTTTTCCCTCCGGTTTTCCTACAAGAAGCTTCCATGCATGCCTTTCATTCCCCATTCGTGCCACATGCCCTGCCCATCGCAGTCTACGAGACTTAACTGTTCTCATTTTATCTGGCTTCCTATAAAGACCATGTATTTCACTGTTTTGCAGTCTTCTCCATTCTCCTGTCTGTTCATCTCTCTTTGGTCCAAAAATTTTCCTAAGAACTTTATTCTCAAGTACTCGTAATCTCCGTTCCTCCCTTAATGTAAGATTGAGCCTTTGGAATGGGTTCTCTGAATTAGTCCCCGCCCGGAGAACCGAATGGGGGACTATTTGACCTCCGGAAAATTTTACCGCAGTTAAACCCATGTCCGCATTTCTTTATGGTTGTATTTCACTCTTTCGACCAAGGTACTTTTTTCGTCTGGCTTATCACCTTCGACCAGTCCGGCATGGGTAACCCTATCGGCAGCAATGCTACCGCCGGCAAAGCTATAGGGATCATTTAAGCACGCAAGCCATTCCACCACGACAAGGTAAATATACCATGGAGGGGGTTTGTACTATATAATTTAATTCATCATCATCATCAATGGCAGGCATGGATTAAGCCAATTGGCCTGTTCCGCTTCAGGAAAGAAATTGATCCCTCCATCTCTTCTTAGGTCTTCCTGGGTCTCTTCGCCCTGTGGGTCAGTAGTTCAATAGCTGCAGAGGTAGTCTATTGTTTGGCATCCTCAGAAGGTGTTCATGCCAATTATTTTGATATTTTTGAATGATTTCAGTTATTGCTGGTGTGTTGAGAGCTTTGCGGATATCTTCATTACGCATGTGATCATAAAGCGTATAACCCGCTAAAGGTCTTAATAACTTCATTTCTGCAGCTACTATCCTATTTAATTTACCTGTAGTAAGAGTCCAGGTTTCAGAACCATAAAGTAGAGTTGGAAGAGCCATTGTTTTATAAAATTTTAGAATTGTATCTGGACGTACTTTTCGGAAAAGAATGCTTTTTATTATTCCTATAAGTTTTTGAAATTTGACCAATTTTATGTCTATGTCTTTACATGTGTCGTACGAAAGATTGCAGCCAAGATAAGTAAAGTTATTAACTTGTTCTATTATATAATTTAATTAATACTTAATATTTAATTTACTAGGCTTAGCAGCGCAGGCCTAAATGATCTAGTTACATGATCTTTATAGGAAACCAGATATAAAAGAACAGTTAAGGCTTGTGGACTGTTATGGCAGGACACCTGGAACGAATGGATGTTGAAAGAGGGATATGGAAACTTCTTTTAGGAAAACCGGAGGGAAAACGCTCAGTTGGTGGAGCATGATTGAGATGGAGAATAACATTAACTTTGATTTGAGGGAAGTAGATTATATAGACGATGATTGGAAAACAATAGCTCAAGATAGGGATGTATGGTGAGCTTATGTTCGAGCGGCTATGAACCTGCGGGTTCAGTAGAGCCAGTGAGTTAGTTAATTTTGTTAGAGTGGCAGCGCACGCCGCGCCGGTTATTGCCTAGTATAGTATATCCATCCATAGTAATTCTGCCCGAGGGCAGGTCTTTCACTGCAATCATAGCATTTTCATGCTATGCTTTGCAGCTTTGCTAGGGAATTGTAGGTGTGGTAGCTTCCCGTTGCTCTCCACACCGGTGAAGAATGATGATGATGATGATGATGGTGATCATGATAATGATAACGATGATGATGATGGCCATATGATTTCGGAGACCGTTTGGGCCTTAACGTTTTCCTGACATTTGTCTTACAGGTGAGGAAAACCCCGATAAAAATATCACCCAGAAAAACTGTCCCTAGCGGGGATCAAACCCGGGCCCGCTGCGTGACAAGGCAGCACGCCATCTCGAGACCACAGCGGTGGACTAGATTAGTATATAGGCTTACAATAAAAATAAATGCATCGTAAAGCTGTTTTGAAATCTAGAAAAATCTTCTATGTGTATAGACGTATTATTCAGTTATGTCAACATTTCAACGTTATAGACTATTTGCATGGTACTTCAATCCCAATGCTAATACTGTAGCATATTCTGAATGGATTAAAACATTACAAAAAATCGTGGTGTGGCTGTGTCGTGGGCATGACCTTGTGTTTTACTTGAATACGTGTGAGTAGCGGGTAATATTTTCTTTTAGCATATTAAAGCGATTACATCATCCACTTCTATAGGCTCGGCCGCCCTAGCTGCAGATATACTGGCGTCGTAGATGATCCGCTCGGACACTTTCATTTTTTTACGTTTCCGGCATAGCTTCACTCTGTTATATAGTGTTTTATGGGTACCACTGGATTGATCTTGAGAAGCCCTTTCCAACCGTATATGATCTCTATATTTTGATTTGGCTTTTTGACGAGTATAGGCCGATATTTCATTATCATCATCATCATCATCATCCGGTATCATGGCAGCTGCCGACGTCTTCTGGAAACCAAACGCCATTCTTCTCTGTCATCCATTGATCTTCCTCCAATCCTCTGATATTCAGAGCCGCTTGTACCCCTTCTATCCAAGTTTTTTCGGTCTTCCTCTCTTCCTCCTTTCCATTGGGATCCATTCCATAACAATTTTAGGCAATCTTTGCTCTGGCATTCTTTTGACATGGCCATACCACTATAATCTTTTATTTTCTATAGACCCTAATGCCTATGATATCCGGCTCCTCTTGTACACCCATAATTTTCCTTACTTCTTTATTTCGTATTATATCCATTCTAGATTATCCAGCTGAACTTCTTAAAACATCCATTTCTGTGCTTAAAATTCTTTTTATTTCCTTGGTAGGAATTTGCCAATATTGCATTATTTATTTTATTTGTTTACTTCAACACCATGTATATTTACTATAACTATTTCACACTAATGTTTTATATACGGAATCGATAGATATTGACGAGAGCTGACGATTGAAACTCAAACGAATGTTGTTACTTCTCCGAATCAAAATTTATACAAAACAAAAATTATGTGAAGCAGTGAAACGACGCGGCGCTTCCCCTTCCGTCGCGCGTGATGCGTCACAGTCCACATTCAACGTAACGAATTCTTTGATCTTTATCTATCGAGTGGTGTAATTAAATTTTGGATGTAGATGATAGATATGTAGCTGCAACATCAAACTCTATTCCCCGATTTTGTTACCAGTTTTCTAAATTTCCTCCCACTATGGATGCTAATTTAAACACGTATTCACGTCAAAGTATTTTCTTTTCATTGATAGAATTGTTAAGTACTCTAATTTATTATAATATTAACTAAAGTTTGGTATATTATATAGCAGGATTTTAATATCATAATAAATATGAAAGATAAAGTTAATAATTTTATATTTTAAAATTCTATTAATATTTAAATATAACTTAGATAAATAAAATCATCTAAATAATTCATTGTTGGTTAATGTCTCAGTAACAATTACAGCAATTATACTACCTAACAGTTTTGTAAATAATGCTTTTAAAATTGTTTTAAGTTATTGTTGTCAAGATTATAAAGCTTTCTGTTATAACTGTAATAAGAACAACTGCTTTACTTCATATTTTTAAATGAAAGTAAACTAAATTCTGATTGAATGTTAAATCAATTAACTTTCTTATTTAAAAAATCAATTTAAACATTATATTTAGAGGACTATTAACCAATCAAATTTAAAAATAACATCATGTGATGTAACAATGTTCTTTAAAATTATAAAAGAATTACACTATTCATTCTACAAATAACTTTCCACAAAGATCGAAGCAACAAGAGTTCTCAAAATAAAATGTAATATTTAATACAAGAATAATTGATTCCAGAAAAGAAAATAATTTATTTTAATTGATAGTGAACAATAATGCCACTTACATTTACTTAATCTGCTGGGAACCTACAAAATGAATAAATTTGTAATTATTTCTACAAGAAACATTTTTCAGTGATTTTAAAGCGTTTTCCTATCCAGTGTACCAACTACCGACCCTAAAAAGAGAATCCGGCTGTACCGAAAATTAAACCCAACCTGAACCAGTAATTATTTTTGGGACACCATCTTTCTTCAAAATGTTACAACAACATCGGGCATGAAGAGAATTACTGCGTCAAAATGTCACCACAACGTGGGACAGCAATTTATTTCTTCAATTAATTCCTTAGCATTTCGATATATAGAAATATCTAATTAGAAATGGTATGGTTTCAGATTATCAAATATCAATCCTCTATTATTTATTGACTATGTTAGATTTATCTCTGAACGTAGCTTTAAGTTTAAAAATAATGCTTTAGTGAATCAATACCCTGTGTTCTGAGATAAACTATGTGCCAGACAATGGTTAGATGTATGTTTATGTCTGTGTGTTAGGAAATAGATAATGCATTTCTTATATCTCGAACAACAGAATGAAGAATTGTTTTCTTCTCACAGGATCCTCTATCAAAATTCGATCGAAGATGTATTCTTACACTTAGGTCTATTTCAACATTATGTTTTGGCTCTTAGTCTTAGTTCTTTTATTTACCGTGTTTCTTTCATAGATTTTTTTTATTTACTGTGTTTCTTTCAAGTGCTGAAGTACCTTTTCATGAATTTCATTTTGTAGACTTTTACATCAACACAATATCTAAAACGTACTTTGGCATGCTGCCTTTAAAAATCATAGTGAATATAACAATAATAAATATGTCTATTCTATTTCACCGTGCCACCTGTGAATATTCCATCGCAGAACAAGTGACTGCTAGCGTCATGTTGACCAACGTGATAATGTATATTCCTACTAAAGCTAATTGCCAACATGTTTACTAACATATAAGGGGATTCTATCTCAGGACTTCACCTACATTAGTGGGAGAAAATGGATGAGTTTAGAGTACACCAGTTTAGTTTAGCGTGCGTTTGTTAGCGGGTTTTGTGATAAGTTGATTGCACTGTCTGAGCCATGATTAATACATATTCTACATTGTAAATATGATGATTTTAGGTTACTTTCAACTTCTCACTTCATTTTAAGACATGTATCACATTTTTGGGGCTGAAATCAACATATATATTTCTCTCAGGTAATTATTCACATTTTGCAACATTGAATTGTGCGTTTTTCCGTTATTTTATTTAAATATGTTTTTTTTTCAAATGCCCCAGGTTTGTCTTTCGACATTCCTGGTTTCTCTCCTGACATGGCGTACTTGTAACCCATTCCTGAGGTTGGGGCGCCTGGAAGGCGGGGTTACGTTGCCCCGATGATATGATAGGTGATGATGATGATAATGGTGCGCCAGGAGAGTCCCTAATCCTAAGCTTAACCTAAGATGAATATGAATGATGATGATTGCGATGGCCATATGATTTCGGGGACCGTTTAGGCCTTAAAGTTTTCCTGACATTTGTCTTATAGGTGAGGAAAAACCCCGATAAAAACCTCACCCAGAAAAACTGTCCCGACCGGGGATCGAACTCGGGTCCGCTGCGAGACAAGGCAGCACGCTACCCCGAGACCACAGCGGTGGCCATTTAAATATATGTAGTGTACCGGAAAATTGATGAGATTATCTAGGGTCGGGCTGAACTTATGATTTTAACCGGTGATAGATAAGGAACTATTTAAGGCAAATAGTGATCAAACAAATTTTAGGTGACGTGATAGGAGGATTTTATTAATTTTCTTTTCTCTCATTAGTAAATTATACACTTTTCTCTTATAACTTGGCTAAGACATGGTCAAAACCACGACTCAATTTTAATATTGCTTATCGCGGATCTTTAATAATAATAATAATAATAATAATAATAATAATAATAATAATAATAATAATAATAATAATAATAATAATAATAATAATAATCTTTCTTTAGTACGTTCTCCTAATGGGAACACTCGCCCTACTTACTCCACTACTGACTATAAGGGAGCACTCGTCCCTCTCACTCTGTATGGTCTTACGGATAGGGCACTCGCCCTACTTACTCTTGACTATATGGGAGCACTCGCCCCACTTATTTGATTTTAACTAACATAACATTTTATATAAAATATTTAAGAAAGTCGTGGATTTGACTTATTTTTCCGTCGCCATTACAATTTTTAAACAAAATTTTCGTTGGATAAGATAAATATTTTGACACACCTCTATAGGCTACATGTGCAAGTCGATATAGGCCTACTAGATTTAGGGCGTGACCTTCATTTCCGAGTTAATCGAGGTCAATAATCTCTCTAGCTGCCCTCTATGTTTTTGGAGGCTACATATTTTTGTTTCAGTTTGAAGTTTCTTAAAAGCAATAAACCTATCTTTCATACCTCCTAATCGTATCGATGCTCCCCTTCTGAGTTTTAACCTTGAGGATTTGCGTAAAGTCTAAGACCGTAATATAACTGTCTTCCAAAATACGTAACATATGACCAGACAATAAACTTAGCAGTTATTCATATTACTTCAGACACCCTCAAATAACTTAAAACGCCGCTGTCGGCAATTACTTGTCTACTAGAACGTATTACTTTATTTTTTCAAATCAAAAGAGCCCTCCAATTATACCGGTACAGTAGGTGGCCCAGAACTCCATAAATAATACGGTAAAAGAGATGCGAAGAGAGAATATTGAGTGAACTGGTTACTAGTACATTGAATGGTAGATAATAGTAGAAATATTTGGGTGGTTAGTGACACGCAATTTAGAAACCTCAATTTGAAGATATTTTATTGTCTCGTTTCAAGTTGCTGTCACAAGATTTTGTGGACATATGTATGACATAGCTGAGAATCGGAATCTAGACATCTACAGTGTTTATTACTACGAGTACTCATATCAGATCCCATTATCTTTAACGACGTGATCATCACACTCTGATATAATATTAGATTTTCATAATATTTATTGTTTAATATAATATATTTACTAATGACTGGAAGTAAACATCCATCCATCCATAGTAATTCTGTCCGAAGGCAGGTCCTTCACTGCAATCATAGCATTTTCATACTAAGCTTTGCAGCTTTACTAGGGAATTGTAGGTGTGGTAGCTTCCCGTTGTTTTCCACACCCGTGACGGATGATGATGATAATGGTAATGACAAGGATGATGATGATGGCCATATGATTTCGGGGACCGTTTGGGCTTAAAATTTTTTCTGGCATTTGTCTTATAGGTGAGGAAAAACCCTGATAAAAACCTCACCCAGAAAAACTGCCCCGACCGGGGATCGAACCCGGGCCCGCTGCGTGACAAGGCAGCACGCTACCTCGAGACCACATCGATGGACTAAGTAAACATCAATGAAACTAAATATATGTTCACACATAGAAATGAGTTATACAGGGTGTCTCATTCAAATCTCCCACATTTTAATTAATTATAACTAACAAAATATGGGGAATTATGGAATGAAACAGAAACTAGAAGGATTTTCATTGCCACACACTAAAATACCTTTATATGTGTACCTATAATCCTGCTCTAATTTCTTCAATCTTTTCTTCTGAAACACGTGTACGAGCACCTCTTGATTCTTTGTTAACGCTTCCAGTCGCCAGAAACTTCTCAAGCCATGCCTTAATGGTTTTCCAATTAGGTGCATTTCCTTCATATTCTCTCCGGTAATTTCTTTGCGCTGTAATTATTGACTTCGTCTTTACACACCAGAAAACAGTTTGTGCTCGTTGCTGAGGAGTCGCCATTTTGTTTTATGTCATTATTGTCCAACATGCGACAGATGAATTAACTGCAACATTGAAAACAAACATTCTTTGAGTTTCTCTTTCTTTTAATACCAACCTCATTTCATAATTCCGCATACTTTGAGAGTTATGATTAATTAAATGTGGGAGGTTTGAATGGGACACGGTGTATAATGGAAATGGATAGCTAATGACAAATGAGGGAAATTTTGAAGAATTGGCTGAATTCAAATATCTAGGAACAATAATTACAAATATGAATGAGATGCACAAAAAAATTGAACATAGGCTCAATGCTGGAAATGCGTGCTATTATGCATTACAGAGACCCTTTCCCAACTCCTTTCAAAAAAGTTAAACAGAAAATATATAAAACTTTTATTCTACGAGTTGTATTATATGGATGGACTCTTACTTTAAGGGAAGAAAGAAGATTACGAGTATTTGAGAATAAAATTCTTAGGAAAATTGTCGGGCCAAAAAGAGATCATCAGGCAGGTGAATGGAGAAAACTACATAATTCAGAATACATGATAATATATAATAAGAACAGTTATGTCTCCTAGACTGCAATGGGCAGGACATGTGGCACGTATGGATGATGAAAGAGGTGCATGGAAGCTTCTTGTAAGAAAACCAGAGGGAAAACGCCCAGTTGGTAGACCAAAAATGAGGTGGGAGAATAACATTTCCATGATTTCAGGGAAGTAGATTATACAGGCAATGATTGAAAAAATCAACTCACAATAGGGATGTATGGAGAGTTTATGTCCTCGCGGCCATGACTACGGGTTCAATAAAGCCAACGATTTAGTTAGTAGACTGAATTAGCCTACTTTATCCATAAGGCTTTGTTCGTTAGGGGTTTTACTCGTTATTTTTATTTTTTGGAGGTTCTTGACTTGTATTATCGACTAGCGACTCCTTGAATTGAAAGTTAAGCTGGAATTTGCGAGATATTTTGATGACGTCATGGCTCGCGTTAGTGGAATGCCATGGCTACTCTTGTTAATGGACAAACCGTGTTGCACTTGTTTTAAATTTCAATTTAAAATGACTCAGTGGGTGATGACGTGTCCTGCGCTTCCCATATTAACAACCTCTCGATCTCATTTAAAACTGTTAGTTTTACTGCTATCTACGTATAATCATTAAATTAAGCAAAACTTATGTGATTGTTATAGTTGTTTCCAAATAAGTTGACTCTCACATTCGTGGGCAGACAGCCCTCCAGCTCAGAAGCTACGTAACTGGCCAATGAACTTTCATCGTAAATAAAAAAAATAGAGAAAATGAAAAATACTAAAGGTTCATATCAAATCTAACATTTATCTTCTTGTCTTGTAAGCCCATGTTTCCCTTAACACAGATTTAGGCGCTCTCCCCCTACAGGGATGATTTTGAACCATACTAATTTAGTTACACTTGTTTTCGTATAGATGTCATTTGAGTGGTCCGTGGTCAGCGTTCCGCCTCATACCTGACATCTAAGGAAACCAAGGTTGTACTATGATGGGAAATTTTGGTAAATTTTGCTTAGAGGCCTTTTCATTCAGGCTTAAGAATCTTTTACGAGCCTGAAAATCTTCAGACTCGGGACCCACGGCTTAAAGTCCCTCCCGGAGGACTTGCTCCTTGGATTTTTCCATGCTAAAAAATCCATCGACCCCGGCCGGGTTTGAACCCGCGACCCTCGGGACCAGAGGCAAGGAGCATAACCACTAGTCCACCGCGGCCGATTTAGCTATGATCTAAATAACACTCATTTCATATTTATGAAAATATTGGAAGGGTCATATAAAAAGAATGGAAGACAACTGATTTGCAGAAAGAGCTAAAGAAGATAGACCAATGGACGGCAGAACAGCAAGAGGAAGACCAGCCAAGAGATAGATAGACAGTGAATGCACATCCAATACGTCTTCCTCCGTGGAGTGATTTTGGAAATAAACAGGACGAAAATCCTACAAATTATGATTAAGGAGTCCACCACCGTGGTCTCGAGGTAGCGTGCTGCCTTGTCACGCAGCGGGCCCGGGTTCGATCCCCGGTCGGGGCAGTTTTTCTCGGTGAGGTTTTTATCGGGGTTTTTCCTCACCACTAAGACAAATGTCAGGAAAACTTTAAGGCCCAAACGTCCCCGAAATCATACGGCCATCATCATCATCATCATCCTTATCATTATCATCTTCATCACCATCCTT
This sequence comes from Diploptera punctata, assembly GCA_030220185.1. Taxonomy (NCBI): domain Eukaryota; kingdom Metazoa; phylum Arthropoda; class Insecta; order Blattodea; family Blaberidae; genus Diploptera; species Diploptera punctata. The sequence continues at coordinate 239,858 of JASPKZ010009389.1, forward strand.
CACCTGTGTGGAAAGCAACAGCAAACTACCACACCTGCAATCCCCTAGTAAAGCTGCAAGCATAGCATGAAAATGCTATGTTTGCAGTGTAGGACCTGCCTTCGGGCAGAATTACTATGGATGGATAATTGAGAAGAATATGTAAATTCTTATGACTCACCTCATATTCTTCTTCTTAGACTAGTTTCAAAACCTTATTCCGTTCCAACATCAGTATTTTGACGACCGTTGTTCTGTTGTCTTGAAGAGCTGTCTCTTGCTCCCTCTGTTGGTAGACTGACAAACCTCGAAATCAAGCACTTTTCCCCAGGATTTTCAAAGTTCATTAATGTCCCCTTTCTGCTTTTTTGAATGTAGGTTTTTCCCCAAAAAGTGAGTTCTTTGGGTTTTTCTATTTGTTTTAATAATTTGGCCTTCCTTTCGATAAGATGTCAAAATACTGATGATGGAACGGAATAAGGTTTTGAAATTAGTCTAAGAAGAAGAATATGAGGTGAGTCATAAGAATGTACATCTTCTTCTTCTTCTTCTTCTTCTTCTTCTTAATCATAATTTGTAGGATTTTCGTCCTGTTTATTTCCTAACTCACTCCTCGGAGGAAGACGTATTGGATGTGCATTCACACTCTATCCATCTCTTGGCTGGTCTTCCTCTTGTTCTTCTGCCGACCATTGGTCTATCTTCTTTATCTCTCTTTGCAACATAACACAGAAATAAGACAACAACTAAAAATAGAGGAATTAAACTCAACAGTAGAGAAATACAGAACAAACTGGAAAGAACACTTGGCAAGGATGACTGAGAATAGAATACCAAAAGCAGCATACAACTATTCACCACGAGGAAGAAGAAGAAGTTTGGGAAGACCAAGGAAAAGATTGAAAGAACAGCAATTTGGAGCCGGAACAGGCTAGTAAATAAGCCAAAACGTGAAGAAGAAGAAGAAGAAGAAGCAAGTCGGTTGTCTTCCATTATTTCTATATGATTCTTTCAATATTTTCATAAATATGAAATAAGTGTTATTTAGATGAGCAGCTAGTGGAGATTTTTCTACTTCCCCTTTCTTGACATTCCTGAGATGTTCTTTCACTGTGTTAGGCCTTGTTAAATATATTTCATAATTTTTAATACTTATTTCTGGTATGATTTATGGGCCGTTTGGGAAAGGAAATTCCATGGCGTTCATTACTGTGTGTTATAAGATCCGGTTGAAGTGCGTCACTTGGATTTAAACTGAAGAGTATTTACCATTAATGTTATTTTTAGTCTTATCAAGGTCTGTAATAAAACTTTTATAGGTTTCATATTTTGATTTGATTGGGATTTGTTTTATCCGCACGAAGGTCAGACACATAAGGGTGTCCGGAAATGGAGATAATAAACGTCAAGTCGTGTTTATTTTTGAGCTCTCGGATATGATGTGTGGGTACCCGCAGGACGAGATGAATTGCACAGACATCTCTTGTGACATGTCAGCCTTTTCCCCCCGGATTACGTATTCATAGTTATGCATATATTATATCAGGTGTGTCTGACTGCACGACTGTGATTTCCTATTTTCCGTTAAGATGACAAACTCAATCTCCATGAATACATCTGAAAGTTAAAATGAACTTTATTCTAGTAACATACATCTCATAATTATTACCTATATCAGAATGTCAATCATTATAGCCATTAAAATTATTTCCTTTATTATATTAATTTATTATTATTATTATTATTATTATTATTATTATTATTATTATTATTATTATTATTATTATTATTATTATTATTACTATTATTATTATTACTATTATTATTTTAATACCTCCAGTTTGTCCTTTTAGACATTTCTGGTGTTTAGCAGTGGCGTAATTGTAACCCACTTCTGATGTTGGGACGCCTGGAAGGGTTACGTTGCCCCGATAATATGATGGGTGATGTTGATTTATTATTATTATTATTATTATTATTATTATTATTATTATTGGCACGCCGTAGCGTAGTGGTTAAGGCACTGAGCTACAAGCCGGAGGGTCGAGGGTTCAAGTCCCGTTGGGGTCAGGATTTTTAAACTGACCCAAACCCTCTGGCGGCACTATGGCCCTGGGGTCGACTCAGCCTCTAACGGAAATGAGTACCAGACGCTTGTTCTGGGGGTAAAGGCGGCCGTCACGCAGGGCTGACAACCCGGCTGACATAAAGTGCCGATTGTCTAGAAAAAGTAGGAGCCTTAACCTCCTACTACCCCAAGGGCCTCCGGGTCTGTTGTGGGATCACTTTACTTTACTTTTACTTTACTTTTATTATTATTATTATTGTATTTTACACGCAAACTCTCTAGCTAGAATAACACTACTATCACCATTATCATCGTTATTGCTATTTAAATTGTCATTATTAAAATAAACTACTTATTTTGGTCGTTGCTTCAGTCTTCTGTGAGCTGCTATTACAAAATTGTCTCTACAGTTTTGCTTAAAGACTAAAAACTTTATATATATATTTTTCGATGTTTAATTATATTTTGACATTTAGCAGTTATTCAATGAAAAGAAAAATACGTATGTGTAAATATTGAAAATCTGTATAGAGATAAATAAACTATTATTATTATTATTAGGCTGTATAATACATTATTTTCTCTGCTGCTTCAATCTTCTGTTCCTGAACATTTTCTATACCTATAACTTTACGCGTTACTGCGATATTTTCTTCGACACTCAGGCTCCCAGGGCGAACATAAAAGTTTATTTCCCTATATACAAATCTCAATCATTTTTTCTATGTTAAAATACTTTTTTTTTAATTTTGGGAAATATATTAATTTATTTTAATCCAAAATCATGAATATACAGTGCGATCCATATAAACCTGAACCATTTTAATAGGCCAGAATTTCTCTCTGAAAGTTCGTAGAAATGCGAAATTTGTTTTAATGATCTCAGTGGCTCAGGAACAATCGACATAAATAATTTCAACAATCGATCAATGTCATCTGTGGACTGTATAGTTGATTTCGATGGAAATTACGAGCATTTTCATGGCATTGTAGACAGTCTTTTGTTTGCAGTCATAACAGTAACATGCAGTACTCACTTCGAGAGCGTGTTTTCATTGTGAACACATATTGGAAGACAAATTCCTTGGTAACAACAAAGCAGGAATTTGGAAGAGAATTTAATGTACGGGATGTTCCGACAAAGGCACCAATTTTATCGCTAGCAAGAAAGCTGGAAACAACTGGTATACTCGTTAGTGAGAATGGAAACCATTGGCCACCATTGAGTGCAGAGATTGTTAAAAATGCTCGAAGAAGGCTAGTGAACTTTCTAAACAAATCGTAGCGTCGGTTGAGCCAGGAATCTGGCTATTCATATGGCACATGCCAAAGGAGCTGCAAAGAAAACGGGAATACGACCATACAGAGTGCATATGGTGCAACAACTGAAAGAAGCAGATTATGAAAAACAAATCCGTTATTGTCGATTATTTCACGATTTTCTTATTGCAATCAATTATCTATCTATCTTCGGGTTTTTACAGCTGCTGCCGTCTTCCCGTACCAAACCTCCGCCATGGCCGGTCCCAAGCCCGGATGAGAAAGGAGGAGGGGGAGGAGTAACAACTTCGTTAAAAAAACCAGGGTTCATTTGGCTCCGACTGATAGTATTCTGTAAGGGCCCCTAGCCAGGGTTACGGTGAAGACCTCAACGGCAGAGTCGGCGCAGAAGGAGTCCTTCATCACGGCGGATCTGGCGGAAGAGGCAACCCTATCTCTAAGGGAAATAGAGAAACGTTGCCTTGTGCTGAAGAGGGATCTTCAAAGGCTATGGGAGGAAAACCTAGACAGACATTTCCCTTGTCCTCCAGGTTGGGGGTTTATGCTCCCCACACATTAGAAAAAAAAAACAAAATGCTAAAAGACCAAATCAATCAAAGCCGGACAGAAAAAAGTACGAAAGACAAAAGCAACGAAAACGGACATTGAATATAGGCAATTAATTATATAATGGAAATGGACAGCTAATGACAAATGAGGGAAATTTTGAGGAAGTGGCTGAATTCAAATATCTAAAGTGAAAATACAATAAATTCTAATCTTAATAATGTAGACAATAAATGTTTTCGATTTGAAGAAAAAACTCAAATTCCACAAAATAAAGTAATACATATATATATAAAGGTATTAACATTAATAATAGTTCTTAGGTACAATAATCACAAATAGGAATGAGATGCACAAAGAAATTAAACATAGACTCAATTCTGGAAATGCGTGCTATTATGCATTGCAGAGACTCTTGATGTCCAAACTCCTTTCAAAAAACGTTAAACTGAAAATATATAAAACTATTATTCTACAAGTTACATTATATGGGTGCGAAACGTGGACTCTTACTTTAAGGGAGGAAAGGAGATAGGTATTTGAGAATAAAGTACCTAGGAAAATGTTTGGACAAAAGAGAGATGAACAGACAGGCGAATGGAGAAGACTACATAACAATGAACTACATGGTCTTTATAGGAAGCCAGATATAATAAGAACAGTTAAGTCTCATAGACTGCGATGGGCAGGACATATTGCGCGTATGGGGAATGAAAGACTTGCATGGAAGCTTCCTGTAAGAAAGCCAGAGGGAAAACGCCCAGTGTAGACCAAGAATGAGGTGGAAGAATAACATTAACTATGATTTGAGGTAAGTAGATTATACAGGGAATGATTGGAAAGCATTAGATCAGGATAGGGATGTATGGAGAGCTTATGTCCGCGCGGCCATGAACCTACGGGTTCGATAATGCCAGGGAGTAAGTAAGTAAGTATGTACGTCCTGACATTCTCTCCATAATGTTGTTTACAGATGAGGCAGCATTCATCTGTCAGGCTACATAAACACACAAAACACCAGACATTGGGCTGCTGTAAACCCCCACATTATCCACGAAACACCACTGAAAGATGAAAAGGTTGGATTATGGTGCGCAGTATCAACTTCCAGGATCGTTGATCCCATTTTCTTTGATACGACTGTAGACACTGAAGTTTATACGGGTATCTTTAATACATTCGTGGAACAGATGGAAGATATCGAATTGAGAGAAGGTTATTTCCAGCAAGATGGAGCAACATCCATATATCTAATGCTTCCATCATGATCCTTGTAACCAGTTTCATTGATAATCGAATAATCTCAAGAGGTCTGTGGCGCCCCAGATCACCTGACTTAACCTCACCGGTTTTTTCTTGTGGAGTATCTAAAACATATAATGTATAAGAATAGGCATCGGACAATTTATGATCTCAAGAAATCCATTCGAAACGAAATAAGTAACGTTGGCGAGAATACTCTCCGTAGAATTTCATAGAAAGTGGTGAAACGAGTGAAAATATGCATAGATTATAGTGGAGGACACTTCCAACATTTACTCTGAGAGGTAAACAGTGTAATGTAATCTCTCAATTGTGTGTAATATAATCTACCAATTATGAGACTACATAACAATGAACTACATGGTCTTTATAGGAAGCCAGATATAATAAGAACAGTTAAGTCTCGTAGACTGCGATGGGCAGGACATGTTGCGCGTATGGGGAATGAAAGACGTGCATGGAAGCTTCTTGTAGGAAAGCCAGAGGGAAAACGCCCAGTAGGTAGACCAAGAATGAGGTGGGAGAACAACATTAACTATGATTTAAGGGACGTAGATTATACAGGGAATGATTGGAAAGCATTAGCTCAGGATAGGGATGTATGAAGAGCTTACGTCCGCGCGGCCATGAACCTTCGGGTTCGATAGTGCCAGTGAGTAAGTAAGTAAGTAAGTATTCTCCCAAAATTGCACGTGTGTCCTATTATTGGTTCAAGACTTATGGCCCCTTAAAATGGTTCAGGTTTATATGGATAGCACTGTACTAATTACCCCAGCAGTGCTGTGGTAGCTGGGGTTGAATGAACGCAACTACATTATGGTAAAAAATGTATTTAACAAGCAAGTAATGACCTGCGACAGTACTATAAAAGAAGATTGAGTAATACGGTATAGAACGCATGTTGATTGAATTAATGCCACAATCACAAATTTGCTTACAACTTGTGTTCTTCTGTACTCGCATTTCTAGGATGTGTAAATTTAGAACCGCTTATGAGACCTGGTTAAAAGAAGGAATCTGAGAATTCATGAATAACATTGAAGAACAGTACAATACACTTGTGTTTTGATATGTCAGTTTTGTTGGTCATCTGTTATACTAGAATCAAAACTTCTTTTAAATGATGTAAAGCAATTAGAATATTGAGCAAACAAACTTTGTTCACAATTTGATGTGCTATAAACTCTGCTATTTATGTGTTCATTGTTAATCCAAAATAGAATGACTGGAGCTTAAAATATCGTAAAAATCCACAAAATTTACATTCTAGGTTGGATGATCGACAATACAGGAAGAGACAATCACTTACAATACATACATAAATATATAATAATAATAATAATAATAATAATAATAATAATAATAATAATAATAATAATAATAGCTTTATTTTACCTGGCAGAGTTAAGGCCTTAAGGCCTTGTCTACCACTCAACCAGGTAATATATATATATATATATATATATATATATATATATATATATATATATATATATATATATATTCCACCGCTGTGGTCTCGAGGTAGCGTGCTGCCTTGCCACTCAGCGGCCCGGGTTCGATCCCCGATCTGGACAGTTTTTCTGGGTGAGGTTTTATCGGGGTTTTTCCTCACCTGTAAGACAAATGTCAGGAAACTTTAAGGCCCAAACGGTCCCCGAACATCACATGGCCATCGCAATCATCATTATTCGTATTCATCTTAGATTAAGCTTAGGATTAAGGACTCTCCTGGCGCATCACTATCATCATCACCACCCATCATATCATCGGAGCAACGTAACCCCGCCTTCCAGGCACCTCAATCTTAGAAGTGTGTTACATTTACGCCAATGTCAGAAGAGAACACCAGAAATGCCCTAAAGGGCAAGATGGGGCATTAAAAATGTATATATATATATATATTTGTTATCAGCCTATCTATATATCCCATACTTCTACGTATGGGGATTAGGGTGCTCGCCAATGGGAGTGTTTTAGCCAAGGTAATTTGTTTACTTTTATTTATCCATAGATGTCCGCGAATGAATGATGTCGGCATATCGCCTTAATGAGACATCTAGTGGGCAACTAAGGTATTACATAGATGGATAACAGTTCGTAAATTTTGCTCAGAGGTCTCTTTATTCAGGCTTATAGTTCTTTTACGAGAAGGAACATTTTTATACTCGGGACAAATAGCTTAAAGTCGCTCCAAGAAGACTTGTCCCTTGGATTTTCACATTTTAAAAATCCATAGACTCCGACCGGGTTTGAACCCACGTCCCTCGGAACTAGATGCAAGGAACATAATTCTTTTTTGACTTTATTAAACACAATGTGTACATTAATTTTAAGTTAGCTTTTTTACCAGTCTTTAATCACTGTGTTTAGTGGTAGAGTCCTGTTTCTACACTTCGCTAGATGATATTTCGGACATGGATTGTTGCATAATTTACAGATGCAGTCCTTCTTAGGTTCATGGTACATGTTGTTCAGGCATATATTTCCATGAAATCCATGGGCTGCGAAGCGTGTGTACAGGTGTCGAAGTTCGAAGTTCGGTTGCTTCCAGGTTTCTGTTTTCATTGCGTCTGTTTCCATAATTTCTGTCGGTATCTGAGCGGCTTTGTTCTGTCTCTCCTCGATGACGATTCTGTATGCTTGCGTTTCTGGTAGTCTGAAACAGTGTCTGATATATTCGATGAAGAAGGATTCCTGGGATATTGTATAGGCATAACTATTTCTTGTATATTTTGAAATTGACAGTGTTCTTTTGAGAAACCTTGATTTAACGTTCTCCAGTTTCTTAAGATTTTTCACCGTCAAGTAATTCCATATTAGCTGGATTCCGTATGTTGCGGCCGGCATTACTTTAAGATTGAAGAGTTTCATTGCAGTTGAGAGGGATAGACTTTGGAGTTTAGGGATATCGTACATGGCTTTCGTTGCAGCTGTTGCTCGATCCTGTATATGAAGTGAGAAAGTGGTTCCAGTTGTTTGTAAGGTGACCCCCAAGTATTTGTAGCTTGATACGAATTCTAGGGTTTCTCCTCCGCATATAAGATGGTCCTTATTAGCCAGCCTTCCTCCTTTCCTGAATTTCATTGCCTTTGTTTTGGCGCTGTTTATTTCCATCGAGTTTTCAAGTGCCCATATCCTAATGTTCTCCATGGCTGTTTGGAGGTCTCCTTGATTCCTAGAGAGGATGATCATGTCGTCTGCGTACATGAGTAGCTAACATTTCTTGTGTCTATAGTTCTTCCGATGTCTGACGTAATTACATTAAAGAGTACGGGACTCATCGGGTGTCCTTGTAGGACACCCCTTGTTTGAGTAACACTTCTCGACATCGATATACCATCACTGATTGTCACATAGTTTGTGGTTAGGAACATAATCACCGTTGCCGAATAATAAAAATAATATTGTTATTGTTATTATTATTATTATTATTTTATCATCATCATCATCAATCACGGATTAAGCCCATGTGGCTTGTTCCGGTCTAATAAATTCTCATTAAAAAATTGAATCCATCTCTTATTCGGTCTATGAACATTCCTGTCTCCAGTTAGTTTGTAATTAAGTATACTTTTTGGCACGCGTTCATCTTTCATTCTTTGAACATGTTCTTTCCAGTTTTTTCTAGATCCTTTCATTTGATCTAAAAGTTAAATATATTTATCTCATTTCTAATATCTTCACTTCTTCTTTTATCTAGAAGTTTGCAGCCAGCTACACTTCCCAGAAATCTTACTTCAGCTGCTTCTATGATTTTCTCTTCTCTTTTAGCCAAAATTCACTACCGGGGACTGCCACTGTTTTATAAAATTTTACTTTTGTTTTCTTTCCTTCTATTATTTTTATTGTTATTATTATTATTATTATTATTATTATTATTATTATTATTATTATGAATTCAGTGAAGGACCTACCTTCGGGCAGAATTACTATGGATGGATTATTATTATTATTTTTAATTAACTCACTGGCACTATGGGACACGTAGGTTTATGGCCACGCGGAATACATCCCTATCCCTATCCTGAGCTAATGTTTTTCAATCATCCCTCAAATCATGTTTAATATTGATAATATTAATTGCCTCAAGTTACGTTTAATATTACTCTCCCACCTATTCTAGGCCTGCCTACTGGGCGCTTTCACTCTGATTTTCCTACGAGGAGTTTTCATGCCCCCTCTTTCATTTCTCATTCATGCCACATGTCCTGTGATCGCGGTCTACGATACTTAACCACTGTTATCTATCTGGTTTCCTATAAAAATCATGCATTTCACTGTTATGTAAGCTTCTCCTTTCACCTGTCTTTCATCTCTCTCTTTTGTCCAAAAATTTTCCTAAGAACTTTATTCTCAAAAACTCGTTATCAATGTCAGCAATTTTACAGAATAACAAATGACAAGTAGAACCTTCCAAATCGATGTCTTATTGTGACTAGTAATCGCTTGTGTATCTATAAAGTAGACGATTTTGAATCTAGATTATTTTAAATTAATTAAACAAAATTTAATAATTAATATGCTACTTTTAAATATTGAGTAGCCTTAAGATAAAAATTAAAATTAAAAATATATCTGTTGGCAGGTACCGTCGTCCTCAAATTTGTTAAAATGGTGTATTTAAAATATTATTTGCAGGTCTTTCGGAAGGTAACTTCCATCATTAGCAGGATGAGCATGAGCTAATAGTTGATGTATCTAAGATGTTGTAGACATTGATGATCGTGATGCGTCGCTAGTAGAAACTCATTTTTAATATTACTACTAGCGATGCATCAAGACAATCAATTTCTGCAAAAATCTTAGGTACATCATCCTGCTGATGATGGAAGTTGACTTCCGAAAGGCATCCAAATAATATTTTAAATACATAATTTTAACAGAGTTGAGGACGATGGCACCTGCCAACAGGTACATTTTTAATTGTAATTTTTATCTTATGACTATTCAACTCAGCGGGATTTGATTTGAATTTTATTAGTACTGAGTAGCTATTCAGTAGCCAATACCCTCCATGGTATCTTTACCTTGTCATGGTGGAGTGGCTTGCGTGCTTAAATGATCCCGAGAGCTATGCCGGCGTTAGCATTGCTGCCGATAGGGTTACTACCGGACTGGACGAAGGTGATAAGCCAGACGAAAAAAGTACCTTGGTCGAAAGAGTGACGATTTTTTACCGTAAAAATACAACCGTCAAGAAATGCGGACATGGGTCCCCCATTCGGTTCTCCGGGCTGGGACTACTTCAGGAAACCCATGCCTAAGGCCAGAGGGAAAACGCCCAGTTGGTAGAGCAAGAATGAGGTGGGAGAATAGCATTAACTACGATTTGAGGGAAGTAGATTATACAGGCGATGATTGGAAAATATTTGCTTAGGATAAGGATGTATGGTGAGCTTATGTCCGCGCGGCCATGAACCTATGGGTTCGGTAGTGCCAGTGAGTTTTACAGTGAGTGAGTTTTTGAGTAGCCAATTCTAGAACGCATAATTAAATGATGGGCCTACATTCTCATATCCATCGTTGTTACAGTAAACATGTGTAGGTTAACCTGTATGGGCACACACATATGTGAACTATGACGTATCCAGGAAACATTTTATATAGCTGTACACCACATCGGAAATGGAATTCTGTCAATCTGATATGTTGGTCTCAATATGATCTGATCGTTCTCCATGAATATGACAATCATGCAACTCATCCCCAATGAATTAAGAGCGAAAATCAAAATTAACAGACTCTAGCTAATGCATTTTAATAATATACACAGTGTTCTGTCCAAGAGCAGGTCTTTCACTGAAAACGCAGCATTCTTCACTCTTTCCTTAACTCATATTTCCTTCTTGGAACCGCATACAAACCATTAATTTTAATATTGTCTGTCATCTGATGAATTTTTCTGCCTCTAACTTTCTTTTCGTTGACCTTCCTTCTAGGGCATCAGTCAGCAGGCAGTTTCTTCTTAGCCAGTGGCCAATCCAATTTCTTTTCCTCTTCTTTATGAGTTCCAGCATTGTTCTTCCTTCATCCACTCTGTCTAGCTCATATTTACTTTTTATTTTGTCGTTCCATTTTAAACGTTCCATCCTTCTCCATATCCATATCTGAAAGGCTTCCAGTTTCGCTTTTCCTCATTCCGTCGTAATTCCACGTCTCTGCACCATACAATGCTACACTCCACACAAAGCACTTCACTAGCCTCATCCGTAATTATTTTACCAAAGTTCCATAGGAAATGCTTTTCTTCTTGTTTTGAAAGGGTCTTTTGCCATTGCTATCCTCTGCTTTATTTCTTGACTGCAGTTCATGTTACTACTGACAGCAGCTACAACCCAAGTATTTGAAGCTCTCCACTTGCTCAATGGACTCATTTTTAATCCACATGTTTATCTTGCATTTTAATAAAACGATCGTAATTATTTTCTTATTTAATGTATAAATTTTTCCATTCACATCTATTAAACATTTGGTCATATAAGATTCTTTCAGCAGCTTGGTTAAGGCAGTCGCTACAAACCGGAAGGTCGAGGGTTCGAGTTCCGGTGGGGTCAGGATTTTGAAACAGATCCAAACCTTCTGGTGACACAATGATCCAGGGGCCGACTCAGCCTCCAAAGCAAATGAGTACCGGGCGCTTGTTCTGGGGGTAAATGCGGTCGTCACGCAGGGCTCTCAACCCGGATGACATCAAGTGCCGATTGTCTAGAAATAGTGGGAGCCTTAACCTCCTACTACCCCAAGGGTATTGGGGTCACATAACCTCTAGTGGGATCACTTTACCTTTACCACTTTTACCTATTTTGCGTATGATAATACGTGATTAAGGGCTTGTGTTTTATGTAATAGTATATTACGATGTTAGGTTGGGAAGTGGTTTTTACAGAATTGAGGGAAATGTTTTAAAAACCTCGCTATGGCTCAGTGTTTAATTTCCGAGATTCTGTAAAACACTTCACAAACGTGCGTTGTACATTTTTTGCGCGATGGTGTTTTCAAAATAATAAATGATAGTAAAATAATAACATATTTGTTGGAAATATTTGCGTTCATTATAAACAACTGACTAACGTCAACAGTATCGGCAATGTTTGTTAGTTGAAACAACAGGAGACCGTGATACCAATTAGTGATAAAATAACAGGAGGATGTGAGACCAATTAGTGATAAAATTATGGCAAGTACGTAATTATTGTTTTATATTGTTTCAAATAAAGTTCAGTTCATTTAAAATGCAGTGATTTGTTTCGTATAATGTATATTAACACTACCTTTTGGATATCTTTTATATACATTGTATGTAGTATGCATAGAGGGCAGTGGTTTTACTTCCCACACGCGTGTTTGTAATATGTAATATTGCAGTATAGTTATTTTTTACAGTATAGTTAATTTTTCCACCGCTGTGGTCTCGAGGTAGCGTGCTGCCTTGTCACGCAGCGGGCCCGGGTTCGATTCCCAGTCGGGACAGGCTCCTGGGTTAGGTTTTTTGGGGTTTTTCCTCATCGGTAAGACAAATGTCGGGAATCTTAGGGCCTAACGGTCCCGAAAATCATCCGGCCATCATCATCATCATCATCCCTATCATTATCATCATCCTTCACCGGCGTGGAAACAACGGGAAGCTACCACACCTATAATTCCCTAGTAAAGCTGCAAAGCATAGCATGAAAATGCTATGATTGCAGAATTACTATGGATGGATTGATAGTTATTTTATTACAGTATAGTTATTTTATTACAGTATATTTATTTAGGTTGGCAACTCCGTAATGTAGGAAGTCGAACTTTCAATCATGGTCGCCATTGCTGCAAGTACGACAAAATGCATTATCGCGCAAAAAATATTAATGTTTTATTTCATATAATTAATTAAAATCTAATATTTATCGCATACTAGCTAATTCCCGATGTGCGCTCCTACGCCTAATTAAATGGAAATTAATGTGATTTTATATTTAGTGGAATAAGTAAAAGAAAAAAATATATAAATTTATATCGTAATTATTTTTAGATACCCCGTGCTGATTACCCGGCGTTGCCTGGGAATTTACTTATCCCGATCTGGCCTAAATGAGCTGAAAGTCGAAAATGTATGTGTTTTTACGTTTAGTCGAATAAGAGAAAGGATGCATATCATCATGATGTATATCATCATTATTTTTAGATACCTCGTGATGATTACTCGGTTTTGTCCGAGAATCTACTCATCGCGATCTTTTAGGCTTAAATGATCTGAAAGAAAAAATTCATTATTGTGAGTTATCAGTAAAAGAAATACCCGCGATCTTTTAGGCTTAAATGATCTGAAAGAAAAAAATTCATTATTGTGAGTTATCAGTAAAAGAAATGTGCGCTACTACGCTTGCCTGGGATTCTACTTATCCCGACCTTCTTGGCACCAATGAAAGATAAAAATTGTATTTTTGTGTATTTGTTATGATTTAGGCAGCGTAAACCATTTAAGCGATTAAAAAGCTATTTGTTTTCACGTTTTTCACTAGAAAAGGGCAATTTATAAGGGTGAAGTGGTTGGGTATTACAACACTCTTAAAGCCTATAACTTTCCCGGGAAATTCCTGAACATTTTTCAGAAAGCCCCATCACAATCGGATGAATGGTATGGCAGCGCATAAAATACAAACAGACAAACATTCATTTTTATATATGCTATTAGATATGCCTATTATGTCCACCGCTGTGGTCTCAAGATAGCGTGCTACCTTGTTCTCGCAGCGGACCCGGGTTTGATTCCTGGTCGGGACATGCTCCTGGGTGAGGTTTTTTTCGGAGTTTTTCCTCAACTGTAAGACAAATATCAAGAAGCTTAGGGCCCAACGGCCCCCGAAAATCATCACCGGTGTGGAAAGCAACGGGAAGCTACCACACCTATAATTCCCTAGTAAAACAGCAAAGCATAGCATGGAATTGCTATGATTACAGCGAAAGAGCTGCCCTCGGGCAGAATTACTACTGATGGATATACATGATTATAATGAAGAACCTATTAATATAACAACTTTTCTGCTTGTAAAGATGAACAAACGAGAGTTACATCCTTGTTCTGCGCGGCTAGGTGACAATGAAGAAAGCTGGTAATTTGGAATAAGAGTTAAAGGATTAATATTTCCGGCGTCTCATGTTTCTGGTAGCTTCGAGTCACGCACGGAAACTGTCTCGTAACTTAAGTACGTGGACTGAATTTTAAAACGTAGCAATACAACACTTTCTCATAAATGTGTCTGATTTAGTTTCAAGTCACCGTTAATCGGAAATGCGATTTTTTTTACGCTTGCGGAAAATTAGCATAGCTCCTTCCAACTTGTCATGAATTTTACATAACTCCCAGGCGTTCGTGCTCTAACTTTTATTTTCTTTTATCAGATTACAATTAATTTACTCTTGCCCTTTATTCGAGAACAAAGGATTTGGTTTTTATAATAAGTTCCCTAATTCACTCCTAATAAAGTTGATATTAAAATATTTAAAAAGATTAAGTCAAGGAAGGAAAACAATTGCAACGAAAATAGCTCTATTACAATGCGTGGTTGGGAAGTGGTTTTAAAATATGCGAGGAAGTGATTAAAAACGTCGCTATCTCTCGGATTTTAATTTCCGAGGTTCTCTTAAACACTTTACAGACGTGTGTTGTACATTATGTTTTGCACGGTGGTGTTTTCAAAGTAATAAATATTAGTAAAATAATTGTGAATACTTTGAGTAATTATTAAATCAAAGAGAATAATATTTTTACAACAGAGGCCTCCCTAAAATATTTCTTAATCCAAGCATTGGCCTCATCAATCCTAACCGACAACTTCTCTACCCAACCCAAACTAGTAATTCAATTGAATGATTCCAAAATACCCCTCCTGCAGAGCATAGTTACTCAGAATTACCTACTATTACATTTTAAAAATTATTAATTCTAATGTGGCAGACTAGTGCAATGGATTTAAGCCCCATATATAAAGAAGCAAACCTATCTTTTGTTACCAGCCTCTTGTGGAGTAAATGGTGACAGGGCTGCTGTTTTATGGCTTAAACCATTTTGTCATCATGAAGCCCTATAGGGCCTATGAAGGGATGCTCCTTCCGTTCTGTCTTGACCGTTGGAGTCTTCACCCTTGTTACCACGGTCATGGTCCCTCCATAGTTATAACCCCTGCAGAGAGGGTGTCCCAGCATTTTTAAACCCCCAGGAACTGGGTTACTTGTTGGTCTATGGGTTCTTATTACCGTAGCTATTCGGGCCACCCCATCATACTGGTGGGATCCTCCAGGGATGTAGGAAGACCTAGGAAGAGATGGAAAGGAATAATTGTGAATTCGGAACAGGCGAATCGCCTAAACCTTGAAGTGAAGGTGATGAGTAAAATAATAACATTTTTGTTGAAATATTTGCGTTCTTTATAAACAACTGATCGGCCGCGGTGGACTAGTTGTTATGCTCCTTGCCTGTGGTCCCGAGGGTCGCGGGTTCAAACCCGGCCGGGGTCGATGGATTTTTTAGGATGGAAAAATCCAAGGAGCAAGTCCTCTGGGAGGGACATTAAGCCGTGGGTCCCGAGTCTGAAGATTTTGAGGCTCGTAAAAAATCCTTAAGCCTGAATGAAAAGGCCTCTAAGCAAAATTTACCGAATTTTCCCGTCCTAGTATTACCTTGGTTTCCTAGATATCCGTATGAGGCGGAGCTGATCATGGACCACTCAAAATGACATCTATACAAAAACAAGTGTAACTAAATTAACTTTTATAAGATTCATGATGTGTTCCGTTGAGGTATTATTCAAAATTAATATAAGTGAATATTCCATAATTTTATAGTAACTAAATTAGTATGGTTCAAATTCTTCCCTGTAGGGGGAGAGCGCCTAAATCTCTGTAAAGGGAAAATATGAACTTACGAAAAAAAAACATAAACAACTGACTGACGTTAGCAGTCTGGTCAATGTATATACGATACAATAAAATTCAGTTCATTTAAA
The DNA here is from genome assembly GCA_030220185.1 of Diploptera punctata. NCBI lineage: Eukaryota > Metazoa > Arthropoda > Insecta > Blattodea > Blaberidae > Diploptera > Diploptera punctata. The sequence goes on from JASPKZ010009389.1 coordinate 255,986, forward strand.
ATACAAAGATTTGTTTCATATAATGTATATTAACACTGTCTTTTGAAAATATATTTGTATATACATCGTACGTAATATACATTAAGGGCAGTGATTTTACTTCCCGTCCTAGGTAGGTACTTTGTAATATTTCAGTAGGATATATTTATTTAGCTATTTATAGGTTGGCAACCCCGAAATTTAGGAAATTGAACTTTCAATCATGGTAACCATTCCTGTAAGTACGTGAAAAAAATTATAGTTCATTGGTGGAAAGTATACTATTGTATGGTGTGGAAACATGGTCATTAAGCAGACAGCAAGCATATAAACTATCGGTGACAGAGAAGGACTTCTGCAGGAGGGCTTCTAGAAATTCAAGAAGAGACAAAATTAGAAATACTAAAATCAGAGAAATAATGGATGTTAAAAACGATGTTTTACAATTCATTAAATAAAGAAGACTGAAATGTATTCGCGTAAACAGTGGACAGAATTGCCAGTCTCAAGACAGCCCTTGAGGATGCCAGACGCAATCTCTGGCGAAACGTGGGGGTACTACAAGCCTCACGACCATGGCCTACAGCCCGAAAATCTTCTTCAAGATCAAAGACTGAAATGGTTTAGGCACGTAAAGAGGATGTCAGATGACAGGATACCTAAGATTATATTAAATTTTGAAGCGAAGGGCAACAAAAAAAGGGGGGTGACACAAAAAAAAACAGTGGGTTTAAAGAGTGCAGAGGGATATGGTGTCGACAGGAATAACCGACAGTGATGCAGAGAATAAGGATGTATCCATCATCCATAGTAATTCTGCCCGAAGGCAGGTCCTTCACTGCAATCATAGCATTTTCATGCTATGCTTGCAGCTTTACTAGGGAATTGTAGGTGTGATAGCTTCCCGTTGTTTTCCACACCGGTGAAGGATGATGATGATGATATGGCCATATGATTTCGGGGACCGTTTGGGCCGTAAAGTTTTCCTGACATTTGTCTTAAAGGTGAGGAAAACCCCCGATAAAAACCTCACCCAGAAAAACTGCCCGACCGGGGATCGAACCCTGACCCGCTGCGTGACAAGGCAGCACGCTGCCTCGAGACCACAGCGGTGACCTAAGGAGTAAAATTTACTATGGAAACCTAATAGGAAAACTACTGTATTGTAGAGAAATTCATAATTAAAAAATGTGTAGGGATACCACTAGAGGTCTTAAGATGCCCGTTGTGGTTAGGAGAATAAGTCCTTTAGCTTTTCCAGATATTCGGTTTGAAATATAAATCGGATTGTTAGCCCTGCATTATGACCACCTTTATTCTTAAAACATAGTCTGGTAGTCATTCCAGTTAGAGACTAGGTCAGATGCTTAGGAAAGTTAAAAATCCTGAATTCATCCCATCTGAACTCGATTCCCTCTGCTTTTCCTACAATAAGTTTTCATACCCTTCTTTAATTTCCCATTCGTGCCACATGTCTTGCTCATCGCGGTTCTACGAGACTGAACTCTTCTTATTATATATGGTTTCCTATAAAGATCATGTAGCTCACTGTTATGTAGTCTTCTCCTCTGTTCATCTCTCTTTGGTCCAAACATTTTCCTAAAAATTTAATTCTCGGATTCTCGTTATTTTTTTCTCCTCCCTTAAAATAAGAGCCTATGTTTTTGCATCCATATAATAGAACTGGTGGAATAACAGTTTTACATATTTTCAGTTTTACTTTTTTTTAGAGAAGTTGGGACGACAAGAATCCCTGTAAGACAAATAGCATTTTTTTTTTCCAGAATTGAGCCTATATTTAGTTTCTTTGTGCATCTCATTCCTATTTGTAATTACTGTTCCTAGGTACATGAATTCAGTCAATTCTTCAAAATGTATCTAATTTGTTATGAAATATCATTTAAGTTATATCATATACAGGGTGCGGTATAGGCAGTTAACCACTGCACATAGTTGGAAGGAAAAACATCAGATTGGTTGAAACTGGGATTTGAATATATGACCTTCAGACTATAATCCTAGTTTGAACCAATCTGATGTTTTTACCTTGCACCCATGTAGAGTGGTTAAATGATTTACCGCTTCTGCATTTCCATGTGTGAACATATATTTAGTTCTGGTATTAAAATATTCTGGGTTATGTGGCCGTGGTCTACAACTGGCGTTTCTTCCAGACGTTTCTCCCTCAACTGCGGGGGGCATCTTCAGTGGCGAGCGCTTCCAGCTGTTGTTTCCCTAACGTAGACTCGACTGCGAATGAACGGCAGAAAAATCGGCCGTAGCAGAACACGTTATTACTGAAAACGGACATCAGATTCTCTACGATGAAACACAAGTTTTAGCTACAACACCATATTATTTCCCAAGATTATACAGGGAGGCCATAGAAATTTATAAACACAAGGACAATTTCAATAGAAAAGATGAAGGATTAAAACTAGCCAAAGCCTGGTATCACACATTAGACAGTCAAAACCTACCAATAACAAGGAGAGAGTTCCGAACCAATCAGAAGCCAGTATGAAGATGTCGAGCCAATCAGCTGCGACTCACGTGATGTCAGCACTAATATAAATAAGAGCGTCCAGCTTTCTGCCGTTCATTCGGAGTCGAGTCTACAACAGGGAAACAGCTGGAAGTGCTCGCCACTGAAGATGCCCTCCGCAGTTGAGGGAGAAACGTCTGGAAGAAACGCCAGTTATAGACCACGGCCACATAGCCCGGAATCTTTTAATACCATGATTACCGGCCGTGAAAGCCTGCATTCCACAACATATTTGTGTATTTAGTTCTTTTGCCGTCTACTACTAGTCCCAATTTCTTTGTTACTCAATAGAGTGTGTTAGCCCTTAGTATCTCCTCGCTATCGTCTAATAATATATCGTATCTTAAAATCTAACCAACACGTTGCGATTTTATTACAATATTTCGTTTATTTTCTATATAAGTCCACCGCTGTTGTCTCGAGGTAGCGAGCTATCTTGTCACACAGCGGGCACGGGTTCGAATCCCGGTTGGGACAAGCTTCCTGGGTGAGGTTTTTCTCGGGGTTTTTCCTCACCTGTAAGACAAATGTCAGGTAGCTTAGGGCACAAACAGTCCCCGAAAATCATCCGGTCATCATCATCATCATCATCATACTTATCATCATTATCCTTCACCGGTGTGAAAGAAACGGGAAGCTACCACACCTATCTCTAGTAAGCCCATGTTTTCCCTTTACAGAGATTTAGGCGCTCTCCCCCTGTAGGGAAGAATTTGAACCATACTAATTTAGTTACACTTGTTTTCGTATAGATGTCATTTTTAGTGGTCCGTGGTCAGCGTTCCGCCTCATAATGACATCTAGGAAACCAAGGTAGTCCTAGGACGGGAAAATTCGGTAAATTTTCTTTAGAGGCCTTTTCATTCAGGCTTAAGGATTTTTTACGAGCCTGAAAATCTTCAGACTCGGGACCCACGGCTTAAAGTCCCTCCCGGAGGACTTGCTCCTTGGATTTTTCCATCCTAAAAAATCCCTCGACCCCCGGGACCAGAGGCAAGGAGCATAACCACTAGTCCCTAAAAAGGCTGCAAAACATGGTATGGAAATGCTATGATTGCAGTGAATGACGCCCTTGGGCAGAACACTATAGAGTAGAATACAATTCTGTATAAAGTACGTATGAATTCTTTGTTTGACAATAGTAGATTATTTTGGAATTTTTCTCCATCAATAATTTTGCAATTTAGGTTTTTCAGCTTGACGCATTATATCGATGGCGAATGAGATAACATTGTATAAAATCGCTCGTCTCTAAATAGATTGTTTCCGAGAAATTCTATTACAGAGCAGGAAATTACATCAAATGCAGTAAAACAAAACCTAAAGACTTGTGTGAATCTACAAACTAATAAATACATTTGAGCATACAATAAACCACACATGGATTTATTGATCCGAATTGTGTATTATACACACACCAAATAACCCGCTGAATACATATATATATAATTCTGAAAATACCTCTTGTAAAGATTTCCTGGAATGAACCAATTTATTTACAGGTAAATACAATTCTTGAACAAGTTTTAAACATTTTATTTTTGAAAACACAAATAATTTTAACTAATTGTAATTCCATGAAATCCTATCATAAAAATATAAAAGTTATAATTCATAAATGTTTGTTAAAATTCCTAGCCAGAACAATTTTATTTGACAAATTCATTTAGGTTTGAGATAGAAATGACAATAGTAGTGCATATAAAGCTTTTAAATGATAAACTATTACTTTGTCCTCAGTCTTCCTCAACTATTAACTATATAATTTTTAAAGAGGCCTTTCGAAAGCAACGTTTCATCATCTATGGTGATCTTGTAGAAGATTTCCGGGCTGTTGGCCGTGGTCTTGAGGCTTGTAGTTCCCCGACGTTTCGCCAGAGACTGCGTCCGGCATCCTCAAGGGTTGTCTTGTGACTGGCAATTTTGTCGACTACCTGCCCTATTTATACATTTATCCGCGACGTTTTCTCTGCGCGGTCCGTTACTTCATAAATGTATAAATAGGGCAGGTAGTCGACAAAATTTCCAGTCTCAAGACAACCCTTGAAGATGCCGGACGCAGTCTCTGGCGAAACGTCGGGGAACTACAAGCCTCAAGACGACGGCCAACAGACCGGAAATCTTCTACAAGATCATCATAATAACTCCGGCCGTGAAAGCCCAAGTCTATATGTTTCATCGTCTGTTTATTGACTATTATTAATAATAATGTTGAAGATGAAACGTTGCTTTCGAAAGGCCTCTTTAAAGATTTTACAGTTAATAGTTGAGGAAGGCTGAGGACATGGTAATAATTTTTAATTTAAAAGCTTTATACAATAAAAGCTCCTTATTAGCGGGGGATATATTCGCAAAAATGCCGCGAATACAGAAACCGTAAATATGGAATGGAATTGTTATGGGTATATAGGGGATAGGCCTGAGTTCCAAAGTTACAGAATAAAATAAAAATTATAAAAATATAATCGATTAATGAGAGATTTTGAACAATTTCCATTAATTATTATTGTCAGGCTTAGGCAAGAGCTTAAATACGTTAGTAAATTTCTTGTTTTACCGCTTTTAAAAGGTATTTCAATTCAGATTGATATTCAGCTGAAAATTCTGCGAAGAATTCATTATTTTGTCTTCAGATTTCTTGATGAATTGTACAGTTGATTCATTAACATTGAAACACCACGATATAGATGCAAATGACTCGCCAACGCGTAAACGGTCAAGCATTTCTGTTTTTACTATAAGCGGCAACACTACATTTTTCCGCTTCGGAACAAATTTTTGTTCCTTTTATTCGACATTATAAATTGGCAACAAAGCAGAAGTGACATGTGTTATTCAATCAAAATTATTGCAACGAATGACAAGTTGAAACAATAAAACACCGATCGTGGCGAATGCGGCATTTATAACGGACATAGCGAAACGTGAAATACGACGGCGGTGGCTTTTAACAACGAACTTTAGGCTTAGTGAAATTAGGTTTGTTTTACTTTGATATTAATTTGTCCGTTAGGTTTGAATCACTCTTTGTAAAAGCCGCCTTGGCACGTGCCTGCAGTAAAAAAAGTTTCCGATGCGTTAATAAAGGATACTAATCCTTCTACTATACCGACTGGATCCGCCAATAAAGACATTTTAGCCTTGATACAGGAAGTGTGTCGCAATTTTTTAACTCACTATTAATGAAAACGCAAATAAGGAGCTTTTACTGTAATGATTTTGAAGATGAAACATTGCTTTTGAAAGGTCTCTTTAAAAAATTATACAGTTAATAGTTGAGGAATACTGGGAATAAGATAATAATGTATAATTTAAAAACTTTATATAGTGAAAACATCTCAACGGAAATAAATCATGAATAGTAGTATACAAGAAACAAACATGAGCAACAAAAATCTATGTTTATAGATGTTGGGTAATTATTTAACTTATTTTTATTTTGTGCATAACCAGCCTCGTGGGCTAGTGATCAGAGTTTCCGACTACAGTTCTTGAGGGCCCGGGTTCGATTCCCGGTCAGGCCATAGGAATTTTTCCTTAAAAGTAATTATTTCTGTTGTTGCACATGAAAGCTTCTTGTAGAAAAACCAGAGGGAAAATGCCCAGTTGGTAGACCAATAATGAGGTGTGAGAATAACATTAACTATGATTTGAGGGAAGTAGATTATACAGGGGTGATTGGAAAACATTGGCTCAGGATAGGGATATATGGAGAGCTTATGTCCGCGCAGCCATGAACCTACGGGTTCGATAGTGCCAGTGAGTTAGTTAATTAGTTAGTTAATTAGTGTTGCACATGATCTGGAATTTAAGTCAAATTTAGGTTAAGGACTCTCCTGGCGCTTTATTTTATGTTTTACCCATCGTTTCACCATGGGCTAGTGGTCAGCGTTTATGAATATAGTTCATGCAGTTCCAGGTTCGATTCACGATATTAATCTATTTTTTGAAGGGAATTATTTGTGTGGTTACCCATGGTCTGGAATTTAGGTTAAGTACTCTCCTGGGGTTTTATTATCATTTATCGCGCATCATATAATCGGGGTAACTTAACTCCGCCTTCCAGGTGCCACAAGGTAAGAAACAGATTATAATTCCTCCAAATGCTAGGAGAGAAAACCAGAAATGCCATAAAAGGTAACTTTGTAGCATTGGACAAAAGTAAATGGAGTATTTATAACAAACTAGCATCGTGAGACATTTGGGTAGCTATAATAAGTAGCGACTCCATGTTGAGAATACCAGCTATAACGGCTGGGGGATCCGACATGCTGACAACATGTCACCCCTGCACTGGCTAGATGATCACCTACCTCTGTGATTAACACATGTGGATGTGAGGCCAGCAGCCGGATGGTCAGCCAAGGGCCTTCTAGGCTTGTCGCGCTTGGAGTTTTTTTTTATTTATAACGAAGTAAATACTATTTGGTGTGAAAACATGATACAACCGAAAGTTATAGATATCATATTAATGAGTGTATCGTCATTCAATAGACTATTAATATAAGGAGATTCATAATGACTGCTGATTTGAACTGTTTAGTTTTCCACATATTTTACGTACGTCAAGGAAACTTGTTCATTATCATGGGAGGTGCCGAACGTCACGATTTTGACAGTTCATTGCAGTAACTCTGGGACAATTCGCAGAAAATATTTATCTTCGAATCTTTCTTGGTTGGATGATTATCACAAACTCTATCCTAAAGTGATCTTGAAGAAGATTTTCGGGCTGTAGGCCTACAGCCCGAAAATCTTCTTCAAGATCATCATAGCAACTCCGGCTGTGAAAGTCTACGTGAATACATCTATCCTAAATACTTCCCAGAAATCAAAACTGAATGATGTTAGAACGGACATTTGGGAAGTCATGAATTATTTGAAATCATTCTGCTGCGTCTCTCTCTCTTCGCAGATTAAATTATTTAAATCTCAGATTATTATAATTTTACTTGTTTTCTTGTTTCAGGATACATTTTCTGGAGTCGAATAAGGTGAGTAAATCAACTAATTTTCAAATAATTTTAGTGATATCTCATTTAAATACCGGGCGATTCAGAAAGAGGGAACAGACTTCAAACATATATTTCTTCCAAACTACAAAAAAATAGTTTATTTACAGTCTGATCATCTTACCTCAATATTAATGTTGATTTTTTCTTGGACATGTTTCAAAACAATTCTGTTATATCGTCAGCTTGTCCAGACTGGTTAGATTTATAATATTGTTTAGTTTTTTTCTTGACTCACCTCATACTTCTTAACTCCCAAGTAGACTCGAGATCTTCACTTAATTTGTGACATTCTCAATGCTGTATTACGTTCACAACTGATGTCCAACGTAATACAGCATTGAGAATGTCACAAATGAAGTGAAGAAACTCGAATCTGCTTGGGAGTTAAGAAGCATGAGGTGAGTCAAGAAACAACTAAACAATATTAAAATAAACCTCATAGTGTTATTTCCTACCTACATAACTTAATATGGTTAGATTTATGTTGCACACCCTGTATGTCGATGTCAGCTCCATCCTATGGTTGATCAGAATTGTTTTGAAACATGTCCAAGAACAAGTCAACATTAATATTGAGGTAAGATGATCAGATTAAATAAACTAATTAAAATAACCTCAAAATATCACTTCCTAAAATTAAATACAAAAAATAGTATTACAATTCCAACGTTCCTAGAAAGAGAAAAGTTTCAAGATTCGATCACGGCCTAAATGGCGCTGTTGCTTAAATTTGCGATCACGGTCGCACTGGCGCTGTTTGATTCAAAGAATAGGAGCAGAAGATTGACTTCATCGCCGGTGGCCTCACAGGTCACCAGACCTAACCCCGTGTGATCTTTATCTGTGGGGTTACGTAAATGACCGTGTTTTTATCTCCCTACGTCTCACGCTCTTGAAAATCTGCGACGTCGAATTGTTGAAGCTGTGAATTCGAGAGACCAGCTGATTCGTGTATGGGAAGAAATGAGCCACCGTTTTGATATTTGTCGTGTATCACATGGTGCTCATATTTAATGCACAAAATAGTTAAATTTGATCTTTTCTCTTTCCAGAACGTTGGAATTGTATATATATTTTTTGTAGTTTGGAAGAAATAAATGTTTGAAATCTCTCGCTTCTTTCTGAATAGCCCTGTATATCAATATAATTTAAGGTTATAATATTACATGCAGCTGCATACAATATTGTTTGATTGATCAATAATTAAGTTGAATAAAATGGCTGAAATATCTGATATTTAGCTTGTGTCAATGTAGAACAAGTACACCTCTGTATGCATGTTTATACTGAGATATATTGGAAGTATTATTTAAGCGCGTTCCCCGCTTTGTGAGCCTCAGGTGTATGAACCACGTAAGATAAATTATAAGAGGAATAAAACTGGCTTTATTTTTAATATATAGTTGTCAGTTCTGTAGCGATCAGCTCGCCACAATGAATATTTAATGTTAGATTAAAACTAAAATTTATAATACGAACCCCAAGAAGATTGTTTAAAATTTCATACTCTTACAATTTTATAATTTTATGCTTCCTTGTGGATTTTTATTATATAAAACTATAGAGACAATTAATTTTCGAAGTTGATGAAATACATTTTGTAAATATATTAAAAACATACAAATTTTAATTGAAGTATTTCCTATAAAGTAGAAATGTTTTAAAGATGATTTTTTAAAATTGACCCTCTAATGGCAGCGATGGCAATTTTAGAAATATACACTTTGTCCAAATCTAAGAGGTTCCAAAATTTAGCTAAAGAATCCTGGTATAGTCCATCTTGCCCCGATCATCAATCCTGTGACAGTTATTCTATCTAATTGGTATTTGTCTTTGTAATAGTCAACTGTTGGCTCATATATGGCTTTCTTTTCAGAGCCAAATTCCTCAGGTTGGCCAATATGATTCTCAAAATGTATTGTGGGATCTAATATACCAATTTTAGAACATGGTCTAAATGCAATATTATATCCATTCGTCTATTACTCCCGTTGGTGGCCACACCATGAACTTCCTCATAAACTGTGTAATCATAATCTCGCAAGGCTTCTGCCATCATGTTTCGAATAGTGTGGTGTGATGTGTGTGATCGATAGTTAAAGTGCCTCTCCCGACAGATAGTGTCACTGTAAGGCCCGGGGCGTTTCACACGTAAATGGTACTTAAAGGTGAAAGGTTGGTTAATAGAGTGAAGTTTATGTTCAGAAATGTATTGTTTGAAAACGATAATTAGGGTTTGAAGATAAATTTAGAAAGAACATTTTATATGGGATATGGAGCGGAAACCGAAAATTGAATATTGGAAGATCAGAAGGGTTATATTAGAGGATGTGAAGAATTTGTATATTTGGGGGTAGAAGTAGATAAAGAGAATAGACAAGAAAGTGATATTAACAGCAAAATAAATAAAGGTGGAGCAATAACAGTAATGTTAAATGGAGGCCTATGGAACAGACATATAACCAGGAAAACTCTAATATATACACATTTTTTTTGTACGTATTCTATGCGTGGCCATACCATTGATCCGATTTTGATGTTTTTTTTGCAAAATGTTCAGGAGATTCCCGGATGAACATAGGCTATAAGAGAGTTGTGATACTCAACTCCTACACTCTTAAAAATCGCCCTTTGTAGTGCAAAACGTGAAAAAAGTAGCTCTTTGGACGCTGAAATGGCTTACGCTGCCTAAACCATAACAAATACACAAAATTAATGTACACAAAATTGAATATCTCAAAAAATGCTACAAAAAAGTCGGCGACCGCATATGTTTATCTTTTACGGATAATTCACAATAACCATTTTTGTCTTTCATTGATATTAAGAAGATCGGGATAAGTAGATTCCCGGGCAAGCGTGCTCTGCCATACCGTTCATCCGATTGAGATGAGGATTTTTGCAAAATGTTCAGGAGATTCCCGGGATGAACATAGGCTATAAGAGAGTTGTACTATTCAACCCCTTCACCCCTAAAAATCACCCTTTGTAGTGAAAAACGTGAATTAAAGTCCCTATTATAAAGTTAAATGGCTTACGCTGCCTAAACCATAACAAATACACCAAATTAATTGAATATCTCAAAAACCTCTACACAAAAGTCCGCGACAGCATATGTTTATTTTTTACGGATAACTCACAATAACCATTTTTGTCTTTCATTGATGCTGAGAAGATCGGGATAAGCTGATTCCCGGGCAAGCATAGCAGCTCAAGGCTGGTGGTAGAAACACATTAACATTTTTATTTAGATGTAGTAGTGCACGCCGGGTATTAGCTAGTTAGTTATAAATATATATTCAATAGTGAAATGTACTGTTACATATAGAGCTAAAGTAAGAAAACTCAACAAAAACTTATGTTGATGGAATTGAATTTCTTGAGGAGAGCAGCAAGATGTTAAAAATAGGAAAAAAAGGTAAGAAATACAGTCATATGATAAACAATGAACATTATATATTCAATAATAGATTATATAAGATATAAGCAGTTAAATTGTTATGAGCATGTACGACGAATGCAAGAAGAATGGTTACCCAGAAAAAACATTGGAATGGTTTCCACCTGGTAGAACAAAGAAAGGAAGACCTCGAAACTCATGGATGCAAGAAATAAGAACTGGATTGAGAACAAGGACATGGAGTGAATGGATAGTGACGAGTGGAGAAGGAAAATAAAAGTTTAGCACAGAAAGATGTATAAACATTTAAAATTTGTAAATAAATAAATGACGAAGTGGAATAATTTTATGTTCAATTAAAATAATTTGTTATCTAAATTTATTTTAAGTAACTAAACGAAACGCACAAAATGTCATCATCATCATCATCAACCAGGGATTAAACCTGTTGGCTCGTTCCAGTTTCATGAAAGCTAGATAGTTAACATTTTCAGACCATTTTCTATGTAGTCCACTGCTGTGGTCTCGAGATAGCGTGCTGCCTTGTCCCGCAGCGGGCCCGGGTTCGATTCCCGGTCGGGACAGGCTCCTGGGTGAGTTTTTTTTCGTGGTTTTTCCTCATCTGTAAGACAAATGTCAGGAAGCTTAGGGCCGAAAGGTCCCCGAAAATCATCCGGCGATCATTATCATCCTTATGATCATCATCCTTCATTGGTGTGGAAAGCAACGGGAAGCTAGCACACCTATAAATCCCTAGTAAAGCTGCAAAGCATAGCATGAAAATGCTATGATTGCAGTAAAAGACCTGCCCTCGGGCAGAATTACTATGGATGGATCTTCTATGTGGGCGTCCAATAGTTCTCCTTCCGTGCGGTTTATAATTTAGCAATAATTTTGGAAATCTTCCTTCTGGCATTCTATCTGTTCGCACAAAATGTATGTTTGATTATTCCTCACGAACGTAATTATTTTATATCACGGAACTATTTTCTTATATAAGTTTAAATTTTGACCTCTATAGTCTGCTTGATAAAATCTCTATAGGTTAATTATTTGAAACTGTGTTTTCCCTCCGAATAAGATATCATTTGACAGGCCTGTTATTCTTGAATACAACACCACGACTTTGAAACATACACGTGTTGTACTGCACACAGTGTCGTTTACTAGCATACCAGTATTGCTGTATCACATAAATGTATTATGAAATCACTATTTGAAAGACAGACTATTCAAATTATTTCTCGGAATAGTTCTGTGATGATTTAGAATGTTTTCCTTTGGGAGATTAATTCTAGTTTGAGGTTTGAAATAAGTACGGCTTTTCAGGGGAAAGAGCCAGTCAGAGCAAAAATAGTGATCAATATTGAAATAAAAGAACAGATAGCACACTTTAACTATCTTGGTTCAGATATAACATATAGCTACGATTGGGATATACATAATAAATTGAACCGATATCAAATGATGTGTGGCACCATAAGAAGAACCCTCCGAAAGACTCGAAGAGAAACTCAGCTCAGGTTTTATAAAATTATGACTGTTCCTATTCTTTTATATGGATCTGAATCTTGGGTACTTACAAAAAAGATATCTCACACATTGAAGCCACTGAAATGAAATTTGTAAGATCCGTAAAAGGATGTACACGCATGGATAGATTACACAATGATTCAATAAGAAATGAACTGGAGATATTTTCAATAGTTGATAAACTAGAAGAGAACAAATACCAATATAAAGAACATTTAGTCACAATGGACAATACAAGATTACCCAAAAAGATCAACACCTACAAACCACATGGAAAAAGATCTTTGGGAGGGGCAAGGAAACGATGGACTTGAGACCGGAACAGGTCGCATTGACCTAATCCTGGAAAGGAAGAAGAAGAATTAAGTTGTGTTATTTGGATCTGAGAATGTGAGAAGATAGTATGATTGGTCATCTTATGGATGACATTACGCGCCAATTCCTCGTATTCATTAAACGAAAGAAGGACACGAGTGTTTATAGTCGTGTGGTGGAAATTACACATCGATCTACTTTCGGACGAACTTCTTCTATAGTAAACAAGTTCCATCTTTGTTAACGTGGCAGATGATATTCACTCACAGTTACGATAAGCAATTTGTTTCATGAATTTTACAGTGTGTGTGCAGAATTCAGTTTACACAAACATAAGTTTATGAGTAGTGCACACAATTTTGTTGAATGGTTACAACAAAGCAAAATTTTGTCTTTTCACAATATTATTGTGGGGGCACGCCGTAGTGATTAAGGCAGTGCGCTACAAACCGGAAGGTCGAAGGTTCAAGTCCCGATGGGGTCAGGATTTTTAAACTGACCCAAACCTTCTGGTGGCACCATGACCCTGGGGTCGACTCAGCCTTTAACAGAAATGAGTACCTGATGCTTGTTCTGGGGGTAAAGGCGGCCGTCACGCAGGGCTGACAACCCGGCTGACATCAAGTGCTGATTGTCTAGAAAAAGTGGGAGCCTTAACCTCACACTACCCCAAGGGCCTCCTGAGGCCTGTAGTGGGAACACTTTACTTTACAATATTATTGTATTAACTGATTCATTACTTACAATTAATCCTCAGATATGAGCTTTAAATTGCTACTAATAAAATGTGATGTAACCTGGAAATTTTCTTCGAATGTCGTTATTATATTACTAAGAAGCTGTTAGTTTATGCTGGTGATGTAGTATCATTGCGCGATAGCCAGGAGGTACTAAGGGCAAATACGTACAGTCTATAGAGCAACACTAAGAAGTTGGGACTTGAAATAAACATCAATAAAACTAAACATATGTTATGTAACATGTTATATAATATAAATTGATTGTTAAAGACAAATGACGGAACTTCTGAAGAAGTGGCTGAATAACACCTAGGAACAATAATTTTTTCTTCTTCTTCTTCCTTCCAAGTATTAGGCCAAGGCCTATTACGATCCTATGGAACATTTTCCCTCCAGCATTTCATCGGTCCAGAGATCTTCGTCCTCTTGGTACATAATTATAAACATCTTTCGGGATCCGATTTGAACTCATTTTTTCAAGATGGTGTTTCCAATTTAAAAATGAATAAGATGCAAAAAGAAATTAACATAAACTCAATTATAGAAATACGTGCTAATATGTATTACAGGGACTGTTATCGTCCCAACTTCTCTCAAAAATACTGAACTGAAAATATATTAAATTGTTATTCTCTCGGTTATATTGATACAAAACATGGTCTCTTACTTTAAGGTAGGAGAAAAGATTACCAGTATTTGAGAATAAAGTTTTTTGGAACATTTTTTGGACCAAACAGAGAAGATTATATAATAACGAGCTACATGATTTTCATAGGGAAGCAGATATAAAAATAACAGTTAAATATCTTAAGCTGCATGGGCAGAATATGGGGTACGAATGAAGAATGATAGAATGGCATGGAAGCTAATTGTAGGAAAACCAGAGAGAAAACGCCCAGTTGTTAAATCAAGAATAAGGTGGGAGAATAACATTAACTATGCTTTGAGGGAAGTAGATTATACAGGGGATATATTGATGTAGACTTTCACGGCCGGAGTTGCTATGATGATCCTGAAGAAGATTTTCGGGCTGTAGGCCGTGGTCGCGAGGCTTGTACTTCCCCGACGTTTCGCCAGAGAACTACAAGCCTCACGACCACGGCCTACAGCCCGAAAATCTTCTTCAAGATCATCATATACAGGGGATGATTGGAAAGCTCAGGATAGGGATGTATGAAGAGCTTATGTCCGCGCGTTCATGAATGTTCGACAGTGCCAGTGAGTTAATTAGTTAAATAAATAAAAAAACTAATATACCATTCAGATACTGTTCTGTGGAAGATACACTGTATTGAAACAGCTGTTACGAATGTTGAATAAAATAAATATTTATGAAAATCATTTATGGGCCATGAATAGATGAGACAGAAGATTACTAGAAACGTCAGAGATGAATTTCATCAGATATGTTACAGGATATACTCTAAGAGACCATATTCCTAGTGAAACAATTAGGCATGAACTCAAAAGTTTTAATCTAAATAAAAAAAATACAAAGTTATAAACAAAAATGGCATGAACATATTTTAAGAACGGACTCTTGTAGGCTAACAAAACAAACACTGTTGTACCAACCGCAAGGCTATAGAGATGTGGGACGTCCTAGAAGACGATGGGAAGATGCATTCTGAGAGCTGAACAGGCCGACGGCCTACCATGAAGATGAAAATGATGATATAAAACTAAATGCAAACATAAATATACATTTATATAGTTATTATTTTTAGATACCTCGTGCTGATTACCCGGCGTTGCCCGGGAATCAACGCATCCCGATGTACTCGGCATAAATGAATTGAAAGAAAAAATTCGTTATTTTGAATTATCCATAAAAGAATATCCGCTGTGCGCTGCTATGTTTGCCCGGGAATCTACTTATCCCGATTTTCTTGGCATGAATGAAAGAGCAAATAGTTATTGTGAGTTATCCTTAAAAAATGAATATAATTATGCTATCGCGGGCTTTTCTGTAGAGTTTTTGTGATATATTTAATTCTGTGTACAATAATTTTGTGTATTTGTTCTGGTTTAGACAGCGTAAGCCATTTAAGCTTACAAAAAGCGACATTTTTCACTTTTTTTACTACAGAAGGTGATTTTTAAGGGTGAAGGGCCTGAACATTAAAACTCCCTTATAACCTGTAACCTTCCCGGGAAAATCCTGAACATTTTGCAAAAAGTCCCATGACAATCGGATGAATGGTATGGCAGCACATGCTTGCCCGGGAATCTACATATCCCGAACTCCTTGACATCAATGAAAGACAAAAATGGCTTTTGTATGTTATCTGTAAAATATAAACATATGCTGTCGCGGACGTTTTTGTAGAGTTTTTTGAGATATTCAATTCTGTGTACATTAATTTTGTGTGTTTATAATGGTTTAGGCAGCATAATACATTTAAGGGTAAAAAAGGGACTTTTCACGTCTTTCACTACAAATGGTGTTTTTTAAGGGTATAGGAGTTGAGTATCTCAACTCTCTTATAGCTTATGTTCATCCCGGAAATCTCCTGAACATTTTGCAGAAAACCCCATCCCAATCGGGTCAACGGTATGGACGCGCATAAAGTACGAACAAAGAAACAAACAAACATTAATTTTATATATTATATTATATATCGTTCATACATTTTCATAGGTGTCTGATACAGTTGATATTACCACCATTATGTTTTGACTTTGTATTGTTTTATACATGAAATAGTTTTGAAAACAGTTGAATAGAGCGAATTCTAATGAAGGTGTACAAGCAAAGGATAACCCAGTATGTGCAACGATGTGTACTCAGCAGGTATGCAAACACTGTGCTGAGCATGAGACAAAGGCTGCCCAAATGCACCAGACTAGCAAGTTATGCAATCAAGTGTTTGTTAAGTTTACATAACTCAACTTCACTGAGTTTACTGCATCTAGCACTGAAGAGCGCACTTCACTTTTGATCTTGATAGGTTAAAAAATTATCGTTTAACGTATTATAATGTACCACATACTACTTCCCAACTTAGTCCAAGTAGTAGTAGTAGTAGTAGTAGGACTTTATTAGACAAAAAGTAAGATATTTACAATATTATTTACAAATATGGGTCGCACGGGCAGTAAGCCGTACGTGCTGTTGACAGTCCGTTACAATAAAGTAATAATTGCTACTAGTGTGAAGAAAAATAAACAATAAAAAAAGCAATAACATTACAATTGCATTAAGAAAACGCAATAATATTACAATTAAATAATAACACAATAGCATTATACACTAAAAAACAATAACATTACAATTACATAAAGAAAACACAGTAATATTACAATTAAATAATAACACAATAGCATTATACATTAATTAATTTATATATAATTATTAAGAATTAATGTCATTGCATTTTGATAACATATATTTATTCATGAATGAGTGTTGTTCTTATTTTCCGCGTTTTGTCCAGAAATTTACCCAAGTTTATCCAATTATCTGGATTTACCAATAACTCGTAGCATGCCAATCTTTCCCGATTTGAATTTAGAAATCTTTCCGGTAATAACTGATGTCTCCAATATTCTAAATCATTACATTGTCCTAATATATGTATCTCATTTTAAAATTTCCCGCACATTGGACATATTCACATATCGTGATCGTCGCTAATTTTTTTAAATTTCCATGCCCCTAGCCTAAACCAAGCAAGCCCTGATCTCTCTTTAAATCCTAGGTTGAGTATCTACGATTCTTTTCCCCAGGCGTGTTTTAGGTCGCTTTGTAAACACAGTGAGCGTTTTCCTGTACATTCGGCGAAAGTATCTTGTTGGTTTATACCTAAGTACCTCCTCCTTATTTTTCTCAACACGTTCTTGCGATTTTCAGTCCCTTTTTCCCACATCCAGCCCATCCCAATCTTTTGGAGTTCTCTCCTAACCTCGTCTGCCCAAAATTTAACATCTATGTTTTTAATTTGGTGGTCGTAACAAATTGCTCTAAGCATTGTTTGTTCACCTTGGATTACACGCAACCAGTATTTGAGTACACGAATTTTACAGTTTATGTCGTCCTGGAATGACCCAAATTCATATAGAATTCGACAGTTAGAAACGGCCTTACTAAGTCCTGATATATATTTTAAAAAATGCGTATATACCTTATTTAGTATTTCCGTTCTTTGGAAACCCCAAATCTCACTACCATAGTGCATTACTGGCCTGACCATCGCTCCATACATTTTTTCTAATGTGCTGACTGGAATATCAGGCACTCGACCCAGAATATTCAGTATTCAGTTATTACCACGTACTTCTTCTGCTGATGATGACTGCCATGGCTTCGTCTACCAGATCGTAGAACCATCCATTCCCTATCTCCTCTCTATACATTTTTACATACATCATTATCTTATTATTTATCACACCGCTTCACTAGACTCTCTGATATACATAAGTTAGATACCCGATCTTATCAGCACATTCTCCTTTATATCCCTCCTCATCACACTACCTAATACTCGAAATCTTTTACAGTTTATCTTGCTATAACATGGAATTCTCTTCCACCCTGTGTCCGAGACTGTCCAACTTTACCATCTTTCAGAAAAAAATTGAAAGTAAAATTAATAACAGAAATATCTCACTAATGTTAATATTTTTTTTTCAATATTTAATAAATGTAGTATTAAGATTTGTCAATATATTCACCTAATGTCTTGAGTTCGGCCTATACCAAAAATAAGTACACCTACTAACTGTAATGACTACCGACCGATTAGCATCCTTCCGACATTATCTAAAGCCCTGGAACATATTGTACATAAGCAAATGACTGAATATCTCCAAGAAAATCACCTCCTTGATCCTTATCAATCCGGCTTTAGATATGGTCATAGCACAACCACAGCTTTGCTAAAAATTACTGAAGATATTCGTGAAGCCGTGGACAGACGTCAATTGACTCCTTTAACCTTACTTGACTTCAGCAAAGCTTTTGACACAGTAGACCACGACTTACTTATGATAAAGCTCAAGCACCTACACTTGTCTGACAGCGCTGTATCCTGGTTCGACTCATACCTGCACGGTCGTCAACAATACGTTTCATTAAACTCTAGATCTTCGTCTTGGCGCAACGTGCCGGCTGGAGTCCCCCAGGGCAGTGTTCTCGGACCTCTTCTTTTCTCAATCAACATAAATGACTTGCCAACTGTACTAAAGCACTGCCGTTATCACCTCTACGCTGATGATCTCCAAATTTACCTACATTCACCTCCTCATTCTCTCTATAACAGCTTGACAAAAATGAATGACGATCTCATATCCATCTTTAACTGGTCTTCAAGTATCGGTCTAAATCTAAATCCTAACAAGTCACAAGTAATTCTAATGGGACAACAAAGACTGCTTACAACCTTTGACATATCTACACTACCAAACATTACTATAAATAATATAATTATCCCTTATTCTTCTTCAGTAATAGATCTTGGACTACATCTAGACGCAAATTTAACCTGGCAAACACAAGTGAAACACATATGTAAAAAGACTTTCTCCATCTTACATTATCTTAGACGTTTAAAGAATTTTCTCCCAGTTTCGTTAAAACAAATCCTTGTGCAGAATCTTGTGTTACCACACTTCGATTATTGTGACATTATATATAATGATCTAAACTATGACTTGTCGCAGAGACTGCAGCGTGTTCATAATACTTGCGTTCGATTCATTTTCAATATCCGCCGTTATGACCATATTTCCGAACACTTTAATAACCTCTCTTGGCTCCGTCTTACTGACAGACGTAAATTGCACTCTCTTTCACTACTTTTCAAGCTTCTGAATTACTACATCCCTACTTACCTGGCGTCTAGATTTGAGAAGTTATCCTCTTACCACAATATTGACACTAGATCACAAGATAGCAGTCTGCTAACAATCCTCTTCATAGCACTTCCTCCTATTCTACTTCCTTCACAGTAGCCTCTGCCCGCTCCTGGAATCTCCTTCCTCAAGATATCAGGGGTTGCCGCACACTTGGTACCTTTAAGTCACGCTTATACAGTTACCTGTTGTCTAATAATTAATTTTTCTCTATTTATTTAATTTTATACTATGTCATTAATCTTTTCCTGTTTTTTATATATATTGTACATATTATATATTTAATTCGTTAAATTTAGAGTAAATCAAAATACATTATAAATATTAATTGTATTGTATTCATAACTTGTAATCGTTTATATATATATATATATATATATTGTAATTTAGATTTAAGACTATTTTTTGTTTGTATTCTTTTTAAACCTGGTTGAGTGGTAGACAAGGCCTTAAGGCCTTAACTCTGCCAGGTAAAATGAAGCTATTATTATTATTATTATATATATATATATATATATATATATATATATATTCTTCCTGACCCCAGCGATGAACACCGAAGAATGGAAGGAACCGAACTTCTCCCTAAGACACGTGTTCACGAGGACCGCCACACATGGATTCCACTACAGAGTATGTACCAAAAAAGGGTTCCACCTCGCATCGAACCAGTGCCTCTGCAAGCTATGTGACCAAAAATTTCAACAATACCACCTTATTGACTGTATAGCAAGAAGAAAGCCTCTAAAATTCTATGCAGATGATAGTAACTTTCAGTAATTGTATTATAATGTACACAGTGTTTTTAATAAATCTTTATATATATATGCGATAGATTAATTCATTAGAGTTTATTACTTTCTTTGTATATATATTTTTTTCTTTTTTATTTTTATGTATAGTACATTCGAGCTGTTATTCATTTGGGTATTCAATATTCCATTAGTTTAATTTTAATTGTATTATTACACATTATCTTCATCATTGTTTAGTTTGACCAGATAATCAATTGTTCAGTACGTACAGTTATTGTATTTTTTGTATTTAAATGTAACATATGTTTGTTTTGGTGAGTGGAAGAGAAGGCCACATGGCCTTAACCCCACCAGGCTATATAAATCTATTCTATAGTCGACTTCCGAAAGGCCGACAATTGCTAATTTTAAATAATTTTTAACACAGTTGAGGACGGCGACTCCTGCTAAAAGGTATATACTTTAACATTTTACTTTATTACTGCTACCTCAACGGAATTTAGTACGAATTTTATTAGTATAGATTCCATAAAAAGTTGAAGCGTTTCTGACTACAGATCATGAGATCCCGGATTCGATTCCCGGCAAAACTATAGGGATATTCCCTTAAAGGAAATTACTCTTGTGGTTGCTTATGGCCTGGAATTTAGGTTAAATGAAGGTTAAGTCCCTCCCGGAGAACAATATAATCTCAAAATATCCATAGAAAAAACTAAGGTAATGGCATTCCAAGGGAAACATCAAATCAGATCCAAAATAGTAATAGGAAACAAAATCTTAGAACAGGTGAATCATCTCAATTATAAAAAAATAAATAAATTCCAGGGAATATGTACGATAAAACGATCACTAAATAACAAAACAACAAGAGAGACCCACTTGAAATGTTATAAAACGTTGGCAGTACCGGTACTGCTCTATGGTTCAGAAGCTTGGATACATAAAAAACAAGATCTAAGTAGGATAACGGCGGCAGAAATGAAATTTTTGAGATCTGTTGAAGGGTGCACTAAGGAAGACAGAATCAAGAACACAGAAATAAGACAGGAACTTGAAATATTTGCAATAACTGATAAAATAGATACATATAGACAAAAATGGAAGCAACACATAGACGGAATGAATGAAGATAGATATCCATAACAAATAACAAAGTACAAACCTAAAGGTACCCGAGATATGGGCAGACCTAGAAAGAGATGGGTTGAAGTCGGAACGGGTCAACAGACCTAATCCATGAATGCAGATGATGATGATGGTTAAGGCTAAGGACTCTACTGGCGCTTCATTATCATTTATCACCCATCATATCACAGGGTCTTCAGGTACCCCAACCTAAGAAATGAATTAAAATTCCGCCAATGTCTGGGAGAAAGGCCGAAATGTCATGAAAGACAACCTGGTGGCATTTGAAAACAAAAGTAAAATAAAAATCTCTTAAATTTAAAAAGACACGTGGCATGTTCTTGCTACTTATGGATAGACTATACTAGGTAACCAACTCAGCAACTGGCATTATTGAACCTGTAGTTTCATGGCCGCGCGGACATACCTCTCCGTACATCTCTGCACTGAACTAATGTTTTTCAATCATTCCCTGTATAATCTACTTCCCTGAAGTCATGGTTAATGTTATTTTTTCCACCTCACTCTTGGTCCACCAACTGGGCGTTTTCCCTCTGGTTTACCTACAAGATGTTTTCGTGCCCATCTTTCAATCCCCAAAGTCTAATAATTGATATAATCATCATGGTAAATCCACGAATTTAGGCTATTTGTTGACCTGTTTCGGTCTAAATAGAAATGCCATCCAAAAGTCTTGTGGGTGGACGTCCTGGTCTTCTTCTTCCTGTAGGTTGATATCTTAACTTCTGATTGGGTATCCTGTGATCCTCCATTCGATGAACAAGTTGCATTCATCTTGACTTATAATCAGAAATTTTGTTTTCTAAAGGTTCCTTGTGTAATTCATTTAAGATGTTTTTACTGTTTTATGATCTATCTGATAATTTATATTATACTTATATTTTGAATGGGTGAAATGCATAACATGTAAGTGACATTATTGTGAAAATATAGTTTAGTGTAATCATATTATTCGGTCCTACTTTTAAATGGCAGAAATATAAGTATATGCTGTCAACTATTGCTCTCTGGCGGCGGATAAATACAACTGTTTTCATTTGTTTTTATCCATCTATCTTGAAATGCGTAACAGCCTTTTATTGGACCGTGGATTCTCCTTTGTTAGGAGTTACTAGTCCGAGTTAGTTTATTTACACTCAGATCCTTAAAAACAGTATATCATGAAAGACTGATGATCTTTCACTGTAAAAATAAATCGTCAAGGAACGCGGACATGGATTCCACTGGGGTAAAAATGTCCGGAGGTAAAATGTCCTCCATTTAGTTCTCCGGACGGGGACTACTTCACGGAATCCATGACAAAGTCTCAAACACAAACATGGTCTCTTACTTTAAGGGATGCAAGGAGATTACGAGTATTTGAGAATAAAATTCTTAGAAAAAGTTGTGGACCAAAGTGAGATGAACAGACAGGTGATTGGAGAAGTTTATTTAACAGTGAGCTACATAATCTCTGTAGAAAACCAGATATAATAAGAGCAGTTAAGTCTCGTAGACTGAGATGGGTATGACATGTGGCACGAATGGATAATGTGGTCGGCCGGCAGCATTGTCATTCATAGACCTCTATGTAAGGGGCTTCATCTCATCCCTAGAGTCGACCCTTCGTTGGACAATAGTTGAGGATATTTATATGTTTAAGAATATGCTATGTTGACATTTAAATGGTTTATATTAATATAGATTAATTCATATAATAATTTCTATCTGTGTCAAGATCATGTGTTAATATTAACCCTAATTACTAGCGCGGGGTATTTGTTTTCCGTTAGGTTGGAAGACGCTACTATTTAGTGCCAATTACATTTATGAGATTCCCTAGAACTCACCTATTCTCAAATTGACTCGTCCATCACGAGTTTTAGTTGTATTTAGTTTCTTGGAATAGCTAATGACACAATTATATTTATTTTGTCATTGTTGCTGCCTGCGGAAATTGTTTACCCCGCGCGCGCCTAGCATCTGTAGAGAGTTTTTTCTATTCTCGTGCTTACAATTTGAAGTCTAAGAGTAAATATGAGTAAAAAGAGGAAACTATTGACAGAAGATGAAATTATATAACTGTTGGAAGCATCAGATGATGAAATTGTTGGCGGATTTTCTTCATCAGACGAAGACTGTATAGAAGACAGTGATCATGATTCTAACTCTATACAGAGCGCTGAAAGCGCGCCGCTGACTATTTTTTTACTTCTTGTTGAATGTTGGCAGCATCAATGCACAAATAATTATACAAGAAAATGTGGGAAGAAAGATTGCTCGCCGCGACAATCCTAGAAGACCTGGTCGGAGTCCACTGGACAGCTATCTGAAGAAAAGGGCAGCCATAAACATTTTGCCAAAACCTCTTCAGGCGAAAATAAGACATCTGGACCTGTGGAGGAAGCTGAACCACTGATCTTCAGAAAAGGAAGGAGGTGTCACTTCTGTCCCAGGGCAAAAACCGGAAGACAACAAAGTGTTACGGCGCTAACTGCGGCAAGCCGATCTTGCAAAGATCATGTGGTGGAGTCCTGTCCAGACTGATTTTGTGTTGAGTGAGATGTGTACATATGTTATTATTTAAAAAAAACTTTGTAATAATGTAATACAGTGTTAATGGCTATGATAAAGACTTGAAGGCAAAAAAATTCCCCGCGCAAGTCCTCATGTAGGTTATGTATGCGCGAGTAATTAAGGGACTGGTCTTTTATATTAATAAGATATTATATAGGATCAGTTTATTTTTTATTTTTTAAGATTCCATGTTTTATATTAAATTTGTAAGCTTTGTACCTGGAAATATTTTACTAGATTAGAAAATAAGTACTGACATCAGAGAGGAATTGAACATAGAACCAGTCACAACATTAATAGAAAAAATATAGAATAAGTTGAAGAGTCCATGCAATATGAATGCCAAACACTAGGATGGGAAAACTCTTTTATATTATAATCCGATGGGGACAAGACATATAAGTCGACCTTTAAGGATATGGCGTGAGCAATTTTAAGTCGGAACAGACCAAAAGGTCTAAGACTTGAAGAAGAAGAATAAGAAGAAGAAGAAGAAGAAAACGAAGAAGAAGACGAAGAATAAGAGGATGATGATGTTTTCTGGCATCGATCTATATTCTGCAAGTTTGACTCCCTTGTCAAAACAAAACTTGGAGTAGGATGTATCAATTTTATGACGTTTCATAAAATCACACTTTCAGAATATGTGTACTGTAATACGTATAAACATAAGTCTTTATTAAAGAAAAACATTCTTAATATAAAGTTGGTTGTAGTTTTATGTGAAGAAATTGGTTGTGACAAAGGGCCAATGACCTGGTGTGGACATTAGAATAAGTTATACATTTCTTACTTTTGAATTTTACAAATAGTGATGATCGTGACGTCTATACTTGGAGAATTACATGTAGATGTAGAAATTCAAGAAGAAAACACGCGTCTTTTTTTCTTGGAATGGATAGAGTTGCACGTAGAAAGAGTCCCTTATCTTAGAACTCTGCCTTCATTTATTGGATTGCGACCTGACGTCAAGGAAACAAATGAGTCTCGATTGAAACAGGAAAGTTTCCTTATCTGCAGACTTTTTGAGGAAATGTCATATTACAAGAAAGTACTTTAGCTGTGGAACAGGCAACCAATATCATGACATGATTTACTTTCCTAACCACTGTCTGATCTCAATTGTTTACCTATGCATCTAATAATTTTATACGAAGATTTTGAGTACATGACAAGAAAAACTATACGAAAAATGGAAATTAAAGATACATTTGGACAGAAATAATTATATGACAACCGTTATACAGGGTATTCCCAAACTATTCCTTCAAATTAATACAGTAGGTAGAGAACATCAAAACAAATATATTTCAACTAGCAGACCCGGCAGAGTTGTCGTTCCCGAACGTCTAATTCTCATGTCATGGTCGGACGATAAAAATGTAAGTTACTTTTTACCATAAAATTCTCTAATAATTAATAAGTTTGCAAGCAAACTCCTCACTCCCATCTGTGGTGGCTGAAGAAGCATGCATTATGACGTCACATTGTTGTTGCGCGGAATATGTCGGTAATGCAGATGACTACACATCTGACATAACACAATCCTATAACCCGATAGCAGCCCCACCTACCGGGTCCAATTGTAAATTTAAACCGTCCAGAGACCCACTCAAACACACACACACACACACAATTTTCATCAAAATCGGTCCAATCGTTTTGGCAGCTTTTATTTTCGGGTTTTAAGTAAATCTCCACGTATAATAATGTCGGATTTCGCTCATGTTTGCATATTATCTACCTCTATTTATTTTAATAGGATATACAGAGTGTCGTTGTGAAATGTCGAAAATTGTGACCGCTGGAGCGATTTTTAAATTCCTACACCTAATGGTTTTAGAGGGTACATTTGTGAATTTATACAATGGAGGGACCCATTCAAACACACACAAAACACTTCATCAAACTTTATAGAGTCGTTTAGGAGGAGTTCAGTGACAAACAGATGTATAGAAGAATTGTATATATTAGGACATTTTCTTAATGTTGCTGACGTCAGCTGTTGTGTCGGCCGAGGTGGCCTGGCCACCCAGGTCACCTGACCTCGCTTCACTGGATTTATTCCTCTGGAGGCATATGAAGCAACTGATGTATGAAACCTATGTGGAAAGAGAAGAAAACCTCGTCGCTAGAATTGCCGTCGCTGCTAGGACTGACAGGAATCTTCGATCGAACACGACAATCAATGTGTCAGACGATGTACTGCGTGCATACCATACCAATGGTCGTGCATACCATACCAATGGTCGTGCATTCGAGCAATTCCTGTGATGCTACCATAACAAATACACCAAATTAAAGATCACACACACAATTGAATAACTAATTTTTTAAAATATGTCTTTTACGGACTATTTAACTCATGCCCCAAATGGGAGTCAATGACCAATCACGTTTCAATGATCTCTGTTTTACAACCAATCAGAGTCGTGTTTCACGAAATATTTATCAGTGTTATAATTACCATATATTAAACAAAGCTCCTCCTTTTTAATATTCTGAACAGGTCTGACCGTTATTTTGCAGTGACTGAGCCTATAAGAAATACGGCTACCAGATTGTATATATAGTGCATACATGTCAACATTTGTAGCAATTTATTATACCACCAAAAAAAGAAACCACTGTTTGACTTTCTTAAATGTATTTTTTCCCAGGTAATAATCCAGAAAAATATAATTGTAATATTTAACATCATACGACATCAGAAATGAATTAATATACAGATTGATGTTTCATTTTTTTCTCCACTAGAGAGCATTCTTACAATATTGCGTTCCTTTGGCAATAAATAGTATGATCTGGTTGCAGTGATAAACAAAAGAAGCAGTAGAAGCGTACCTATCGTTTCTCATTTGTTTTCAAACATCGCCGTTTGCATTAAATATATAAATATTTTGAAATAACTACAGTTAAATAATGATTTGTGAGTAAACAGCTTAATTTTATTCGTTAAATAGTCCTAACAAATGCCACTCTTGATTTCCAAATTCTCTAGATAAATTCACTCCTCACTTCGTGAGTCGTGAATTTATCGATAATTTGGAAATCACTCGTGGTATTACTTATGATAATTTTCAAATAACCATTTTTGTCTTTCAGCTCACTGATGCCAAGAAGATCGTGAAAAGTAGATTCCCAGATAACGCCGAGTAATCAGCACGATGTATCTTCTAAAATAATTACTAAATATATATATTTTTATTTTTACATATTTAAACTCCAAGCGCGACAGGCCTAGAAGGTCCTTGGCCTACCATCCTGCTGCTGGCCTCACATCCACATGTGTTAATCAGAGAGGTAGACGATAATCTAGCTAGCGTAGGCGTGAGATGTGGTCAGCATGTCGGGTCCCCCAGCCTCAAGAGACATCTAGTAGGCAACTAATATATTGGAATTAATTAAGAAGAAAGTCTTCTTTTTCTTGCAAGGATTAAACCTTTTTTGTTTCGTTCCAGCTCCAAGCATTACAGCTGCTGTGTCTATCTCTTTGGTGGGCTTCCTCGATCTCGTTTTCCTCCTCACTTCGTGAATCGTGAATTTATCAATAATTTGGAAATCACTCGTGGTATTACTGGTCCTCCCTCGAATAAATAATATGAAATGTTGACTTCTTCCACCTTCTCTCACTCTCCTCCTGGCAAGAAGAATAGTTGAAAGTGGAGCAGGTACAGGTTGAACTGTCTACCCACCCTTAGCTAGTAGAATTGCCCATGCTGGAGCATCAGTAGATTTAGCAATTTTCTCTCTCTAACTATGAAAAAATGTCATAGAATTGCCAAAAAAATCGTTTTACATATTTATACGTAGCTTAAGGGATAAATTCAGGAAAAGCCAATATCTGTATAAACTGAAGTGGACTTTATAATGAGAAGCAGCATGGTAGCACGAGTGTAATATTAGAAGGAAAATGGAGCAGAAACAGGAGAATTTATCGTGTTTATTGTGTTAGTGTTAGGTCAGAGGTGCAGGGGGAGGGGAAGGTACAAACAACAGCGATATTAAAAGTGAATACTAATTTACAGCCTCTAACACTAGAATAAAAAAAGAATTGTGTCGCCGAATGAAAGGTTTAAATGTTTTAATTTCCGGTTCTCTTGTCCATTCTGGTGTGAAATGTGACGTCACGTTCATCCATGCGCTGCCCCGATTACACGCTCCACGTTGTCCGGCCGCGCAAGATGTCACACAATAGCTGCATATTTTTACTCTCTCCCGGTCTTTTGAAAATCCAGCATTCCTGCTCCGAACATAGCAACTGAAAAATAAGCATTAATGCATTAGTATGTTTACAGTATCACAGAGGCAAGTAGATGAAAATTCTTAATTCCCTTTTTGAATTTGTACGTAAACTACTTTAAATTTTATTAATACGTTATTAATCTCTTCTGTTCTCAATGTCTGACATTTTCTTAATAATAATAATAATAATAATAATAATAATAATAATAATAATAATAATAATAATAATAATAATAATAATATAATAATAATAATAATATTATAATAATAATAATAATAATAATAATATTATTATAATAATAATAATAGTGAAAATAGGAAAATAGTAAAATATATTAGTAATAATAATAATAGTGAAAATAGGAAAATAGTAAAATATATTAGTAATAGGAAAATAGTAAAAATATATTAGTAATAGGAAAATAGTAAAATATATTAGTAATAGGAAAATAGTAAAATATATTAGTAACAGGAAAATAGTAAAATATATTAGTAATAGGAAAATAGTAAAATATATTAGTGATAGGAAAATAGTAAAATACATTAGTAATAGGAAAATAGTAAAATATATTAGTAATAATATTAATAGTGAAAATAGGAAAATAGTAAAATATATTAGTAATAATAATAATAGTGAAAATAGGAAAAATAGTAAAATATATTAGTAATAATAATAAAAAAGTAATAATATTAATATTAGTAATAATAATCAATATAGGGATGTGTGGAGAGCGTATGTCCGCGCAGTCATAAACCTACGGGTTCGATAGTGGTAGTTAGTTAAGAGTGATAATAATATTAATAATAAAAATAATGATGATGATAGGTAATTTTATAGACGTCCGCTTCTAAAAAAAAGAGATAAACTCTTTCCATGATTTTCTGTGACTTTTCTAATTTCTCTGTCAGCTATCGCCCTCTTACTTACTTACACTACTTACTCACTGGCACTATCGAACCCGTAGGTTCATGGCCGCGCGGACATAAGCTCTCCGTATATCACTATCCTGAGCCAATGTTTTCCAATCATCCCCTGTATAATCTACTTCCCTCAAATCTTAGTTAATGTTATTATTCCACCTCATTCTTGGTCTACCAACTGGGCGTTTTCACTCTGGTTTTCCTACAAGAAGCTTCCATGCACGACTTCCATTCCCCATTCGTGTCACATGTCCTGCCCATCGCAGTCTACGAGACTTAACTGTTCTTATTATATCTGGCTTCCTATAAAGACAATGTAGTTCACTGTTATGCAGCCTTCTCCATTCACCTGTCTGTTCATCTCTCTTTGGTCCAAACATTTTCCTAAGAACTTTATTCTCAAATACTCGTAATCTCCTTTCCTCCCTTAAAATAAGAGTCCATGTTTCGCACCCATATAATATAACTGGTAGAATAATATTTTTATATATTTTCAGTTTAACGTTTTTTGAAAGGAGCTGGGAAGTCAAGAGTCTCTATAATGCATAATAACACGCGTTTCCAGAATTGATAATAATAATAATAATAATAATAATAATAATAATAATAATAATAATAATAATTTTAATCTATGTAACAGGATATTAGCAAGGTTATTATCGAACTTTTGTTACTTAAGTTTGAATGTATTTCTCCCTTACCACCCTTTTATGGTCCCATTTTATAAGAGAATTGTAAAACTCAGGTTTTATAAAAATAAACAAAATCCATATAAGTTTTCCGTTTAGTGGAAATGAGTCCAATAGCATTAAAATACAATGGAAGATGCCGTGAAATACAAAAAAAGCTGCCAAACATAAAACTTTGTAGGCTTATCCAAGATTTATGAGCATCATAAAAACCTACAAGATATTCCATGTTGATAGCCATAGCAAAGAATTGGATTCTTATCAAATAAAATATTTTACTTCAAGTTGAAATATTTTGACACATCCTCTAGAAGTGTAGGATACGAGTTTATGCAAATATTAAGGCAGGAGTGCAAAACAAGGTTATTCCTGCACGAGTCGTGGTCGATTTAGTGTCAGAACTTGAGTAATGGCACTGACCGCAATGCTTAGAGCGGCAATAAAGCGAACTATTCCTCAAAACTTAACTTTGTCGATATATTGTGGTTCCTTATTGTGGGATCAATGTTTGTGTACTGCGCTTAGAGATACGAACGGGGTTCCAGATGTTATAATTTTCCTTGTGAAAGTATTACTCGTATATTCTCTACAGACGGAACTGGAACCATATCTTCAGGATGGCAAAATTTCGTGCAACTTCTATTGCACATTTATACACTGTGTAATAGTTTTTTTTATCTACGGTGAAACAAAAATTATGGTGTATCCTATATTCTGTTTTTAAAATGCATTATGAAACTCCGTTGAGGTTACTATGTTAAAGTTTTAATAATTATAAATTAAATAAAAATAAAACTTAGTTTTATTCGATTTTCATATTTATTAAGATATAATTTAGTGACAGTTTTTTCGGTACACTGTACCTTTTCCAGACATGTTAACAAATTATGAATTGTGTTATTATAGTATATATCAACTGATCTAAGCAACAATACAACAATATTTATTTTTTTTTTGATTTAACAAAGGGGATTCATTCAAATCAAGTTGAGAATTTAACAGTTTATTACTACATTTCAATTTATTAATTTCTAATTTCCAGATACGACACGTCATCACAAGATTAAGCGTGCATGGATTCCACCACCTAATGTATAGAGATAAAACATTCCATGACCCGAAGATGTCATGCATATGCGAAGTGTGTGAACAGAAATGCGAAAGATATCACATCGAAACATGTACACAAAGAACAAAAACAATTTGTGATTACGCAAGACCAAGTTAGTGTTAGTGATTTTTAGCTGTGTTATCACCTTTGCACATTTGTGCGCAATCCATTTATATATAATTTATTCATTTCTACAGCCTCCAAAAGGTCCAACTTCTTACCCTTATCACAATTAATTTTGAAAATTTACATTTTTGTGGTAAGGGTAAGAAGTTGGACCTTTTGGAGGCTGTAGAAATTAATACATTGAAATGTAGTAATAAACTGTTAACTTCTCAACTTGATTTGAATGAATTCCCTTTATTAAATTCAAAAATTTAAATAAATATTGCTGTATTGTTGCTTAGATCAGTTGATATGTACTATCCATCAATAGTAATTCTGCCCAAGGGCAGGTCCTTCACTGCAATCATAGCATTTTCATGCTATGCTTGCAGCTTTACTAGGGAGTTGTAGGTGTGGTAGCTTCCCGTTGCTTTCCACACCGGTGAAGGATGATGATGATTATGATAAGGACGATGATGGCCATGTGATTTCGGTGACCGTTTGGGCCTTAAAATTTTCCTGACATTTGTCTTACAGGTGAGAAAAAACCCCGATAAAAACCTCACCCAGAAAAACTGCCCCGACCGGGGATCGAACCCGGGCCCGCTGCGTGACAAGGCAGCATGCTACCTCGAAACCACAGCGGTGGACATATGTACTATAATAACACAAATCGTAATTTGTTAACATGTCTGAAGAAGGTCCAGTGTACCGAAACAGCTGTCACTGAATTATATCCTAATAAATATGAAAATCGAATAAAACCAAGTTTTATTTTTATTTAATTTAAAAATATGGATTTTAATCAAGTAAAACCAACTCAGTTAATATTGTTTTTGTATAACAGTACCTGATATATCAGTCGTCCTGAATAATTTGCAATGTTGTTTCATAGGAGGCCTTTCGATAACTTATTTATCATCTTCTGCTTTCATTTTGGTACTGACTGTTGTTGGTAATTATTTTGTGCAGAGGGTTTATGCTACAAATAAACATCTGCTGAACGAGAACAGATCCAGCATTAACACTCTATACAAAACAATTACCAACAACAGTCAGTACCAAAATGAAAGCAGAAGATGATACATAAGTTATCGAAAGGCCTGCTATAAAACAACACTGCAAATTATTCAGGACGATTGAGATATCAGGTACTGTTATACAATTATTAAAAATTTATCCTATATTCTGTTAGAAGTAAAATTGCACTTGACAATAACATTTTGGAGCACGTGAATAATTTTACATATATAGGATGCAATATCTCGCACAAAGAAATGAAACATGGGTTCAATTCTGGAAATTGTCATTATGCATTATGGGGAATCTTATCGACCCAACTTCTGTCAAAAAAGTATTCATTAAAAAAATACAGGGCTATTAAAAAATTATAAAAAATAAAAACACAATTCCATCGTTCCTGGAAAGAGAAAAATTTAAATTTCACTATTTTATGCATTCAATATGAGCATCATATATTACACGACATATATCAAAACGGTGGCTCATTTCATGCCACATACGAATCAGCTGGTCACTAGTTATCGAATTTACAGCTTAAATAATTCGATGTCGCAGATTTTTAAGAGTGTCAGGCATAGGGGGTATACAAACACGGTCTTTAACGTAACCCCACAAATAAAAATAACACAGGTTTAGGTCTGGTGACCTGGGAGGCCACTTGTAATTAAGTTGATCTTCTGCTATTCCTCTTCCAATCCGTCGTCATGTTTTGTCGCCATTTTAATACACATAATCAACATAACAAACAACAGCGCCAATGTGGTCGTGATAGGAACTTCAAAAGTTTCTCTTTCCAGGAATTATGGAATTATGTTTCTATTTTTTGTAGTGTAGAAGAAATAAATGTCCGAGATCTGATCCTTCTTTCTGAATAGCCATGTATATAAAACTGTTACTCTCCCAGTTATATTATATGCACAATAGTACAATAATCACAATTAGGAATGAGATGCACAAAGAAATTAAATATAGCCTCAATTCTGGAAATGTATTATGTATTACAGGGACTCTTGTCCTAATTCCTTTCAAAAAACGTTAAACTGAAAATATATAAACAGTTATTCTTCCCGGTTACATTATATGAATGCGAAACATGGACTCTTTAAGGGAGGAAACAAGATTACGAGTATTTGAGAATAAAGTTTTTAGGAAAATTTTTGGACCAAAGAGAGGTGAACAGACAGGTGAATGGAGAAAACTTCACAATAGTGAACTACATGATATATATATATGGGAAGCCAGATATAATAAGAACAGTTAACTCTCGTAGGCTGCTATCAGCAGAACATGTGGCACGTACGGGGGATGAAAGAGGTGCATGGAAGCTTCTGGTAGGAAAACCACAGGAAAACGCCCAGTTGATAGACCAAGAATGAGGTGGGAGAATAACTATGCATGGTTTGAGGGAAGTAGATTATACAGGGAATGATTGGAACACAATAGCTCAGGATAGGGATGTATGGGGAGCTTATGTCAGCGCGGCTATGAACCTTACTTACTTAATAGAGGCTTTGCACTTTACAGCAGTTTGCCTTTGATTCCTGCTTTCCAGAGATTCCTACCTTCCCATTGTCCATCTTCCATACCCCTCTTCATCATGTCATCATATATTCCCTCATACCATGTTCTTCTACTTCTCTTTTTGCCTGGTACCATCCAATCCAACACCTGTTTAGGTCACTGGAATTCCGACATCCGTTGTACATGTCCATACCACTGTAGAGCTCTCATTGTTATCCTATGGATAACAGTTTCTTGTGCATCCATTTCTTGTCTGATATATGTATTTCGAATATGTTGTAGCCTGGATATTCTCATACTTCTCCGTAATCCATCCATTTCTGTAGCCAAGATTCTTTTCTGCATCCTTTCATTTATTGTCCAGCTTTCTGATCCATATGTAAGTATACTTTCTATTATTGTTTGTATAATCTCTTTTTACACGCTTTATATTAACTTGACCTGTATCGATCTATGTAACTGAATGTTTTAACGCGATTTTCACCCACTTAAAATCATTGGATCGACTTGAAACTTTGTATACTTGTAAAAGACCCGTGGCAATACAGTAATTTCATATATTGTTTCTAAAATCATGGCCAGAATCATCAGAAAATAAAAAAAAATGTCTTTGTAGCTATAAACGGAATTTTTGAACACGATTTTCACCCATTTAGAAACATTGGATCGACTTGAAACTTTGTATACGTGTAAAGGACCCATGACAATACAATAAATTCATATTTATTTTCTAAAATCCTGGCCAGAATCATCAGAAAATCAAAAAAAGTGTCTTTGTATATACGTAACGGAATTTTTTAACACGATTTTCACCCACATAGAAACATTGGATTGACTTGAAACTTTGTGTACTTGTAGAGGACCCGTGATACAATAATTTCATATTTTGTTTCTAAACTCCTGGCCAGAATCGTCAGACAATAAAAAAAAAATGAAAACTGGTATTATAGGTTGCGGACTTGTCTTTTTAGTCAATCGTTGTGACAGCTCAGATGGTAGAGCGGTAAACTCTAATGGTATATAATTTCAGTAATCTATAGGTCGCTGGTTCAAATCCGGCTGGGAGTTTTTTTTAGAAGAGTATTACTTTTAGTTCATACTACAATAGTAGCCTATCGAATTTAAAGATATTTACATTTTTATCTTATTCTGTAAAATATTAAAACTAAAAAAATAAATAATAGTTTTAAAAAACTAAAAAAAAACACGCTTTATTAGAAAACCGAACTAAAAAATTGCTTTTTATGATTTTTACATTTTCTTCTTAGAGACTTTACTTTTACCAATATCTGTTTATTATGAAATACATTAATTGGTAAACAGCACCCCACGCTTTTGATGGTAAAATTATTTATCCCAAGCGTGTTGGAAATTAAAATTATTTTTCAATTTTTTAGTTCGGTTTTTTAATAAAGCGCGTTTTTTTAATTTTTAAAACTATTATTTATTTTTTTGTTTTTCTGGTCAAATTTATATTCCATAAAAGACCACTCAGGGATCTAATCGCCTTCCTTGCACAATTTACTCTGTTAATATGTTTCACAAGTACCCGATTTATCTATTATAGATCCAAGATATTTAAATTCTCCAACACGTTTATTTATATTATTTATTTATAGGTCTTCTGAATTTGCTCCGATTACAATATATTCTGTTTTAATATAATTTATGAACCTACGGGGTCGATAGAGCTAGTTAGTTAAAGAAGTTAGTTGAAAAATAATGACACGCTTTTACGTTAAGAGCGGGCTAATGCTGTTTTATTGCTGGAGCGATGTGGAGGACGCAAATTAACTTCTTACATTTGTAATGGAAGTGATTCTTGATTTCCGAACTCCATCCCGGAAACTACTAACAAATGCGTCCAATACTTTCAATTTCATTTCACCTCTTAACGTATCGGAAACCGATGTCGCTCATTCCAAGAGCCAACTCTCGACTGTAATTCATGAATGTCGCAGCTTTTCAAACGTTTAAACATATTAGATTACTAAATGAACCCAGCTCATTCTTTCAACTTCCCTATTATAAAGCATATTTACATGTTTAGCTTCAACAGTACATTACCTTTCCCTTAATTTTCTGTAGTACCTACGTAGCCTACATCATTAGCATAAATTAACAGCTTATTAATACCATTGAGTTTGTAGGCCTTCTTTACCCTCTAAAGATTTGCTGGCATGTTCTAGTGCAACATGAATAGTAGAAGATATAATAATAATAATAATAATAATAATAATAATAAAAGTATTTTTTTTTTGAGAATTTCCCTCATCATTGAGGGGTTTCTCCAACCAATCTTAGTAATTAACATTAATTAAATAAAATATACATAATAATAATAATAATAATAATAATAATAATAATAATAATAATAATAATAATAATAATAATAATGTTTTATTTAAGCTGCCGGAGTTAAGGCTATAAGGCCTTCTCTCCCACTCAACCAGCGAATAGTAAAATGATACAAACATTACATATTTATTACAATTGTAAAATATCAATATAATGTTGACTAAACAAAAGACGGGGCTATAGTCTAACATTAGTTAATACTAACAAAATATGGAATAAAATAAAACTAAATAAAAATATCAAATAAAATTAAGTAAGCATAACTTCGTAAATGAACATTTATGGGTAAATACAAAATACTAAAAAATATTTGTTATGTAGTTAATATTTTCATTGTGTGATTTAAAATATGACTTAATTTGTTTTTAAATAATCATAGTGTTGGGAAGGTAGTTCCATGCTCTAGCCATAGATATTGTGTAAGATTCAGATTATAGACATGTCCTGTGCTGTGATATAGAATGTATAGTAAGTAGTATCTTGTGATTTTGTGGCTAAATTGTGATGAGCCGATAATTTTTTAAAACGCGTTGATAAATAACTTGTTAAATATGTGTGCAAAATTTCGAATAGTAAAACATGTGAATGTAAAATTCTTCTGTCGTTTAGACGTAGCCATAATAAGGCCTGAAATGAAGGAGACACGTGGCCATAATGACGGGAATTGAATACAAATCGAATGCACGCATTATGAGCACGCTGTAATCTGTTAGATTAGTGCATCTCCTTGCTTTAACCCTTTATGAATTTCGAAAGTATCCGAAAACTAATGGCGTACTTTCTATAATTCTGTATCAAGTTGTCCACCGCTGTGGTTTCGAGGTAGCGTGCTGCCATGTCACGCAGCGGGCCCGGGTTCGATTCCCGGTCGGGACAGGCTCCTGGGTGAGGTTTTTTCGGTTTTTTTCCTCACCTGTAAGACAAATGTCAGGAAGCTTAGGACCCAACGGTCCCCGAAAATCATCCGGCCATCATCATCATCCTTATCATTATCATCCTTCACCGGTGTGGAAAGCGACGGGAAGCTACCACACCTATAATTCCCAAGTTAATCTGCAAAGCATAGCATGAAAATGCTATGATTGCAGTGAAAGACCTGCCCTTGGGCAGGATTACTATGGATGGATATCAAGTTATACCATCCGATCACTGTGGCGGATATACTTCGTTGAAGCAGGTGGAAATAAAAGTTAACGATAGTTAAGGTAAGTCGCACATGCCATGCTTTAATCCGCATACAAAGAACATCAAATCCAATTAGAATCGTGTAATAATTATCCCAAATTTAAAGTTTCATGAAGTGACATTGGACAGATTTAGGTCCATGCCATAATAGTATATTACGATACGAGGTTGGGATGTGGTTTTTACAGAATCGAGGAAAATGTTTAAAACCGAGCGATGGCGAGGTTTTTAATTTCCGAGATTGTGTAAAACACTTCACAAACGTGCGCTGTACATTTTTTTTTGCGCGATGGTGTTTCCAAAATAATAAATAATATTAAAATAATGTCATTTTTATGGAAATATTTGCGTTCATTGTAAACAATTGACTAACGTTAACAGTGTGGGCATTGTTTATTAGTTAAAACTACAGGAGGCCGTGAGATCAGTTAGTGATAAAATGGCGGTAAGTATGTATTTATTGTTTTACATCGTTTCAAATAAAGTTCAGTTCATTTAAGATGCAGTGATTTGTTTCGTATAATGTATATAACACTACCTTTTGGATATTTTTTGTATATACATTGTATTTAGTATACGTAGAGAGCAGTGGTTTTACTTCCCACACGCGTGTTTGTAATGTGTAATATTACAGTATAGTTATTTTTATTATAGTATAGTTATTTAGGTTGTCAACCCCGAAATAAAGGAAGTTGAACTTTCAACCATGGTCGCCATTGCTGTAAGTATGACAAAACGCACTTTCGCGCAAAATACAATTTACAATTTGTTTCGGACGAGTCGTTGCTATAGAAGACACGACCAGTCTTCAAGATGATCGCTTCTCGTAAGTTAAGATGAATGAAGTCCGTACACGTAGCGTATCTGAAGAATAATCCAGTTGTGCCACTGCAAGAGAGTGTATATATTCCCAGCAGGAAACAACAACAGCGGATACATTATTCAGACATGTGTTATAGCCAGTAGGGTGCGATACTGCGATTCCAAAACACTTGTCATGGCAATGCATCCAGCAGATTTTATCAATCAATTGCGTGTGATAGGAAAAAATGTTATCACAATTCTGTAAAACACTTCACAAACGTGTGTTGTACATTATTTTTTGCGCGATTGTGTTTTCAAAATAATTAAAATATCTTTGTTGGAAATATTTGCGTTCATTATAAAAAATTACTAACAACAGTATGGGCAACGTTTATTAGTCAAAACAACAGGAGGCTTTGAGACCAATTTACTGATAAAATGACGGAAAGTACGTATTTATTGTTTTATAATGTTACAAATAAAGTTCAGTTCATTTAAAATGCAGTGCTTTCTTTTAAACGATAATGTATATTAATACTACTTTTTGGATATTTTTTGTATATAGCCTAACTGCACGTTGTAAGAGTATGTAGTATATATAGAGGGCAGAGGTTTTACTTCCCAAATGCGTGTTTGTAATTTGTAATATTACAGTATAGTTATTTTATTACAGTATTGTTATTTAGGTTGCTTAACCTCGAAATGTAGGAAGTTGAACTTTCAATATGGTCGCCATTGCTGTAAGTACGACAGAACGCATTATCGCGCAAAAAAAAAATTGAAAATTGCATCCGGCCAAATGCTTTGTTTTCCTCAGTCAGACAATACTTTTTGACATAACAACAAGACAATTTACTATATAAACTTTTCGGCTTTTACGCCAGTGCCTTGATTCCTGTTTGGTTCGTGTTCCGAGATAAATGACCGTGGTCCAGTTTTGTTTAAACTCGACGTTTCGTCTACTACTGCGGTTGACATTTTCAGGAGATTCTGTATGCTCTCTGTGAACTCCTCAGCTGCAGACTGGCTGGTCGACTATCTATCCATCCATCCATCCATCCATCTATCTATCTATCTATATATCTGTCTGTCTGTCTGTTTATCTATCTATCCATCCATCTATATAGAGCGTCAAATTCGGCCCTGTGCGGGTGCTATGAAGCTCATTTTGGGTGAGTAATGCATTTTATTAATACACCTGCAGGTTCCAAGAATAAGGCTTTTATACTCGCTAAGAAAACTACCTCTTTAATATTATTCTATGAAAATTCAAAATGGCGGACGGTTACAACTTCCCCTTCTTCAATATATCGATCTACGTATAATACTATGATTTGCAGCTTTACTAGGGAATTATAGGTGTGATAGCTTCCACCGTGGATGATAATGATGATGGATATGGCCAGATTATGTTAGGGGACCGTTTGGGCTCAAAGCTTCCTGACATTTGTCTTACAGGTGAGGAAAACCCCTGGAAGAAAACGTCACCCAGAAAGCTTGTCTCGACCGAGGATCGAATCCGGGCCCGCTGCGTGACAAGGAGGACTCTACCTCGAGACCATAGCGGTGGACTCTTCAATATATTTACGTTAAAAATACTTTCACAATAAATATTGTCCGTGCATAAACATTATTAATATCAATTTCTACTAACATTACATAAATTAAACTTGTTTTCAGTTACGTAAGTACATTTCCAATAATGTACGTTCCCACCGATTAATCTATTGATTGGATGAACTTTGTGAACTGTGAACGACGGAGAAATTATGTTCATGGTTACGGAATGAAACTTGGGTAATGTTTGATGTTGGTAGCACTGCTAATTAGAGGCAGAGAGCTTAGCTAAGTACGACACAGATGTTGGTAATAATCCGCTCGGACTTAGCGTATCGGTGGTGATGTCGCTAACGTCTGCTTCCGATCAAAATGCACATTGCGTTAAACCTACACTTAATACACAGGTAATGTTCACCATATAGATCTAGTTCACCTGCTGTGGGGATAACGAAAGTTCTCTAACATTTTCTATATTGTCTCAATCTTTGGAATGAAACATTTTGGTATTCTATGCCACCATGATCGGCCACGGTGGATTATTGGTTATGCTCCTTGCCTCTGATCCCGAGGGCT
Organism: Diploptera punctata; assembly: GCA_030220185.1. Classification (NCBI taxonomy): domain Eukaryota; kingdom Metazoa; phylum Arthropoda; class Insecta; order Blattodea; family Blaberidae; genus Diploptera; species Diploptera punctata. The sequence continues at coordinate 295,918 of JASPKZ010009389.1, forward strand.
GCGGTTGATGGATTTTTTTAGGATGGAAAGATCCAAGGAGCAAGTCCTCCGGAAAAGACTTTAAGCCGTGTGTTCCCAGTCAAAAAAGTATCAGGCTCGTAAAAGATCCTCAAGCCTGAACAGAGAGGTCTCTAAGCAAAATTTACGGATCACAAACATCCAAGTAATAGCTTAGTTGCCTGATAGATGTCTCATTGAGTCGGTGTGTTGACCGCGTGCTACTCATCACACCTGTGGGCAAATGAGGTATTATAGCCTCACTATGTTGGTTGTCCAGCGGCTCGCTTTGTTTCCCCCCACTGTTATATATCCATCCATAGTAATCCTGCATACCAAGAAGAATGTACAATTATAAACCAAAAGGGAGAAGAATGTTTGGAAGACCATTGAAGAGATGGAAGGACAAATTCGATCTATAATGCGATCGGAACAGGCCATTGGGCTTAATCCTTGTTGTTGATGATGATTAGTAATTCTGCCCGAGGGCAGGTCTTTCACTGCAATCATAGCATTTTCATGCTATGCTTTGCAGTTTTACTAGGGAATTATAGGTGTGGTAGCTTCCCGTTGCTTTCCACATCGATGAAGGATGTTGCTAATGATAAGGATGGTGATGATGATGGCCGGATGATTTTCGGGGACTTTTGGGCCCTAAGCTTCCTGACATTTGTCTTACAGGCGAGGAAAAAAACCGAAAAAAAACTCACCCAGGAACCTCTCCCGACCGGGAATCGAACCCTGGTCCGCTGAGTAACAAAGCAGCACGCTACCTTGAGACCACAGCGGTGGACCTGTTATATATAGGTAAATACAAAGATGCCGACTACCGCCACTGTAATAATTCCGCATAATAATTCCGCATGTTAATCATTGTCAAAAATTGTCGCGCGGCACCCGCCTTTATATAAACGGACAACCATCATAGTGAGGCGATAATAACTAAAATGAACGTCGTCTATTAACTCCTGACAAAGGAGATGCTACGGTACAGCAATGGGCGATGATATTAATCATTACCTATGCCACCAACATAAATTAAATTAAAACAACGAAAATATACAGAATTATTGTTGCAGTATGTAAATAAAATCCCAGAAAGTGTGAAAAAGCCTTAAAATGAATTGAGAATTTGAGCTCATTGCAACCTAAAATCACCATATTTTCAATGTAAAATACATAGCAGCCATTGGTCAGATAGTGTAGCCAAACTAATCACTAAAACCCACCATGAATCAAGTGAGGGGGTCTAATGGGAGAACAAATAGAAATAAATTGGGTTTTATAAAGCATTATATTAAGAAATTATTTGTACGAGTACAATAAAGGGATACTTTTTTCTTCTTTAACTTACTGTTATGTAAACTATGCAAAAGGAAAAATATAAATAGCACTGATTATTTCCATTTCTTCTGAAAGTGGCATAGCTCCCTCTCTCACTGGACCCCTCAACTAACGGGTATACAAACTCGCCCATTTTCTCACACTAACTTGCCCAAACAAACATAACTTGGTTATATAAAACTAACTTATCAATTTTCTAACCCTAATTGCCCACTAATGTAGGTGGACTGCTGATTCCGCTAAACTACCCATATTAACGTACTCGCGTTTCGTCCAATTAACATTTCTGTCTTGACCGAGTGATAAACATTTCAAACGAAATAACGCATTTAATTCTTTACTACTAACTAACCATGTACATTTCTCATAGGTTGATTCACTAAAATGTCTCGTAAATTTATATTTTCCGTTAACATTTTTAAATAGGGTCGGTCCTGGTGATATAGCTGTTGCCATGGTCAGGGGTTCAAAATTCTTATGCACGCGCAATGTAGAATATATTGGGATTTGTATTGTTATAAAATGGTCGCTTCTGTATAATTTCTAAAACATTGACAAATAAATAATTTGAAAAACGAAGATAAATTATTTTGTAAGTTTTCAAACTGTTTCGTGAAAAATATCCTGCAGTAGTCATTGAGGATGTGGTGAAAATAATATCCGAATTTTCAGGTGAGTCAGCATGGAACATAAATTCTGCTCGTAATGAAATTGAAAATAAAGGATATGTATTGACATCATGCAAAACGCGCAAACGACTGATTAGGTAGGCAAGTATACAATTGTTTATGATGAAAGTTAAAAATTAAATTGTACCTGTTGGTAGGTGCCGCGTCCTCAACTTTGTTAATATATACAATATATTAACAAAGTTGAGGATGTCGGCACCTACCAACAGGTACAATTTAATTGTTAACTTTCATCATATGACTTCACCTCAACGGAATTTGATATGAATGTGACTAGTATTGATACAATTGTTTGTCGTAAATAAATAAGAAATGTAAGTTCCTAATTATTTTTACTATCTTACCTTGTATTCAGTCTTATTTCTCGTAAAATATAATGTTACCTAAGCACATTGTTTATATATATATATATATATATATATATATATATATATATATAATAATAATAATAATAGCTTTATTTTACCTGGCAGAGTTAAGGCCTTAAGGCCTTGTCTACCACTCAACCAGGATGGTAAGGATGATGGCCATATGATTTCGGGGACCGTTTGGGCCTTAAAGTTTTCCTGACATTTGTCTTACAGGTGAGGAAAAACCCCGATAAAAACCTCACCCAGAAAAACTGCCCCGACCGGGGATCGAACCCGGGCCCGCTGCGTGACAAGGCAGCACGCTACCTCGAGACCACAGCGGCAGTTGTGGCAGTTCCGTATAAAATTTAGTCACATGGCGGGGAAAAATAGCATAATTGGTTCCAGCAATACACGGAGTTGGCGGATTAAACTCTTATGAAAGTTAGTTTACGGTACTGGAACTTAGCTCGGAATTAGTATAGCTGTGGTTTTTCAGTTTATAAAAAGTGTACAGAACATTTAGAGCTGCAATGAACGGGTTGAAGATTCTCACTCTAAGAAACAAAGAAGTTCTACGTATAAGTATGTTGGTTTCATTTGGCAAGTTTCCTGAATATTTGACGGCAAATTTCTCCAGTAAGTGTTTACTTCAACTGGAATGAAATTTATGTGGCGATTGTTTGTTTCCAGCTATTACTATGGTCGTGACATTTTCATAATTTGCAGCAATTTGGAAGAACGAGGCATAAGTTTAATATAAGAACAAAAAATCTTTATTTTACGATTCACGAAAAGATATTCTGTGCCAACACAATGATTTATAGTAGTGCACACGCATTATTGTACTCTCGTAAGACATCAGTGAAATTCAGAGTTTACTCTCACTATTTCAATAAATGAAAAATCCGATACATCGGGATTGCGTAAACTAAGCGAATTTATCATAAGTAATGCCACGAGTCATTTCCAATTTATCTAGAGAATTTGGAAATCAAGAGTGGCATTTGTTAGGACTATTTAACGAATAAAATTAAGCTGTTTACTCACAAATCATTATTTAAATATAGTTATTTTAATATATTTATATATTTAATGTAAACGGCGATGTATGAAAACAATGAGAAACGTTATGTTTAATTTCTTCATCAATGCAACCAGATCATATTTATTACTAAATAGAATAGCAATATTGTAAGAATGCACCCTAGTGAAAAAAAAAATGAAACACATAATTACAGGTTATTAATTAATTTCTGATGTCCTATGATGTAAATATTGGAATGATATTTTTCTGCAACGTTAATTCCTGGGAATAATACGTTTAAGTAAGTGCAAACAGTGTTTTTTATGGTATAAGCAATTGCTAGGAATGTTTTCTATTATATCTCGCAAGCAGAATCTGGTTACATTCGTGCACTATATATACAATCTGGGAGCCAACTTGATAACATTAAAGCGAAAAAATGAAGATGATAAAATCGAGGTGAAAAACGACGGTGATTGGTTGTAAATTAAAATTCACTTCACCAGGGTTAAATTATACATACAATAAGAATTATGATTAATGATACATAATAGATATCTTCTTCTTCTTCCTTCCAAGTATTAGGCCAAGGCCTGTTACGATCCTATAGAAAATTTTCCCTCCAGCTTCTTCCGGAAAATTCTCGTATAAGACTTGAAAGCATAATAATAGTCCCTTCGATTGGTTGCTGGCCAAAGGAAGGCAAGACCAGTGATGGGCCTGCCATCTTATAGCCTCTGGTCAGGCTTTTCTGGAGAAGAAAAAGAAAATAATGGAAAGAAGAAATGGAAGAAAGGAAAGACTCCCTAGCCCTCGGATGCCCTAATAGCGTCGGGGTCGAAAAAACAAGAGTTAACCAAGAGAGGTTAGATAGTAAAGTTAAAAGAGTGCAAAACACAAGTAAGTGGAAGAAATGTTTTGCTCGGCTTGGGCACCTTGTGGTCGCCATCCACATATCCCCTAGATGAGGACCCCTGAGGGGACATAATAGATATAGACTACACAATATAAAGTTGACAAGGGTAAGAAAGGAAGAAGTAATAATAATAATAATAATACTAATAACGTGGATGATTTATTTGGGTAAAGATAAATCTAGTAATCAGACTAGAAATTAAAAGAATCAATTTAATTATTTCAAGTAGTAGTTAATTTTAATAACCTATAATTAGATTAAGTAAATGACTTGGTAAAGAATGTTTAAAATATAAAGAAAGAACAGAAATATATATGTAACACGGTTATATATTATTTTGTCTAAGGAAATGTGAAGTGAGTTTCTTTTTAAACTTTAAGCCGTGGGCACTGAGACTGAAAATTTTCAGGATCGTAAGAGATCCTTAAGCCTGAATAAAAACACCTGTAAGCAAAATTTACCGACCTCATCACCCTAGTAATACCCTAGCTGTTTGTTAGGTGTCTCATTGGGTCGGCGTGATGACCGCATGCTATCCATGACATCTAAGTGCAAATAAGGCAACTAAGAATTAACCTGGTCTAATAACTCCTTACAAAGGAGAGGCTATGGCTCAACAATGGGCTACGTCATTATAGATGAATATATTTGCAGTTACATGTCCTCTTTGCAAACAATAACAGAGTTGAGATTGAAAGATCAAAGCTATTTATGTAGTTTGACTTAAGAACTTGTTTTGACGTTGTAAGATAATTTTGTTTTTAAATGTTATTGCTATTTTTTTTGTACGCCAAAATTCCAGAGATCTAGTGACACTATTTATTTTGAATATATCTGAACAAATAAATAAATAAATAATGGCGAATGAATGTGTGTGACTAGCAATCTACTGTAGTGACAAATTCCCTTCCGCGACAATCACAAAGTGTACATTGGAAGCCTGTTGGAAAGATAGAAAAACTACGTAGATAATCAAGAAATCCTCTACAACACCTGACTCTCGAGTTGGATTAATGCTTGTATTGACGCTCAACTGTCTTTTCTTACTTTCCTACTGTAAATGGCATTGTAACCATTCCTCGGCAGGACATAAATATGTTTTAAAATAATATAGAACTAGTATTGTTAAAACAAGTAAAACATTCTGGATTATCAATAACTGAGATTGTATATCTATTTTTTTTTTGAACATTGACTTTTCAAAACTTATATAGTGAACTCGATTTTTACAGTGATTTTAAAATAAACATATGAAACAAATCAGAAAATAAGAAATGAAGTTTAACTACTGTAGGAAATATCACTATGAAGTGTAATTTAGGATTTGGGAAAATTAATTATTTCACCTCACCTCTTGTAATTAAACCGGTTTCAAAACCTAGGTGGTTTCATTATCAGTAATTTCACGACCGAGATTATGTCGACTAGGAGAACGATGGAGTAAGAAGCAGTTCACCTGGACGACAGAACACTGGTCGTGAAATTACTGATGATGAAACCGCCTGGGTTTTGAAACCGGTTTAACTATAAGACTGGATATTAGGTGAGGTGAAGGACTTTATTTTAATTCATAAGAAATTAAATACTTATTCTGGCCTAAATCTCTCTGTCTCTCTCTCTCTCTCTCTCTCTCTCTTTATCTTAGCTAATTCCGATTGATGACAGTCCTGATGCCATTTAATGAAGTTTAACCCTTTCACTCATAAGATGGTCAGAAATTGACCACGACAGAGTTTGTGATTATATTCTGAAGGTCCCGTATTCAAACCTCAGTTTCATCTAACCTGATATTTTTTTCCCCTTGCAACCATTTGCAGTGGTTAAATGAATCAATGCCGCACCCTGTACTTGCATTAAAGTCAAGGGAAATTTATTTATGTAGTTATAGAAAATCATCATTAAAGTCTATTTTACGTTTTGTTGAACCTGTATTTTATGTTTTGATAGCGTGTTTTGTTAGAATATAAAGTATAGGTTTTGTTGCCTAGTAACTACGAACACTGATTGTTATAATAGTAGATAATAGTACATTACAATGTGAGATTGGGAAGTCGTTTTTACAGAAGCGAGAAAATTATTAAAAACCTCGTTATCGCACTTTTTTTAATTTCCGAGATTCTATAAAACACTTCAGAAACGTGTGTTGTACATTATGTTTTACACGATTGTGTATTCAAAGTGATTATATTCAAAGTAGGTCTTCTTATTCTTCACTTCACGGGCTAGGCAAAATGCCTGTTCCGCCTCACAGTTGTTTTGTCCATCTTTTTGCTGGCCTTCCTACATTCATTGAACCTTGGCTTGTAATTAAATGCTGCTTTTGGTAATCTTGCTACGTTCATTCTTTCTACATGTCTAAACCATTTTCCTCTATATCCTTTTATTTTATCATTTAATGGATATATATTTAACTCTGTTCTTATATCTTCATTCTTTAACCAATCCTTTCTTGTGCAGCCTTTTGTTCTTCTAAGGAAGTTCGTTTCTACACTTTGATTTCTACTTTGTAATTTTTTGATTATTACCCAAGTTTCACTCCCATAAAGTAATACAGGAACTGCCAATGTTTTATAAAACTTCAATCTAGTATCTCTTCTTGTTTTGTTCTTTAATGTTTTATGCATAGTTCCACATATCATTTGAAATCTTGACAGTTTCACATTTACGTCTTTTTTCAAAGTAGATAATAGTAAAATAATAACATATTTATTGGAAATATTTGCGTTTATTATATGCAACTGACTGATGTTAGAAGTCCGGCCGATGCCAAAAATAATTTATTTGAGACTGCAACTGGTCGTGCCATCAATCAGGTTTAAAATGGCGGCAAGTACGAATTTATTGTTTTATATTGTTTTAAAAATCTGGTATTCATTATCATCAATATCATATTCGCCTAATTAGCTTAAGTTTATTTTAAGGCCTATCCCTGGCGCATCATTACCATCATCATCAACTTTCATATCATCGGGGCAGCGTAACCACGCCTTCCAGGCACCCCAACCTCAGAATGAGTTACAAGTATGCAATGCGAGGAGAGAACACCAGAAATATCGAAATGACAACGTGGGGCATTTGAAAAAAAAAGTTTTAAATAAAGTTCAGTTAATTTAAAATGCAGTGATTTGTTTCGTATAATGTATATTAACACTACCTTTTGGCTATATTTTGTATGTGCGTTGTATGTAGTAGACATAAAGGGCGGTGGGTTTACTTCCCGCCCTAGGTAAGTAATTTGTAATATTACAGTATAGTTATTTATAGGTTGGCAACCCCGAAATTTAGGAAATTGAACATTCAGTCATGGTCGACATTCCTATAAGTACAACAGAACGCACTATCGTAAAAAAACATTGTTGTTATGTTCTGCAACTTTGGATGCTAGTTTCGTATGTGAATTTAAAGTAAAAATGAGGAGAGAAGCTAATTTTCAACGTTCATCAGGAAAAAAATTAAAAGCATTGCAAGATGTAGCTATTAATATACTTCCACAAAGTCAAGGGAAGTTTGTTTATGTAGTTATACGAGATCGTCATTAATAGTATATTACGATGCGAGGTTGGGAAGCGGTTTTTACAGAAGCGAGTAAATGTTTAAAAAACGAGGTTTTTAATTTCCGAGATTCTGTCAAAAACTTCACAAACGTGCAGTGTAAAGTACATTATTTTTTGCGCGATGGTGTTTTCAAAATAATCAATAATAGTAAAATAATAACATCTTTGTTGGAAATATTTGTGTACATTGTAAACAACTGACTAACGTTAACAGTGTGGGCAATGTTTATTAGTTGAGAATACAGCAGGCCGTGTCACCAATCAGTGATAAAATGTTGATAAGTACGTATATATTGTTATATATTGTTTCAAATAAAGTTCAGTTCTTTTAAAATGCAGCGATTCGTTTCATATAATGTATATTAACACTACATTTTGAATATATATTTGTAATTACATTGAACGTAGTATACATACAGGGCATTGGTTTTACTTCCCACACGTGGTTTGTAATATGTAGTAGTAGTAGGACTTTATTAGACAAAAAGTAAGATATTTACAATATTATTTACAAATATGGATCGCACGGGCAGTAAGCCGTACGTGCTGTTGACAGTCCGTTACAATAAAGTAGTAGTAGTAGGACTTTATTAGACAAAAAGTAAGATATTTACAATATTATTTACAAATATGGGTCGCACGGGCAGTAAGCCGTACGTGCTGTTGACAGTCCGTTACAATAAAGTAGTAGTAGTAGGACTTTATTAGACAAAAAAGTAAGATATTTACAATATTATTTACAAATATGGGTCGCACGGGCAGTAAGCCGTACGTGCTGTTGACAGTCCGTTACAATAAAGTAATAATTGGTACTTGTGTAAAGAAAAATAAACAACAAAAAAAGCAATAACATTACAATTACATAAAGAAAACACAATAATATTACAATTAAATAATAAGGTTTGTAATATATAATATTACAGTATAATTATTTAGGTTGACAACCCCGAAATGTAGAAAGTTAAACTTTCAATCATAGCCTCATTACTGTAAGTACGACAAAACGCACTATCACGTAAAAAGTGTATTTTACGTTTTGTTGAACCTGTATTTTATGTTTTGATAGCGTGTTTTATTAGAATATAAAGTATAGGTTTTGTTGTCTAGCAACTACGAACTAAAGCGTCACTGATTGTTATAATAGTAGATAAAGTGCCTTACGTAATTTGTTGAGCATCATTTAATTTCACATATATATGTAATGAATTTTCTCTCAGAGATGGTCTAAGCACGCTGTATTCGTATGATGTATATAGCTGTTAATACGATTTGTGTAAATAATTTACTTAAATGACATCGCCATTAAATCACTGACCCAGGACTAATGCTCTCCGCACTCTATTTGGCACAGTTACAAAATCTAGTCTGTTACGAAAAAAACCATGATTTCTAACTGTCGAGAGAAAATCCAGAAAATTGAGTTTAGTAAATGCCAACATTTTACGTCCTGAATTAAAGCAAAATGTAACGATACTTAAAACTATATTTAATGTTAGAAGCTTTAGGCTATATCATTCTACCCTATGCTATTATCTTTTTACATCTTCATTGAAATTTTCAGTTTTTAAAACAAGATAAGAATTCTCAACTTTCTCATATTATAATTCCCCGAGGAATAAAAATACACTGGAAGTTGCTTCTTTACATTTTATTGGTACAGTAATAACCTCTTAATTAATATTAGCAAAGATGCATCTTGATTGATAGGCATTTAAATTTTTACTCATATGCAGATTTTCAATGTTTACACATCTTTCAGTGCCAAAAGTTTAATTTTCCTTCTCCACTCGTCTCAATCCATCCACTCCACGTCCTCCAGTCCTCTTGTTCTCATTCCAGTTCTTATTACTTATATTCATGAATTTCGAGGGGTATATGGTTTGTATAGCGATTCGTTCGTCGGATGGTGTTGTTAAGCCTGGCGGTCCCCTGTACTTTTCAATAGGAGTAGGCTATTTGCTGCAATCTAGTTTCGCTTTGTCCCTTATATTAATCAACATAACTCATATAACACAAACATAAACATATACTCCCAGTCCTATCTCTACACAATACATAATCTACGTAAAGTGGTCGGCCGAAGTGGTGCGTAAACTGAAAATAGACTATATTAACGCCAAGCGGAACTCGAAGTATGTAAAGTGCAGTGGATATCATTGGAACACACACATGTACACAGTTTCCGATTGAGGGTCTTTCCACTTTTCAGCGGTTGCCCTTTTACCAGCCGGCTGCTGGCCCTTCACATCCACATGTGTCAATCACAGAGGTAGATGATCAACAGCCAGTGTAGGGGTGACATGTGGTTAGCATGTCGAGTCCCCCAGCCGTTATAGCTGGTTTCTCAACCTGGAGCCGCTACTTATTGTAGCTACCCAATTGCCTCACGATGCTGGGTGGGCACCGGTCCCATATTGGCCGAAATACCATGACAAAATTTCTTCCCCCATGGAGACTCGAACCAGCGCAAGTCCCGTAGCTCTGCGCCAAGGCTTCCTACCTTAACCGCTCGGCTACGGCGCGGGACATGTACACAGTTTAAGAGTCTTAATATAAATGAAAAAATCATAAACTAAGGTAAATTGTTTTTATTTTATACTAGCTAATAGCCGACGTGCGCTTTTACCCTTAATTAAATTAAATGTGTGTTTATGTTTAGTTGAATTAGTGAAAAGAAAAATAGTTATAAATTTATATCCTAATTATTTTTAAATATTTTTAAATCCGTCAATGTCCGGGAATCTGCTTAGCCCTATGTTCTTGGCATCAACGAGCTGAAAGACAAACATCGTTATTGTGAGTTATCGATGAAAGACATATGGTGTATTTGTTATGGTTTAGGCAGTGTAAGCCATTTAAGTGTCCAAAAAGTGACTTTTACTCCACAGATGAACTTTTTTTTTAGCTCCGGCCCTAGAGTACGTAGAGTAATATGTTATATTCATTAATTGTTCCAGAAGATTGTCTAAATTATAGTAATAACTCCATTAAGTCAGTCAAGTAGTCTTTGACTCCATAAAGAACAGACAGTCAGACTGACAGACACTCATGTTTATATATATAAAGTATGCTTATGTCTATCATTTAGTTTTATTTTAGATTTGAATTTAATTTTCTGTTTGAATAATATAATGACTTATGGAATCCTCAGATGCATTAACTGAGGTTCGTCACTGATTACTATACTCAGCTACTTTATATTCCCCATATCCAGTTTCTAAAAATGATCCGGATAATATACTCCCACCTAATCAGATTTCCCAAAAAAATAATTAAGTAATTGTACCCTCACCAGTGTGAGCTATATGACGTGTCCATTTCAATCCCTAGACAAAATGGACAATGGTATAAATTACATAACTTCTAATAGTGAAATGTCATTCATTTTCCATTCTGATCTCTTATCTGACCGAAAATTAATCCCAGGATTATATTTTCCAATACTTTTCAGCTTTTTCTCCTCTCTCATTATAAAAGTTATTTTGTATGGTGAGCTTGTAGCCTCAATCCAAATCCCCAACCTAGAGAGCAACTCCGTGTCGGCTGTCCATTACGACTGATTCAATATATTCTCAAATACCCCTCCATATCTGAAGGCTGTACATGACCTGAGATTGTATTATCGCGTGGTAGCATGAACCTAAATTACATAGGAATAAATAGTGTAATTTTTCAATATTGTTTGTCTGGATTAATGGAAACAATTAGTGTAAACATTTTAAATAGTTTTTCCATATTTTTAAGTACCAATAAATAAAGGGTCTTTCATATATTACGTAATTAAAATAATTAAGTCAAAATAGTACAAATGAAACTAAAATGAAAATTTATAAGAGCATAATACAGAATATTTTGTTATATGGAAGTGAAACTTGGTCTTTGACGGAATTGCAAAAGAATAAAATTAGAACAGTTGAATTTGATTATTTTAGAGGAAGCCTCCAAAAAACAAGACAGGATAAAATAAGAAATTAATTCCTTTGGAGAGAAATGAATGTCACCACATCTGTTGTTAAGAGGATTGAAAAAATCAAACGCTTAAATGATATGGCCATGTACAAAGAATAGAAAATGAAAGATGGCCAAAAATATACCAATGGTCACCCCCTGGAAGAAATAAACGTGGCAGACCAAGATGGAAATGGAAAACCTACGTCAGAATCATAATGGATGATAGAAATTTGGAAGAGGGAGATTGGAATGATAGAGATAAATGGAAACTGAAGATGGCAAACCTATAAGTGGGAGAAAGCCGAAGAAGAATAAGAAAAATGAAGTCAAAAATACTTTTTATTATTTTCATTTACATACATTCCCATTTATGACCACTTCCACTGTCTCACAGGCAGTTGCTCAGTCTATGAAGTTCGTGATGGTCCTTTCACAGACATCTCTGTTGATGTCGATGACACGTTGAATTTCCTCATTAAGTTGGAGAACTGTTTATGGTTTTAATGTTAAAAGATTCCAGGCTATGTGGCCGTGGTCTATAACTGGTGTTTCTTCCAGACGTTTCTCCCTCAACTGCGGAGGACATCTTTAGTGGTGAGTGCTTCTAGGTGATGTTCCCTTGTCGTAGACTCGACTGTGAATGTTCGGTTTGTTCACATAGGCTTTAGACTTCTCATGACCCAATAAAAATAGATCACATGGAATGAGGTCACAGGATCTGGGAGGACATTCCAAGTCGCCACGAATTGAGATCACAGACTAGGGAATTTTTCATGGGGTAGGGTTATTGTCTCGCGAGATGTGTGATAGGTCGAATGTCGTGGATGTTCCGTCTTCCAGGAGCACTGCTTCTTACTCCATGTGTTAATGAACATCAAAATCAACTTTCCAGGAATTATGAATTAATCCGAGACAAAATATGAATTGAACAACTGTGTTAATTAGTAAGTATAATCGGAAAAAATACCCTGATTTTAATAATAATTTGGGATTTTATTTATTTATTTATTTAATTTTTAATATAAAAAGTGACATAAATAAATCCCAGTTAATAAATATTTATTGAATAATGACAAAACATAATGCCTATTTTTATAACATTGATGAGAAGAATAACAATAATTACGTCATCCCTATGATTGTGCATTAAACAATAGATATTGAAAGTTACTGATAACTGAGTCTGACCAAGATAATGTTTAAAGCATGGGTATTGCATCGGCCGACCATTACCCTACATGATTGGGGAATTGAGGAAAGGAGCCGAGGCGAATCGTGTTCTTTCTTAATTAGGTAGCTAATCAAAACTTGATAACAAATATCGTCGGATTCGATAATGCGATAATTCGCAACAAAAAAGAGATATCTAAAAGAAGATGCTGAAAGATTTACGCCATTATGTGCTGTGTACAGAAAAAAATATTAAAAAGATATCCATCCATACTAATTCTGCCCGAGGGCAGGTCTTTCACTGCAATCATAGCATTTTTATGCTATGCTTTGCAGCGTTACTAGGGAATTGTAGGTGTGGTAACTTCCCGTTGCTTTCCACACCGATGAAGGATGATGATGGCCATAGGATTTCGGGGACCGTTTGGGCCTTAAAATTTTCCTGACATTTGTCTTACAGGTGAGGAAAAACCTCACCCAGAAAAACTGCCCCGACCGGGGATCGAACCCGGGTCCGCTGCGTGACAAGGCAGCACGGTACCTCGAGACCACAGCGGTGGTAAAAATATATATTAAATATAATAGTTTAATACATACTCAATGAAAAAGAAAGTTTGATCTACGTAGATAACGTAAATATAATAACATTTGGCTATTCACCAGAATGACTTACCCTTGATTTTTCCGTTTATTGTTATGAATTATAGCTTTTCTTCTGCATTAAGGTACTAATATTTTTTTTTAATATTTTAAACTTTTTGAAACAATTTTTATAACAATATTTGACAGTTTTTAAGTATTTATTTAAATACGCAAATCAGAAAATCGATTGTTAGACAGTATTGCGATGCTGACTCCATTTTCTCCACAGAGTATATTAGTTAGTCTATGATTTTTCTACCGCTGTTTGGGTTATCGCTGATTAAAACGCGTTAGGAAGTAATAAGTGAGTGTACACCCATTTTTATAACGTTTGGTAATTTTAATATTATTAATATATTTCTTTTAACAAAGATTTGGGGATTTATTGTAAAGATTGGACATTTAAATTTCATAACGACGTGTTGCCATCTAGCATAAGCTGTATAAACTTTAGTACGATATTGATAATAATCGATATGTGGTTCGATGGTGGGTTATCGCTGGCTCTATAAACTCTGGCGCATGCGAACTGTTGTTCTATAGGACTTTGAAAATATATCAAGTACGTTAAAGTGGTGAATCCCCTAACCTTTTATTTTATTTATAAATGTTATAAAAGTTTCATCTTCAGTATCAAAACTTATTTATGAATAATAAAATAATTTATTAATAAGGAAGAAATACATTTTATTCCAATCGAAAAAAATACTCATTAATTGGTACAAGAATCAGGTCCCCTGAGAAGAGAGGTAAGCCATTTACATAAGGGATGAACAAAAATAATTGTAAGTTTGAATAATAAAGAAACTGATATAATAAATATTTTTGGTGAAGACGGGAGGCAAAGACCGAATGAGGCTCAACACTGACCTAAATACAAAAGTTCCAGCAGTTCTCAAGTTGTCGCTTAATCTCACTGCAAGTTGTGCGGGCAGTATAACTTGCCGTTATCTCTACCTCGTATTGTAGATGCGAAGACAGTTGCAATTACAGGCTCGGGGAGGGGGGGGTTCTTCTTGCTGCATCATCGTTATATGCACCTGCTTCTGTTCAAACCTATCGTTCGATGTACTGCTTTTATGTGTTGTGCAATACGTGTAGTTTTCATTAAGAAAACTATAATGGATTCACAAATAGTTAAACACAATTAGAAATAAAATTAATTCCATTTAAATCTGCTGAAAAATAATATTTTTATAAATATTTATTAAACACGCTGTGTACATTATAATACAATTACTGAAAGTTATTATCGTCTGCATAGAATTTTAGAAGCTTTCTTCTTGCTATACAGTCAATAAGGTGGTATTGTTGACATTTTTGATCACATAGCTTGCAGAGGCACTGGTTCGATGCGAGGTGGAACCCTTTTATGGTACATACTCTGTAGTGGAATCCATATGTGGCGGTCCTCGTGAACACGTGTCTTAGGGATAAGTTTGATTCCTTCCATTCTTCGGTGTTCATCGCTGGGGTCAGGAAGAATCCGCGGTCTATATCCTCTGATTTTTCTTCTCTCTCTCTTATGTGTGCTTCGTAGGCCGGGGTGTGTGGCAGGTTATATTTTAACGCTATTTCTCTGATGAAGAAGTCAGTCTTGGTTAGATGGTATATGCGTCGGGAGCTCGTTGACCTTGAAACCCTAAGTACTCTCCGGAGGTAGGCAATTTTGACCATTTTCAGTCTTTTCAGATTTGCTATGGTTAACCGAGTCCAGAATGTGGTGATTGCATAGCACGCTATTGGTGATATCTTAATGTGAAATAGTCTTATAGCTGTTTCGATTGGCAGCTTTTCGACATTTCAAATGTCAAATGTGGCCTTTATTGCTGAGTTGCATCTTTCCTAGATGTGCTTGGTGAATGATTTTCCTGTGACTTGCAACGTTAGACCGAGATACTTGTAGCAGTTGGCTAATTCTAGTTGGGTATTTCCATACTTGAATTTGTCATCCCTGTTTACGTTTCCTCCTCGTCTAAATTTCATAATCTTAATTTTGCTTGTGTTAACTTCTAGTTCGTTCCTGTGCGCCCAGTAAAATTATATTTTACCAGCTAATTCCCGGCGTACGCTGATACGTCAAAATTAATTAAATATGTGTTTTTATCACGCGAATAGATGCTTCTTATAAGAAAACCAGAGAGAAAATGCCCAGTTGGTAGACCAAGAATGAGGTAGGAGTGTAACATTAAGCATGATTTGAGGGAAGTAGATTATCCCTTAAATTTGCAAAGCTCTAACTAAGTAGGGTGGGCAGTGTCCAGCATCGCCCACTGCGCCGCATTCTAGAACCAGTTGTGGCCGTAACAATACTATAATCTGTAGAGTGCATGAAGAGGACAGGGAGAACCGAGAGGAAATTGAACTTAGGCCTATAGTTAAAAGAGTAGTGACGCAAATCGGGATTGATTTAGTGGACAGTGACATCGAAAGGGCACACAGTGTCCGTGGTTGGAATGGTGGAAAGAGACCGATTACATGCAAATTATCGCATTACAAAATCAAGTGTTGGATCCTTAGAGATGGTAAATAAGTTAAACGATAAGGGTTATTTAAATTGTATGTTATACACTGTGACGAACCGAACATGACGGTTAGTGGAGTAAATTTATAGTTTCAGATTTCAGGTAAACCCCCACATCTAATAACCTGATTTCGCTGATTTTTGGACAAAATCTACCTCGGTTTATTTTAGTAATATAGGCTATACTGAGTTTAGTTGTGAAACATCAGAAATTGCGAACGCTACACCTAAAGATTTGCAGAATAATCATAATAATAATAATAATAATAATGATAACGATTATAATGATAATGACGATAATGATAAGAATCATAATGATGATATTGATAATGATGATGATAATTATAATGATAATAACAATAATTATAATAATGATAATGATAATCACGATAATGATAATAACGATAGTGATAATCACGATATTGATAATAACGACAATGATAATAATTATAATGATATTGAAAATGATAATAATAATGATAATGATAATAATAATAATGATAATGCTAATGATGATAATGATAATAATGATAATTATAATGATAATGATAACGATAATGATGATAATGATAATAACGATACTGATAAAAATGATAATTATAATAATGATAATGATAATAACGATAATGATAATAATGATAATGAAAATAACGATAATGATAATGGTGATAATGATAATAATGATAATGAAAATAACGATAATGATAATGGAGATGTTGATGATAATGATAAATATAATAATGATAACGATAATGATAATGATGATAATGGTAATGACGATAATATTAATGACGATAATGATAATGGAGATAATGATATTGAAGATAATGATAATGATAATAATGATAATGATAATGATAATGAAAATGATAATAATGATAATGCTAATAACGATAATCAAGATGATGATAACGATAATAATAGAATGAATGCGCACAAGTTGTGCAGAATAAATAAATAAATAAAAATATATATATATATATATGTATGTACATAAGTTTGTTATCATTACTTTGCAGAATTCTATCAGGGATTTCACTCGTTTTTTGCAGGTTGTTACATGATAACGGTCGCATGGTTTTCGAACAGTCCACACCCACAGTTGTTCCCGGGATCGTGGAAATACTTGGTCTTGCATATTTTGTGGTGGTATAAATGCACTGCTATTGAGTTCACCAGGTGTCGGAGTTCTTGATTGGTGTTGTTCCAGGATCTGTTTGTCATGGCTTCTGTTGTATAAAAGCCCAGCCATATCTCCTGTTTTCTTTTTTTCCCCCTTTCGTGAAGTACTTTATTTGAGCTGTCTGTGGATGGTAGAATCATACGCAAGTCTTCTGTGAAGAAGGGTTCCCTGGCGAGTTCGTATGCTAGCCTTGACTTTGTGTGTTTTGAGACACCTAGGGCGACTTTCAGGAAGCGTGATTTGACTGCTTCCAAAGTTATTAGATCTCTTAGACTCAGCTTCTCCCAAATGAGGTCTATTCCATAGGTTGCGATGGGAACTATTTTTGCTTTGAACAAGGCCATGACCGCTTTTTAGTGACAGTCTGGATATTGCTTTGATGTCAAACATGGCTTTTGTGGCAGCTGCTGCACGGGATTTTATATGTATTCGAAATGACCTGGTAATGGTTTGCAGCGTCAGTCTCAGATATATGAAGCTGTTAACTGTCACGAGATGTTCTATTCCTAGATAGATTCTGTCCTCCGCAGCTTCTCGACCTCCGTTGCGGAATGTAATCCGTACTGTTTTCCCCAACTTTACATTTTGTTTTCCTGTGGCCATTTCTCATGTTGGTTGGTTGGTTGCTCTTTGCAGGTCTTATATGGAGTTCGATCCGATGACCATGTCGTTTGCATATATGTTGATTTTGACTTCCTCCGTATCCTGTTTAATCATTTGTACAACATAGTGATTTTAGAGAATAATAGATATCGATTAACACTCCCCGTACCTAAAAACATGCATATACAAGTTTTCATGAAGATATGTTGCGCGGTTTAGAAGTTTAAAAAACACAAACATACGTACATTAACTTTTGTATAATAGATTTTTAAAATAATTCAATGCCATATGATTAACCTGTGATTTATTACAAAACTTATCATGTTAATCAGATTTCTGTGCAAGCATAGCAGCACATGGTAGGTATTATTTTACGGATAATTCACAATAACGAATTTTGTCTTTTAGTTCATTTATGCCAAGAAGATCGAAATAGGTAGATTCCCGGGCAACACCGGGTAATCAGCACGGGGAATCTTAGACTAATTACTATATACATTTATAATTATTTTCGTCTTTCAGCTCTTTTATGCCAAGAAGATCGTGATGAGTAGATTCCCGGACTACGCCGGATAAACAGCACGGAGTATTTAAAAATAATTACAATATAATTTTTCCTCTCACTTATTTAACTAAACATAAAACACATTATTTTTCATATTTCAGCTAATTTATGTCAAGAAGATCTGGATAAGTAGATTCCCGGGCAACGCCGGATAATCAGCACGGGGTATCTGAAAATATGTAAATTTGTAATTATTTTTCAGTTTACTTATTCAACTAAACATAAAAGCACATTAATTTTCATTTATTTAGGCGTAGCAGCGTCCGCCGGGTATTAGCTAGTTCCTATTTTATAGGCCTAAAAGTAAATACATGTAGGCCAATGTAGCTTACTCCATTTTCTTCTTGTAATTTTACGGACCTGTTTTTATTGATTTTGTCTAACTTCAGATGTAAGGAACATAATTTTTATGTTATCTGAAGCATAAGTCATGCGGTTTTACATACCATAAAGTTTTATTAATTTAGAACTCATTTCTATAGAAATCAAACTATAAAATAATTATCCTTCACGGACTAATGAATTTTGCAAATGATTCTTTTCGATGTAGTTACAAAATTTTATTTTTTTCTACAGCAGCATTTAAACAGTGAGTAAATTAAATGAAAAAAAGAACTTCATGACAATGAAAACAATAGTCTGCACTACGTTTTCATGTCGTTCACTATTTCCGAGCCACGTTACAGTTGTTCTGTAAACAAACTTGCATAAAATATTACTCCGTCTATTGAGGGAACCATGGTACTATTTTTACCCGCCATATGACTGAATTGTGTACGAAGTCATCGATGGAAACATTGTTCATAGGCAACATTTCATTTTACGGGAAATAAAACTGAATACCACATAAGATGGTACCAATAATTAGGAAGTTCCATTTCTTATTTATTTATGACAGAAATTATACCTAATGAGACGTTTTGCACTTTCCATTACGTCGATAGATAACCTTTATTTGCCGATAAATTTCATTATGAATAGAATTTATGTTTCATGTTGACTCACCTGCAAATCCTGCTGTTATTTTCATCATATCCTAAATGGTTAAGGTAGGAATTTTTCACTAAACTGTTTCAAAATATTCGAAATAATTTGTTTCTCTCCGCTTTAAAAATGTTTAGCTTCTCAATGTTTAAGAAATTCTACAATAATTTTGTCATTTTGAAACAACTGAAATCCCAACGTATTCTGCATTGCGCATGTGTAAGAATAAAATAGTGCTTGTTTAATGTATCAAAATTATAATTACGTATTTTAAGAGTCTGCCGTATAACTTACATAGATATGTGCTAGATAATATAATTTTTTATTTCTATTATTTCCTTTATTTCGAGTGTTAGAGAGCGAACTACATTTCCTTACACGCTTAAAGGTAAAACCTTTATTCGACCAGTAAAACTTCAATCATACATCTCGTTTGTTTACATTACAACTTCAGTGTAGCTCTGAAAAAGTATAGATCCATGCTCTCTTTCATTCTGGGGAATATATTTTTCTGTATGAAGTTTTGTAGAAAATTGATTACTCATCATCATCACTCCAGGGATTAGGCAATTGCCCGTTCCGACTTCATAATGCATCAGCCCAACGTCTTCTAGGTCTTCCAACATCACCATGACGTGGGGGGGGGGGCTTAGTACCCGATGAACCAGACGACCCTACTGGGGAAGATTGACTTAGGTTAATCTTGCTGGTGGGTAAGAGGCGAGGGGAACTAAGTATAGCTCACAACGAAGGAATGGCGTCTGTATCCATATTGGGCGGCCACATCTTCGTCAAGTCTTCAACGGTCAACAGGGCGACATGGAATAGCACAGCTAAACTTGTAGGGCTTGAAGAGCGGAAGAAGCAGCCCTCTCTTGGGGGGTGGATACTCAGAGTAGCAAGTTTGGAGGCTCAGAGGAAGCAGCCCTTCCACCATCCTTGTCCTGCGAAGCGCTCGTAAAGCTTCCAGGAGACATTTATCTTACTGAGAAGCTTCATGGAAATCAGCCGGATTGTCATAAATTGATTACTGCTTGCTATATTAGGATTAACTAAAAAAATCGCAGTTGTAGAATCAAGTAAGGAGTAATTTTGAATGCAAGCTATATGTTATTTTATAGCCGTTTCTTCAATTTACAAGAAGTTATTTAAAAGATGTTCGAAAAATAATTGACAAACATAACATGCATTTTTATCTTTTATATTATCCGAAGTTTTTTTTTGGAAATCTATTCCTTAAAGTTAGAAACCATTATTCGCATCCATATTTTTTTTCCAATGCCATCCGGTTACGTTTTATGACATTTCTGGCTTTCTCCCCTGGCATCGGCAGACGATGTAATAGGCTACATGAATACATTAATAGCTTGTGGCACCTGGAAGGCGGAATTAATATATTAATACATAAATAGCTTGGAACACCATAAGGCGGAATTACGTTACCATCATATGATGGGTGATAGATGATAATGCAGCGCCAGGAGAGTCCTTAATCTAAACTTAACCTAATTTACAGACCATGGGCAACCACAGCAATCATTTCCTTTAGGGAAAATTCCTGTGATCTGTCTGGGAATCGAACCCGAAACCTCGTCAACTATAGTCAGGAACTCTCACAACTAGCGCATGTGGCTGGGCACATCCCATATAATGTAACTGGAAGAATAGCAATTTCATATATTTTCAGTTTAATGTTTTTTGAGAGAAGTATATAAAAGCTTTACTAACTAACTAACTAACTCACTAGCACTATCGAATCCGTAGTTTCATGTCTGCGCGGACATAAGTCTCCATACATCCTAAGCTAATGTTTTCCAATCATTACCCGTATAGTCTACTTCCTTCAAATCAAAATTATTCTCTCACCTCATTCTTGGTCTACCAACTGGACGTTTTCCCTCTGGGTTTCCTTCAAGAAGCTTCCATGCACCTATTACATTCCTCATTCGTGCAACATATCCTGACCCTCGTCGTCTACGATACTTAACTGTTATTATATCTGGCTTCCTATAAAGACCCGGTATAACTGGGAGAATACGCGTAACAGTTTTATATATTTTCAGTTTAACGTTTTTTGAAAGGAAGTGGGACAACAAGAGTCCCTGTAATACATAATAGCATGCATTTCCAGAATTGAGCCTATGTTTAATTCCTTTGTGTTTCTTATTTTCCATTTGTGATTATTGTTCCTAGGTATTTGTATTAAGCCACTTCTTCAAAATTTCGCTAATTTGTCTTTAGATGTCCAATTACATTATATAATGTATTTCTATATGTGACCACATATTTCGTTTTATTGGCATTCTCTTCTTAGTGTTTCTCAGTATGTGTGCGTATTTACAATCTTTACTACTTAAGGATATTAATTTTATGGTGCTTATTGCTTTATGCAGTTCTTAAAAAGCAGTAGCCAGAAATGCGCTCTTTAGTGTATAAACCGCGCGTCTGGAGAACATTCCATTTAACTGAATGACTTCTGACCTGAAAGTCACATTCAGATGTGAGCAAGCGTACAGTAGATGTGTTTGAACCCAAACTTTTATTTTCGTTGTGACTTTGTCAAAGTGAATGGCCTCATCTTTCGCTTCTTTTCATTAAATCTAATAACTTTATATAATGAATTAAATAAAGAAAAAAACATTTTATGAGCTTGTAACATGAGACTAGAGGAAGAGAAAATAACTTTAAGTTATCTGGAAGAGCGTCCGAAGTAATGAAAACAAATGCGTTAAAACTTCTTAGCGCCATTCATGCCAACTTTCTCTAAATAAATGTCTCTACTAGATGCATTACTGTACCAACATTGTAATGATATATCTACCATTAAATCTTTTATTTGTATAATCGCTTTAAATATAATGGTCATAGGTCATTGCGTGACCTTTCTATAGTGGTATTGCTTGTGCCTGGTCTATGACGTTCGGGGTTTCGCTATCTCTTTCTCCCACCGCTCCCTAGAGATATCTTGTGTCGTTGTACATTTCAAATCTCATTTTACAGACACTGACACTAACTCGTGGAACTGTATTAATCCAATTCCTATTTAAAAAGTACAGTTTTTATACAGGACGTTTCAGAATAAGTTATATATATATATATATATATATATATATATATATATATATATATATATATATATTGTGTGTGTGTGTGTGTGTTATAATAAAATTTTTGGCATTGAGCAATGCAAGCTGGATATTGCTCATGCCAAAAATTTAATTAAATCATCGGTAAAGCGTCACTGCTATAAAGTAAAAATATTCTCTTTAGTTTGCTTACTTGTTATAGTCAGCTACTAGGTGGCAGTGAAGACCGAGTTCTCGCGACATCTAGTAATAATGGAGAATATAATATATATATATATATATATATATATATATATAAGAAAAATAAGTGTTTGAATTGGATTCGCCTGGTGGTGTAATGGATAACACGCTGGGGTACCGACCCAGAGTTCCGGGTTCGAATCCCGTCCAGGCATATATATATATATATATATATATATATATATATTATATATATATATAGAGAGAGAGAGAGAGAGAGAGAGAGAGAGAGAGAGAGAGAGAGAGAGTTAAAACAAGAATAGGTATTACAGACTTCTAGAGGTTTGAGGTTCTAGAGGGTTTTTAGTGGATAAAGTTTTGATAAGGATCCCATGTCCGGAAACGTACCATTTCGATGTAAAATAGGTTTGAAGAACGAAACACAGTGGGCTGATATCGTATGTTTTGTGTTGCTGAATAGGTATTACAGACTTGTAGTACAAGTGTAGCTCCACGTGGCGACCCTATTGTTCGTTACACTAAGTGCACCTGCGACGCATGTAGTGTGTACTTAGCAATTTCTGCTGCTGCCAGAATTCGTGCAAGATCTTCCTCCGACACGACAGGTGTAGTACAGCTCCTAGAAGTCTGTAATACTAATTCTGTAACACAAGGCACACGTTATCAGCCCGTTGTGGTTTGATTTTAAAACTTATTTTACATCTAAATAATACGTTTGCGAAAATGTATTCCTTATCAGAACTTTATTTACTAAGTTCTCTCTACAACCCCTAGAATTCTGTAATCCTTATATTGAAACACCCTGTATATAGACATTCAGCCTGCGTATGTTAGTGCTTTATCATTTTCTAAACCGCTACATCGATCTTCATGAAGATTTTACATACATGTTCAGATACTAGTTTTAACACTCCACCGCTGTGGTCTCGAGGTAGCGTGCTGCCTCGTCACGCAGCGGGCCCGGGTTCGATCCCTGGTCGGGGCAGTTTTTCTGGGTGAGATTTTTATCGGGGCTTTTCCTCATCTGTAAGACAAATGTCAGAAAAACTTTAAGGCCCGAACGGTCCCCGAAATCATATGATCATCATCATCATCCTTGTCATTATCAT
The DNA here is from genome assembly GCA_030220185.1 of Diploptera punctata. Lineage (NCBI taxonomy): Eukaryota > Metazoa > Arthropoda > Insecta > Blattodea > Blaberidae > Diploptera > Diploptera punctata. Next base: position 319,814 of record JASPKZ010009389.1, read on the forward strand.
CATCATTATCCATTACCGGTGTGGAAAGCAACGGGAAGCTACCACACCTATAATTCCCAAGTAAAGCTGCAAGCATAGCATGACAAATGCTATGATTGCAGTGAAGGACCTGCCTTCGGACAGAATTACGATGGATGGATATATTATATTCTAAAGCTATTATGTGCAGTAGTTTACCTGAAACGAAAATTAAAAAAAAATCACTCTAGCGGTCTCACTTTTCGATGTTTCACAACGAATCTCTGTGTACAATATTAAAATTAGCAGAGGTAGATATTTTCCGAAATTCAGCGAAATCCGAAATTAAAAATTGATTGGAGAAACCGTCATATTTGGTTCGTTACAATTTAATCCATAAAATTGGATTACCCCTTAATTTATTAGGCGTAATAGTTATCCAAAAATCAGCTAATTATGGTCCTCAAAATCTACCTAATGCCTTTGCCAATTTGCCGGTAAGATCTAAGTTACTGAAACAATTTGTATGTGTTCCTAAGAACACTATATTGCAGCGATGAAATGTTTTGTAATTTTAGTGTTGCGTTCTGAATTTCGCAACCGAATTTTCGATTTCCCAGATCTGTCCATACTGTTTACTTTTCACACCACACGAGACGTGCCGATGCAAAATGTCGCTTGTCAATTTCAATATAAAATATCTTCCTTTTCACATCTTCATATCAATACATCAGAAAACTCTAGTCGCTCTCAATAAATGTTATGTTCATTTATATTAAATGCATGTGAGATCGCTTTCCTATACCAATTCCGATCTAATTTCCAGTTTTTCTTCTTCTTCTTCAGCTTTCACCCATACACAAGTTTTCCGTCTTCAGTTTCCATTTATTTATATCATTCCAATCTCCTTCCAAATTCCTATCATCCATTATAGTTGTGACGTAGATTTTCCATTTCCATCTTGGTCTGCCACGTTTATTTCTTCCAGGGGGTGACCATTGGTATATATTTATTTGTCAGCTTTCATTTTCCATTCTTTGTACATGGCCATACCATTTAAGAGTTTTATTTTCAATCCTCTTAACAACAGATGTGGTGACATTCATTTCTCTCTAAAGGAATTAATTTCTTATTTATCCAAAACAAATAACAAAATACAAACCTAAAGGCACCCGAGATGTGGGCAGACCTAGAAAGAGATGGGCTGAAGTCGGAACGGGTCAACAGACCTAATCCATGAATGAAGATGATGATGATGATGATGATTTATCCTGTCTGGGGGTTAGGCGTCAGGCTGGCAGCCTGGCTCTGGAAAAAGTGTACCGCTACGTGTTTCAGTAAAATATGTCAGCCGAATGGATTTAAATATAACAGACCTAAGCTACGAAAACGGACCTTTGCTACTGGCACATGGAATGTTCAAGGCTTGAATACTAAAGAGCAAGAAGAAATTTCCAGTTTAATGTAAAAAAATCAGATGCATGACTGCATTTTTATTCGCATGTAAGCCAGAGATGTATAGATGTGTGGGACGGCCAAGAGCACGATGAAGAGATCAGCTTTCTGCATGAGACCAAACGAACATTTTGCATTTCAATCCGTGAATAATGAAATAATTAAATATCAGTAAAGTTTTAATACGAGTACTTGCAGACAGAACTCTTAATTACCTAAATTGCATAATTATGCAACATCGGATGTGCTCTTTTTGTCGCATACGTTTGAGTCATTGAAAAACATAATAACTTAATTTTATTTCACGCTATTTCACTTGTGAATGACCGATATCGTCTGAAGTTTCAATCAAGGGGAGGAATGGGTGGTGAAATTTCACAATTTTGGGTTAAAAATCACAATTTTTGTTTTTGCAGGAAATAAAATATGTACCTTTCTTTACATATTGTCAAAGTTTCATGAACCTATGACACTTAGAACATAGTATAATGACGACATATTCAAAATGGCTGCGATATTTAAATCCCCATTATTGGGGCTTTAACTACAATGCTAATATTGTGGTTTATGTGTATTGACTTCCTGGTCTGTCAAGTTTAGTATTTTCTCTCATTTTAAATTATCCGGATCAGATTTTTGACAGTCTATTTTCAAATTACTATTCTTAACATGCATGAAAACATTAAAATTATTTTTATTTCTATTTAAAGCGAATATTGTTAAGTTATGTTCAAAATTTATCTTCTCCTACAATATTTACAATAAGGGTATGGATTTTTTATACTCCAATTAACGAAATAAGGTAGTGATAATTTTTATATATTTAAATTTATCAAAATACAAATAAAATATATGATCTATACAAAAAATAATGTCGTGTACATTATTTTTTTCCATCTCTCCTAGGAAAATAATAAAAACATTGAATTAAATATATTATTCCACACATCTTATTGAATCTAAATATTCATTTTTAAACATTTTAACTCATACATGACAATGGAGATAGATTTTGATAAAGTGTATTTTGTTAAAACTGAAATCTGAATAATTTAAAAACTAATGTTGCTACAGAAATGAAACGTAGACATTTGAATTACTTAAATCAACATGGATATACATAGTCTACCAAAAATTAGGTTTTTATCTATAAAATTGTCCCGCGCCGTAGCCGAGCGGTTAAGGTAGGAAGCCTTGGCGCAGAGCTACGGGACATGCGCTGGTTCGAGTCTCCATTGGAGAAGAAATTTTCTCATGGTATTTCGGCCAGTATGGGACCGGTGCCCACCCAGCATCGTGAGGCAATTGGGTAGCTACAATAAGTAGCGGCTCCAGGTTGAGGAACCAGCTATAACGGCTGGGGGACTCGACATGCTAACCACATGTCACCCCTACACTGGCTGTTGATCATCTACCTCTGTGATTGCCACATGTGGATGTGAAGGGCCAGCAGCCGGCTGGTAAAAGGGCAACCGCTGAAAAGTGGAAAGACCCTCAATTGGATCTATAAAATTGTGGAAAATAGGATTTTCACAAATTGCCTCCCTTAATTAATTAAAACAAAAACTATATTATCGAGAAATATAGAAGTTTATTATTTATAAACAAAGATGAAATGTAATAAAAATAAGAGTAAAAATCAAATAAAAATATAATATGAAAATTGCATGATATGTTTAAATATATCTGAAAGTAGAGGGGATGTTTTTCTTCCTAAATTAGGTTGCAAGTTTTTATCATATACTTTTCACCAAAAATACGTCAACAAAATTTCTGGCTTCCTTGATGGACAGTTTGAGTGCGGAAGTCGAAATGTAAAATGCTGTTTTTGCTCTCTCAGAATTCATGAACTTCCATGATGTTCTATGGACTTGACAAATGAATGAAATGAAAGATCTGCAATATGTTGTTTGTAACCTACGAACGACAAATGATATAAGTTCATATATTTTAGTTCTGTTTCATTCATACAAAAAAGTAGTGTATTCTGCTTATAAATGCTATTGTTTTGCAAAGTAAACGATACAAAAGTTAAATTTAGAATATAATATAAAATACGAAATAATATGCAACTGAATAGAGGAACTTCGGGTAATTTGGACCCCTTTCTGAATTCGTTGTTTTTCTTCTTTCAGTTAAGGAATTTGAATTTTGTTTAATTACAGTGATTATCATTAGTGTTGTAACTATGATATAGCATTGTCATTTTATTCAAATATGGAAACATTTTTTAAATTTATAAACTTTTTTACATTACAAGAAAGGTCCACTTTAACCTTCATATTCGGATAAAGGGGACCCAAGAGCGCACCTTAGCTGTTAGTCTATTTTTAAGCTTATTTCATCATCTGCATTCATGGATTAGGTCTGTTGACCCGTTCCGACTTCAGCCCATCTCTTTCTAGGTGTGCCCACATCTCGGGTGCCTTTAGGTTTGTATTTTGTTATTTGTTTTGGATATCTATCTTCATTTATTCTGTCTATGTGTTGCTTCCATTTTTGTCTATATGTATCTATTTTATCAGTTATTGCAAATATTTCAAGTTCCTGTCTTATTTCTGTGTTCTTGATTCTGTCTTCCTTAGTGCACCCTTTAACAGTTCTAAAAAAATTAATTTAAGCTTATTTACTCTATTAATTTATACAGACAGGCACAGATTAATCTGAAAATATTTATGACTGATCATATTAAACAGCGTCGATATATATTTAATGTTTTTTTTAAATTATTTTTGTTTGTAACATTCACACGTTATTCAACTGCAGAAAACGACGGTTTTTGGGTTTAGTAAAATTACAAGGATATTAAATAAAATTTATTAAGTGAATGGTTTTTACAGATAGCATCCTCATTAATAAAATATATGTATTCATGTAAAGTGGACCCAGATCCTCGTGGAGGGTCCACATTAACCGAATTCCTTTGTTTGTTTAATTATGTTTACAGCCACCATCACATAATATCAGACCAAACCCGTTAGTGTATTAAAACAACATCTAGATAACATAATATATTTAGGAGTTATTTTTCAACATTTGTAATATTCAATAGCAGAAATTAAGAATTGATTCTTAGCTTGAAAAACTTTTAAAGTGCCATTTTCATAAATATCACAAATAAACCCTTGTTCGCACAAAGAATAAAAGAAACCCGTCAATTTTGATGAGGGGAAGAAATTAAAACTTTTCTGTTCGCGGGCAGCACCAATTAAAGAAGATATTAACAGGGTCCATTCAAATAGAAGTGTCCACATTACCCGAACTTCCCTATATATTTGTGCTTACAAATGTTACTATGTTACGAAAAAGACATTAGTATAAATACGTTGATTTAAACACATATATCAAAAGGTGGGTAAAACCGAGATTTTTTATATTAATTGCAAACGTACTTTTTTCTGGGAATAAATATCTATTATTTCATTAGCTTATAAAAACAATTTCACTTTTACTACGTCATACCACTTTTGACCAATAAAACTGTACGGAAGGAGGTGTTTTAACCAATCATGACAGCTTATTCCACAATTTGTATCACCTCCCTAGCATTTCTTTGTTTTTGGCATTATCCTAGCATTTTAACCAACATTTCAAACTGTAAGATTTATTTTTAATATGTTTAATTCTGTAACAAATACATTTTCTGTTATGAAAAATGCTTCATTCTTATGTTGCATTTTTCTATCATTTGTCTTGTTTATGTTATTAATTATGTATATTCAAGATCTAGTCCTCTACCGTGGTCTCGAGGTAGCATGCTGTCTTTCTACGCAGCGGGGCCGGCTTCGATTCCCGGTCGGGACACGTTTCCTGATTAAGGGTCTTTTTGGAGGTTTTCCTCACTCGTAAGAGAAATTCCATGAAACTTTAGGATCCAAATGGTCCCCAAACAGCATAAGCCCATCATAATCATCGTCGTTGATATTCGCCTTAGATTAAGTTTAGGATTAAGGACTACCCTGGCGCACCACTATTATCATCACCCATCATACTACACTGAGCAAAAAAAAAAAAAAAAAACTTTTTTTTTGTCTCAGAAAGAAACATATGTGATTCTGATAGTATTTTTTCTCCTGAATTCAAATATTATATCGGTTTTTCTCAATCATGCAAGGTTTCCGAGAGACAGGCATTTATAATTTCAAACACTTTAATACTTTCTACATTCTTAACTGCACAATATTCGAAGATTCGGACTCATTTAGAAAGTAAGAAATGACGATTTTCTGCTATATATCGCCTGTGGACCATTCCTCTTGATCGTCCAACAATAATCGGCCAGCATATTAGAATTCTATTTGCCTTGATATCTCTTATCCATAGCTGAGATCTGCTGATGAAAGTGTTTCCCGTGCTCATCACTCACTGCGCCAAGATAATAAATGGACGAAAAAAGTTTATTAAAAATAATTATTTAAATCCATCAATCGAAACTGAAATAAAAAAAAACTGTGGGTGTAGGAGAAATTCCGAATACATATTTGAAAACACGATAAAAAACTGCATTAAGTACAACTATTGGTACTCATGAGACAAAAATCATGTTGACTAGTGATATCGGTACAGCCGTAATCCCGCCTTCCAGGCGCCTCAAAACTGGGTTACAATTACGCCAATACCAGGGAGAACATCAGAAATGTCGAAAAAATGACAACCTGGGGCATTGAAAAACATTAAATAGGCCTAGGCTATATATTTTTGTCCATCGGTGTGGCCTGGAGGTAGCGTGCTGCCTTGTCACGCATTGGGTCCCACTTCAGACTTTAGGAGACCCTTGGGATAGTGGGAGATAAAGGCTTGTACCTTCCTTGTTTTTTTTTCTTTTCCAACTAATTCATACGTAATATCTGCGCACTTATATTACTTCTATCCTTTGTGTTGCATTATTTATTATAGTAAAGTAAAGTGATCCCACAAAAGGCCCGGAGGCCCTTGGGGTAGTAGGAGGTTAAGGCTCCCACTTTTTCTAGACAATCGGCACTATATGTCAGCCGGGTTGTCAACCCTGCGTGACGGCCACCTTTACCCCCAGAACAAGCGTCTGGTACTCATTTCCATTAGAGGCTGAGTCGACCCCAGGGCCATGGTGCCGATAGAGGGTTTGGGTCAGTTAAAAAAACCTGACCCCAACGGGACTCGAACCCTCGACCCTCCGGCTTGTAGCTCAGTGCCTTAAGCACTACGCTACGGCGTGCCCCCTTATTTATTATACATATGTTAATATACAATAATATAGGTACTAAGTTATACATTAAATCATAAAGCAAACATATCCATTTTATGTTATACTTGATAAATTGTTTACAATTTTCTGAGTACGCTGTAATTTAACTGACAGTACCTCACAGCAGCAAACTAGTATATCGTTATAGGCTATAAATCTATTGAACAATTTATCCATCCATCCATAGTAATTCTGCCCGAAGGCAGGTTTTTCACTGCTATGCTTTGCAGCTTTACTAGGGAATTATAGGTGTGGTAGCTTCCCGTTGCTTTCCACACCGATGAAGGAAGATGATAATGATAAGGATGATGGTGATAGCCGGATGATTTTCTGGGACCTTTGGGCCCTAGGCTTCCGACATTTGCCTTACAGGTGAGGAAAAACCCCGAAAAAACCTCACCCAGGAGCCTGTCCCGACCGGGAATCGAACCGTGGCCCGCTGCGCGACAAGACAGCACACTACCTAGTGACCACAGCGGTGGACGGACAATTCATATTAAACCAATATTTTATTTATCATAAATCAATTAATATGTTTTTAATTGTAACTATAGGCAAAGGTACATTTTATCACATAACATTTCTTTTAATTCATATTTATAAAAAATTATTATTATTATTATTATTATTATTATTATTATTATTATTATTATTATTATTATTATTATGTTCACAAATGGGAGTAACAATTGGAGATGGATCAATATATACAGTATATACACTATTACATGCGCATGACCCCATAATAATTTCGCGAGAATATGAAGACATGAAGTTCATGTTCAGAAAATTATTGGACGAAAACAATAATAGGTAATAAATAAATAAATAAATACATTTAGAAGAGACTTTTTATGTGGGATGTGGAGCAGAACCCGAAGATTTGATATTAGAAGATCGGAAGGGGTATATTAGAGGATGTGAAGAATTTGATTATTTGGGGGTAACATTAGATAAGAGGATAGCCAACTAAGTGACATTAAGAAAGGAATGAAAAAAGGCAGATCAATAACAACCATTGATAAATGGTGCCTTGTGAAACAGACATAATAAGGAAAAATAAGTTACAAATATATAATTCAATGGTGAGAATTACTGTCACATATGGAGCTGAAGCATGGAAATTCAACAAAAACATAGAAGAAAACTTATCTCTATGGAAATGGATTTCTTGAGGAGAGCAGCAAGATCTTCAAAATTGGAAAAAATAATAAATAAAGTCATACGAGAGAAAAAAGTAAATAAATAGATTATCTAAGATATGTACAATTAAATTGATATTGGTATGTACGACGAATGTAAGAAAAAAATTACCCAGAAAAACATTAGAAAGGTGTACACCTGGAAGAAGAAAGAAAGGAAGACCTCGAAACTCGTGGATGCAAGAAATAAGTGTAATGAGAACAAGATGACTAGAGGACATGAAGTGGATGGATAGGGACGAGTGGAGAAGGAAAATTAAACTCTAGGCACAGATAGATGTGTAAATATTAAAACTCTGGGCTAACCTTACAACCTGTGACGCGATTTCTTTTAATTCCCTCATAAACTCCTGTTAAATTTTATTCTTAGGGTTTTCTTTTTCGAATTATTTTCCACCATTTACAATTATTTTTACATTTTTTCTAACGATTACTTTAATATAGGCTATATTTTCTATGATATTTAACTACATACGTAGCATGAAGTAGTGGTAGCCATATTTATTTTAACGAATATTCTATGCAAAAACAAAAACGTGTTCCAGTGCAACCAACATAGAATATGTACTAATTAACTGTACACATATACTTCAGAATTTCAGAACGTACTATTTATTTTTTAGTATTGCACTCTTTCACCGGTTAGAGTGCGTAAACTGCGTTAGGTTAGCCTTTAGATTCGTCTTTCACAGATTAGAGTACTTAAATTGCATTAGATTAGCTTTTAGATTCGTTAGATATCGTGTATATGTTGGCTGCATCCCGTGATTCCATAGTGTAAACCGCTTCGCGTTTATTGGCGCTTACGCATGGTGTTTGATTGGAACTTAGAATTTTTTTTTCGCGTCACATGTTGTAAAGTATTTCCAAAAATTCGTATATCCATCCGTCCATTGTAATTCTGCCCGAAGGCAGGTCTTTCACTGCAATCATAGCATTTTCATGCTATGCTTTGCAACTTTTCTTGGGAATTGTAGGTGTGGTAGCTTCCCGTTGTTTTCCACACCGGTGAGGGATGATAATGATAATGATAAGGATGATGACGATGGCCGGATGATTTTCGTGGACTGTTGGGCCTAAGCTTCCTGAGATTTGTCTTACAGGTGAGGAAAAAACCCCGAAAAGAACCTCACCCAGGATCCTGTCCCGAACGGGAATCGAACCCGGACCAGCTGTGTGACAAGGTGACAAGGCAGCACGCTACCTCGAGACACAGCGGTGGACAATTTGTATATTCCGATTGAGGGTCTTTCCACTTTTCAGCGATTGCCCTTTTACCATCCGGCTGCTGGCCCTTCACATCCACATGTGTCAATCACAGAGGTAGATGATCAACAGCCAGTGTAGGGGTGACATGTGGTTAGCATGTCGAGTCCCCCAGTCGTTATAGCTGGTTCCTCAACCTGGAGCCGCTACTTATTGTAGCTAACCAATTGCCTCACGATGCTGGGTGGGCACCGGTCCCATACTGGCCGAAATACCATGAGAAAATTTCTTCCCCCATGGAGACTCGAACCAGCGCAAGTACCGTAGTTCTGCGCCAAGGCTTCCTACCTTAACCGCTCGGCTACGGCGCGGGACCAATTTGTATATAAATGCATTATTGTCATTATTTTAACAATGTCTGAATCGAATGCTGTATTGTTTTTAGGAACTATCTCAGTAGGGCATTTATAATGAAGTAATCAAAGTGTGCACAGCTTAGTGGTTCGATTGAGAATACCTGCATAATACACAGTTCAGAAAATGACGTGATTATCATGCTATTATTGATGTGAGAACGATGTTGTGTTGTTGATTATGGGACGCAATCCCTGGCATTGTGTTGCTGTGGTTCTCCATATATCTCTTACTAACGTAGGAGTGAACCTCCATTATATAATTAACTGGCAAAACAAGGCCCTGGAATTTAAGGTATTAGGTATTCCCACAGATAGCATTGCTGATTTCAAATTACTGAGAGTATGATACGGTATGTGAGAACCCCGGATTATTATCTCCTAATAAACCTTAACTTGAATTATTAGACAGTCAATGTTCTTTCAACTGTTTAATGCAAACAAAATAACAGGTGAAAACTGAACTCCATTATGAAATTTTAACAGAAAATTTTAATGAATCCTTGATGACTATTTAACTCATACCCAAAAAGGGAGTGAATGACCAATCATGTTTCTTGAATTTTGTTTTACAACCAATGACAGTCGTGTTTCATCCCGCTCTTTATCGAATTCTCACCACCTCCTGCTTTTGTGATAAAGAAAGCTTCTCTTTTTCTTAATATTTCTTCTCCACTCGTCCCTATTCACCCACTCCTGTCCTCAAATCCTCTTGTTCTCATTCCAGTTCTTATTTCTTGCATCCATGAGTTTTTCCCTTCCTTTCTTTCTCCAGGCGGACACCATTCCAATGTATTTCTGGATAACTTTTCTGCTTGCATTCGTCGTACATGGCCATACCAATTTAACTGCTTATATCTTATATCACGATAGCGCGCTGCCTTGTCACGCAAAGGGCCCGGGTTCGATTTCCGGTCGGGACAGGCTCCTGGGTGAGTTTTTCGGGGTTTTTCCTCACCTGTAAGACAAATGTCAGGACGCTTAGGGCCCTACGGTCCCCGAAAATCATCCGGTCATCATCATCATCATCCTTATCATATCATCATCATCCTTCACCGGTGTGGAAAGCAACGGGCTGCTACCACAACTATAATTCCCTAGTAAAGCTGCAAAGCATAGCATGAAAATGCTATGATTGCAGTGAAAGACCTGCCTTAGGGCAGAATTATTATGGATATCTTATATAATATACTATTGAATATTTAATGATAATTTTTTCTCGTATGACTTTATATATTATTGTTTTCGAATTTTTAACATCTTACTCCTATCCTCAAGAAATAATAATAATAATAATAATAATAATAATAATAATAATAATAATATTAATAATAATAATATTATTATTAATATTAACATTTTAAAAACATATTAGGAAAAATAGAATAAAAACGTTTGAAATTGTGTGGAACCTCATAAGAATGAAAGAAGAAAGAATACCAAAGAAGATCCTTAATTGGAAAGCAAATGGGAGAAGTGGAAAAGGCAGGCCTAGAGAACGATGGATGGATGGATGGATGGACTGAAGAGAAGTATGGAAGCTAGATATTTCAGGAGAAGAAGATGCTTTAGACAGGAGCCTCTGGCGACAAATCACTTTGGGTTGAAGGCGAAGCACTGTATTGTGGAATATTTCTTCATCATCATCGTAGTACATTCACGAAGTTAGGCCATTTGTTGACCTGTTTCTTCCTCAAGAGAAACATCATCCAGATGTCTTTTGAGTGGAGTCCTGGTCCTCTTCTTCCTGTAGGTTGATATCTTAACATTTGTTTGGGTATCCTGTGATCTTCCATTCGATGAACATGTATGGGACAATCCATATCAAATCGGGCAGCAAAAAATCTTGCAATTTATTTTTTTTAATTTTATGTGTCCCTAAATATAGTGAATACATTTATAAACGTATTAATACAGAAATTTAATTTTTATCATTTATAGGTTCGTAGTTATGATGATCTAAATTTATCGTAAATATGATAAACTAAACGTTTACTAACTAATATTTCTGAAACAGTAAACAGCACAAATTTTTTTCATACATATTTATATAGGTAATATCGTGTATTTAAGGGTGTTATTTTTATAATTAGGATATTTTTATTTTCGGTGCCAATTTTCTGTTTTATGGCGGTTTACTGAAGTACATATCAAAAAATGAAAACGGAAAAAATACAGGATACTATTCACGTAATAAGGATTAATTTCCAGCAATTACCCTTTTGGAGAGTTGAATAGTTCAGACAATATAAATGTTTTTATTCTATTTTCGTAAAAAAACTCGCGGGTCCAAGGCGCAGCAGATTCATTTCACGACCAAGGTCGCGCGCGTACTTTATTGAAAGAGCTTCATCAGTGACTTTTTCAACTGCCATTAAATCGAATAGATTATTATATGTTCTGCTTAATGGAACAGTACCGTAAATTTATAAAAGTGGCGATATTTTAATTCTTACGCGTAGATATTTATCAAATTTTATTGCTGAAGTGAGAAGTAAAGAGCTCTGTTACTTAAGTTTACTGTGAATTATTAAACAAATTATTTATAACTAACTCACTCATTGACTCTGTGGAACCTGTAGGTTCATGGCAGCGCGGACATAAGCTCTCCATACATCCCATCCCGAGCTAACGTTTTCCAATTATCCCCTGTATAATCTACTTCCCTCAAATCATGTATAATGTTATTCTCCCACCTCATTCTTAGTCTTCCAACTGGGCGTTTTCCCTCCGGTTTTCCTACCAGAAATTTCCAAGCACCTCTTTCATCTTCCATACGTGCCACATTTCCTGCCCATCGACAGCCTACGAGACTTAACTGTTATTATTATATCTGGCTTCCTATACAGATCATGTAGCTCACTATTATGTAGTTTTCTCCATTCACCTGTCTGTTCATCTCTTTTTGATCCAAAAAATTCCCAAAAACTTTATTCTCAAATACTCGTAATCTTGTGCCCTTTTTTAAAACGAATTATTTATTTTCTTAGAATTTTTTTTATTACAGTTTAAATGTAATATTACATAATAAAACTCTTTCATCATTAATTGAATAAACTGGTATAATTTTTATTATGTTATAATTACTAATTTCAGTCTTAAAATGACTTTTTATTCAGGTGTATTTTATTGTACCCTGAAAACTTTGACCAAATAGTATTGTTTTAAGATATCACTTCCAAATAAAACCGAATGTTTTAATACTCGTACCACTTCCTACCAAACAATAATAATGCAGCATCAGCAAAGTCTTCCTAAAACATCTGTTTTACATCAACAATTCTCAAGTTCAGACAGTTGATTTACATCAGTATGTTTAGTGCATCTCGTCATTTTAAGTGTCACAGTCAAATTTAAAATAATATCTTATTGTTTTTAACTCACAAGTTTGCAGATCTACAAAGACTGAATGGTGAGTTAGAAGTTAAATATAATTTTAATTATGCATATATTAGTATACAATAGTTTTTAACAATATTATGTGTTAATATATAATTTTACAATTTCTTAAATGTTTCTGGAATGAGAGAATAATCGTAGAGGTATACATTTTGTGTTATAAAAGGAGAATAATGGGAAGTTTAGACATTAAATTAAACACTATAACAATAATTTAGCTTATAATAAAAGCTAATATTATCGTGCATTTTAATATCATCTTAGATATGTCATAGAGTAGGGGATGCAAGATCAGTAAGTGATACCAAGCCAACGAAATATATTTATACCTCTTAAATATTACTTGTAACAGCATGAAAATTGTTATAAATTATTATCGATAGTTTAACATTACTTACAATATTCAACATCAGACATTGGCGTAGGGTACAAGTACAAAATATTACAACACATTACAAAACTACTCTCTAGAAAATATTTTTAATAGGCCTACCAACTTGAATTCGTAGGTGTTTAGTAATTTAAATTAAACTATACATTAGCCAAAATCAGCATAAAATTAACCGCCTACTGAATATATCAATAAAGATTGTTATATTTAATGACGTTTATTATGTAGCAATTTATTTCAAGCGCGAGGTTCTCCTACGTTCCTACGTACCATAAATTTACGACACGGGACTCACGGATTTCCTTCCTTCTGGAGAAAGCTACATTCAGAATTGTTACGCCTTTAAAATGTCATTGATTCCTATCGAGTTTGAACCCGCGAACCTCGGAATCGGAGGCGTGCAGAGTAACCACTTGTCCACGATGATGATGATGATAATGTAATAATTGTAATAATGATAATAAAAATAATGTAATGATGATAATAACAATAAAAAATATTTGTAAGTGCGCAAAGGACTATTACCAAGTAGCTCCGTCAATGTTTGTACGAGCGAGCGATCTCCACTCACGCGAAAGGTATTGCGGGCAGTCTACACATAGGAGATTTTAGGAAAAATAATTATTTTTGGTAGTTTCCTTTCAAGACTCCACTTTAATACTAATTACAAAAAATTAACTGGTGTTCAGGTAATAATGTGGCATTTTTTGATTTTATAAAATTTTTGGTGAGGAAGGTCAATTGCGTATTAATTGCATTTACGCCCTTCAGAAAAACGTAAATATTAACATACTAATTTTCAAGCTATAGAGCATGAAATCATCTATAATGTGACTATCTTTTCAAGTTGAGGGAATAGCCATACTTCGAGATATGTATTTTATAAAAGAGACTATTTAAAACAATACGATAAATTGACAGCTCTATTACTCTTTAATTACACCAAGCGAAGACTTGAAATTCGGTTCAGATATTCAGTATACCATAAAGTTTCACTGTAAAAAAAATGGTAAACTTTTAAAGATGTGAGTTCAATTTTCACAATTTTTTTGCCGATTTCATATGGAATGTCCCGTATCCATCTTGACTTATAATCAGAAATGTTGTTTTCTAAAGGTTCCATGTGTAATTATTCTAAGATGTCTTCATTCTTTTGTGATCTAGTAGTGTGTATCCTGTAGTTCTCCGAAGGTTTCTCATTTCATGGAATATTTCTAAATAAAAAAAAGTGATATATAAAGTGATCCCATTACAGATCATAGGAGACCCTTGGGATAGTGGGGTTAAGGCTCCCACTCTTTCTAGACAATCAGATTTGATGTCAGCCATGAGTGACGACCAAATACACCTCCAGAAGAAGCGTCTGGTACTTATTTCGCTTAGGGGCTAAGCCGAACCCAGGGTCATGGAGCCACCAGAAATTTTGGGTCGGTTTAAAAATCCTGACCCCAACGGAACTCAAACCTTCGACCTTCCGATTTGTAGTGTATTGTCTTAACCAACTATGCCATGGCGTGCAATAATAATAATAGTAATAATAATAATAATAATAATAATAATAATAATAATAATAATAATAATAATAATAATAATACTTATTTATTTAGTAGGTTTCACAATATTTGACATCTTCCTGCGCCCAATTAATCTACTGTCATTCTCCTCCACATTTCTGTCATTCCAATCTCTTACGTCCAATCGTTTTCTCTTATGCTGCTCAAAACACTATAAATCCACGTTATTTTTTTGCCGTCTTCTTCTTCTCCTTCTTCTTGTACCAAGTAAAGCCCGGTCTAGTATTCTTCTTGAGAATCTGTCTTCTGTCTTTCTTTTTACATAACCATACCATTTTAATAATTTTTTATATGAAATTAATAATAATAATAATAATAATAATAATAAAAATAATAATAAAAATAATTATAATATATTTTTGTTCAATGCCACCTGTTTGTGATTCGACATGTCAGGTATTCTCTCCTCCTCCCTGGCATTGGCGTATTGTAACCCACTTCTGAGTTTGGGGCTCCTGGAAGGCGGGATTACGCTGCCCCAATGATATGATGGGTGATAACGATGGGTACTGATGCGCCAGGAGAGGCCTTAAACCTGAAGTTAATCTAATGAGGTTAATGTGATATTGATGACAACGATGGCCAGATGATGTTCGGGGACCGTTCGAGTCTTAAAACATCCTGACATTTGTCTTACAGGTGAGGAAAAACCCCGAAAAATACCTCACCCAGGAAACTTGTCCCGAGCGGGGATCGAACCCAGGCCCGCTGCGTGACAAGGCAGTACGCTACCTCGAGACCACAGTGGTGATAATAATAATAACAATAATAATAATATTAGTAATAATAATAATAATAATAATAATAATAAAAATAATAATATTAGTAATAATAATAATAATAATAATAATAATAATAATAATAATAATAATAATAATAATAATAAAAATAATAATATTAGTAATAATAATAATATTAGTAATAATAATAATAATATTAGTAATAATAATAATAATATTAGTAATAATAATAATAATAATAATAATAATAATAATAATAATAATAATAATAGATGAGAGACCCAACTGAAGTTTTATAAAATGTTGGCAGTACCGGTACTGCTCTATGGTTCAGAAGCCTGGATACATAAAAAACAAGACCTAAGTAGGATAACGGCGGCAGAAATGAAATTTTTGAGATCTGTTAAAGGGTGCACTAAGGAAGACAGAATCAAGAACACAGAAATAAGACAGGAACTTGAAATATTTGCAATAACTGATAAAATGGATACATATAGACAAAAATGGAAGCAACACATAGACAGAATGAATGAAGATAGATATCCAAAACAAATACCAAATACAAACCTAAAGGCACCCGAGATGTGGGCAGACCTAGAAAGAGATGGGCTGAAGTCGGAACGGGTCAACAGACCTAATCCATGAATGAAGATGATGATGATGATGAATAATAATAGATAATCGGTTGATTAATGTCTTTGACATCGTCCGATTCCTAATAGCCAATTTTGTCCGCCCATCCAATCTCCTGGTTGTAGATGTTTCTCCTTCATATATAAACATATTCCCTGACTCCAGGAGATTTTATAATATAAAATATAAGTGGAATAGTAGTTTATTAATGAATTTTGAAGAACAGCAAACAGCGTTGAATAATGAATTTCTTCAAGCAAATTAAAGTGTATAAATGTGAATAAAGCTAATAAGTGAAACACGCTGAAAAATTTAAAGATCGCTATGCACAGTTTTGCTGATATTGTATTGGAATGAGTCTCGCAAACAAAATTTCTGGTATATGCATAGACGTTAATTGGATGATGAGGAAAACCCACCATGTAAAAGTTCTTGAAGCAAGAATGCTCTTATTAAACTGCCGGACTTTAATAGGAATTCTGCTCGGGCGGTAAAAACACATTTCTATTCTCGTACGGAAACGAGTTTTAATCCACCGTTTAATTCTGTACCTAAAGAAAAAAAGTTTTCAAAGTGTTTATACTGGTCTATATTATGACACAAATTTAGACATGAATAGAAGAGAAACGTACTGATACACCGTACGTTACAGGCATAATTTAATGGTAACCGTAGCCTATAATTTTATGACCAAAGAGAGATGAACAGATAGGCGAATGGAGGAAACTGCATAACAGTGAGCTTCATGGTCTTTATAGGAAACCAGATATAATAAGAACAGTTAGGTCTCGTTCATTGCGATGGACAGGACAAGTGGTACGAATGGGAAATGGAAGAGGTGCATGGAAGCTTCTTGTGGGAAAACCAGAGGGAAAATGTCCAGTTGATTGACCAAGAATGAGGTGGTAGAATAATATTAATCATGATTTGATGGAAGTAGATTATATAGGGGATGATTGGAAAACATTAACTCAGGATAAAGATACATGGAGAGCTTATGTCCGCGCGGCCATGAACCTACTGGTTCGATAGAGCCAGTGAGTTAGTCAGTTAGCCTGATACTCGGTTATAACAAAAACTGTAAAACACTAGCGTTATTAAACTTACTGAGAAATTATCGTGCATCGGATTCCGCGCTGGGTAGATAGATGGCGTTAATGTTATCAATTTTCAATTTATGCACCACTTCGGCAGACCACTTTCGTACGTGATTTATTCTTGTATTGTGTACAGAGAGGAGTAGGTTGAGTGTATGTTTATGTTTGTGTAGTGTAAAGTGTGTTGTGTGAGGCATGATGATGAAGAGAAGGGACAAGGTGAAACCAAGTGCCGGCACGTGGACTACTTATTTTCGTCTATTTTTAAGTTTATTTATTGTATTAATTTATACAGACAAGCACAGATTAATGTATTGACTTAGGCTTTCACGGCCGGAGTTGCTATGATGATCTTGAAGAAGATTTGCGGGCTGTAGGCGTGGTCTCGAGGCTTGATGTTCCCCGACGTTTCGCCAGGGACTACGTCTGGCATCCTTAAGTCTCAAGACAACCCTTGAGGATGCCAGACGCAGTCTCTGGCAAAACGTCGGGAAACTTCAAGCCTCAAGACCACGGCCTATAGCCCGGAAATCTTCTTCAAGATCATCAAAGCACAGATTAATCTGAAAATATTTATGGCTGATCGGACGAATCGCTATCAAGAGTATCACATGTCTTCTCAACATATGTACTGTGAAGAGGTTTGCAATTTAATGCAGGAATCTGGTACACAATCTAGTGATTAAATATTGTACACCGCCACTTCTCCTGGCCCCGAGAATGAACATTTTGCAATTAAATTAAATTAAATTAACAATTAAGTTTTTCAACCCCGTCGGCTATCGAACCCGGACTCGGAAGTTAGGAAACAGGCATGATACCCACCTCAGCCAGCAAGACGGACTTAAGAGTTTCAAGCATCATGAAAATTCCCTAAACAAAATTAGCTAGCTCTTTAAAGGTGAGATTTCAATTGCATCGCTAAGGATCTGCGTGTCCCAGAGCGATTTAGGATAAAATACTCATTATAATAATCATCTTCCAAACAAATGTAAGGCCTAAAACCTGTTACGGATTCAGTGAAGCGTTCTCGGTCCATCTTTTTGTAGGACGTCCGAAAGATCTGTTCCCTTCAGGGCGGTATTGAAGCATGACTTTTGGAAATCTATTACGATTAATTCGTTGCACATGAGTTACCCACTGTAGCTGGTAGTTCTGCCTTGATTAGTCCCATTTGAGAGGCCTATGTTGTATGGTGCGGTTAGATGGGAGGGGGAGTTGCAGGTACTGCCAGCAATTACCATCAGTTTTCAACATCATCATCAACATCAAGGATTAAACCCAAATGCCTGTTCCGATCTCATTATAGGTCGAAGTGGTCCTTCAATCTCTTCAATGGTCTTCCCAACAATCTTCTCCCTTTTGGTTTATAATTATACATTCTTCTTGGTATGCGCTGTTCATTCATTCGTAATACGTGTTGAAGGTAAGCATTTTGATAGTATTTTATTCTTTTACAGAGATTAAATATGTTAAGTTCTGTTCTTATATCTTCGTTTTTATTTTTATCGGTACTTTGGTATCCTGCTATTGCTCTCAACATCTTCATTTCTGCAACCTCTATTTGTTTACTATCTGCCTTTCTTAATGTCCATGTTTAACATCCATATTTTTGAAAACATAATAGTTACTCCATGTTGAATTGTTTTATCTACTAGTTCTGTGTAGTGAATACTTATGTTTCCTCATATGTTTGGAGTGTTCATTATAGAATAGTGTTGTTTATTACAATTTATTTTATTATTATTATTATTATTATTAACAATAAGCAATTGTTTTTGCATGGCTACTACTTCCCCCCACTCGGCAATGTTCCCTCCTGTCACATGACTTAGGATTCACCAAGACGGCTTCAGTTACCAGAACTGTACTATCCGACACACATAATCTTGACACTCGATCCCATCAGCACATTGTCCTTTATATCCCTCCTCATCACACTGTATATTATTCATTATCTTTTACGGTCTCACTTAGCAAACATGGAATTCCCTTCCGACCTATGTCAGAGACAAACTATAACATCCTTCAAAAACAAACTAAAGAATTATTTAATAACAAACTAACTTATACACCTCACTGACAGTATTCTTTTAATAATTAATAAATTTAATTATTTATGAAAATAATATTAAGATTAACAATTTTTTTGTTTTCTTTTAAATATTGTATAATCGTAAAATTAGTTTTCTATATCTCATTATTTTTGTTTGTTTTATATATATATACATTAGACAGGGACAATTTAATATGTCTTGCTTGTATACATTTTATTATTAGTTTTAGTCTTGATTTTGCATTATAGATCGTAGTGTTATAGATATTATCTTTTTGAGAAAATTTTTATTTAGTATTTAATATTAGAGTTAATTGAGATTGTTATATTCTGATGTAATATATGTTTGTCCTGGTGAGTGGAAGAGAAGGCCACTTGGCCTTAACTCCACCAGGCTAAATACATCTAAATCTAAATATAAAAATCTATATGTATTTATAAATTGTGAGATGGGTTGTAATTTAAGTTCTTACATGATATCTTCATTTCATGCGAGTATATTCTAGTGTTGCTCTCATTTCACAGCCGTAATTCTGCAGATATCAGTACTCCTGTAACATAGTACAGGTCTATTATACATAATAATAATAATAATAATAATAATAATAATAATAATAATAATAATAATAATAATAATAATAATAAAGTCACAAACACCACAATAAGGGGAATTATGCAAGTTGAAAAAAAAATATTACAAAAAAATTGGATAAAACGTTTGAAATGGTATGGACACCTCATAAGAAAGGTGATGACAGAATACAAAATATCATTGATTAGAAAGCTAATGGAAGAAGTGGAAGAGGCAGACCAAGAGAACGTTGGAGAGATGGAGTGAGGAGAAGTATGGAACTAGAGATTTGAGGGAAGAAGATACTTCAGACAGGAAGCTCTGGTGACAAATCAGTTTAGGTTGAAGGAGAATCACTGTAGTGTGGAATATTCTTAAAAAATAATAATTACAATAGTAAATAATAATAATGTTAATAATTTAATAATAATCATAATTATTATAGCACAAATAATAATAGTAGATAAATAGATAGATTATCGGTTGATGAAAATTTTTGACATCGTCCGATTCCTAATAGCCAATTTTGTCGGTCCATCTAATCTGTTGTAGATGTTTCTCCCTCATGTGTAAATATGTTCCTTGACTCCACGAGGTTTTAGGTCTTTCTCTGCCTCGCCTTCCCTCAGGTTTTCATTCCAAAACACATTTTGGTAGCCTATCCTAATAATAATAATAATAATAATAATAATAATAATAATAATAATAATAATAATAATAATAATAATAATAATAATAATAATAATAATAATAATAATAATATTTTTTATTTATTTATATACAGATTTTTAATGTTTACACATCTTTCAGTACCTAAAGTTGTATTTTTCTTCTCCACTCGTCTCTATCCATCCACTCCATGTCCTCCAGTCCTCTTGTTTTCTTTCCCGTTCTTATTTCTTGCATGCACGAGTTTCGAGGTCTTCCTTTGCTTCTTCTTCCAGGTGGACACCATTCCAATGCTTTCCTGCAACCTTTCTTCTTGCATTCGCTGTACATGCCCATACCAATTTAATTGCTTATATCTTATATAATCTACTATTGAATATCTAATATTCATTTTTTTTCCTATGACAGTATTTCTTATTTTTTCTAATTTTGAACATCTTGCTGCTCGCCTCAAGAAATCCATTTCCATCCACATAAGTTTTTGTTCTAAGTAATAATAATATAATAATATTAATTTGTTTAAATAATGATAAAATTATACAACGTAAGCTATGATATCAGGGAACTCGGTGCTTTTTACTTAAAAACGAACAATATTGATGTTTATTAACTTTGACAGGGAGAGAACACTATGAGGTTTAATTTAAGAATTAAATTAATGTTTTTATTACCTCACCTCATATCCTTTGACCAAAGGCTACTGATGATGGAGGTAAGCTCCGAAACTGCAGTATACAAGAAAAAGGATATGAGATCAGGTAATGAAAACATTAATTTAATTCTTAATATTCATCTTATTACAGTGATTAATATACCCATATGTACTTTTGAGCATGAAGGTCAATATACTTATCAAACGTACGAAACTGCATTCCAAGTAGAACTTTTCTCTGCTGTAGTGATATGATATTGATTTCTGAGGTCAATGGTTTGACTCCGAGCACAATGAGTTCCGGCACACCTCTGTCAATAATCCTGTTCACTGACACATTTTCCATCACTAACAAGAAGTGCAGAGGCAGCATCCAATACTTTAATTTATACTAGGCATTCGATAAAGTAATGGCAACACGGCTATAACAACACAAATAATTTATTTAGGTTATTTTTGACATTATGAACTTCATTTATAGTCTCCTGTCAAGTCAACTATACGTTGCCAAATCCCTGAAGACGGCGCACTCAATCAGCAGCACCATTTCCGGATATGTCTTTCATCCGATCGACCTAGAGCATTCTAGATATCAACTCTTGATTGAAATCGGATGCCTTGTAGAGGTTGTTTGATCTTTGTAAATATGTTATAGTCACAAGAGATCATGTCTGGTAAATTTGATGGATGTTCGAGTACTTCCAAATTCCACCTTCTAAACAAATTTTACTGAACACATTTTTATGGCGGTATTACTTACTTCATGTGAGAAACAGTGAATGTATTCACAAAATATTGTTATTTGAAGACTTTTATTATTATAGATTTCTACAGCAAAGACTGCTCAACAACATACTATAAGATTACAATAGTCACCACTAGGATCGCTGATTTACAGCAGTCTTGCAATTAGTTACCGAATGCCCTACACTACAGCCGCCTTATGTCCGGTTCTGAAGTTTAGGTTATACGAGGGGTAAAGGGAGAAACTCGCCCTCCACTGCCAATAAGGAAATAGTTGAGTAGGAGTAGATATCTGTCACAACCAATCACTGCTCTTGACCCAGAATAGCGCGCTAGTAAGGTTTTGAAATTGCTGAGATGTTGTCAGCTGTATGTCTGCTAACCGCATACATAAAGCGGCCCCTCCCACTGAATATTCATATCGGCAACACTGTCGTGAAAATGTCAGGGTCTGAGATACAGTGGCTGGGGTATAGTATACTGTACTATCTTGTTACGTACCTACCAGTAATACTGTTCTGATGGTTTGATGAATTGCAACTATTTTAATTTTAATTTTAACACATTCATTTGTAAGGAAATGTTACGTTTCTGTGGGTTTGATAACCTCCGGATAACTTTTACTTTTATCATAATCATCATCATCATCATCCTCCTCCGATATCATAACAGCTGCCGTTGTCTTCCGGTTACCAAATGCCATGTCTCTCTGTCCATCCATTGATCTTCCTCCAATCCTCCGTCAATCATTGCCGCTTGCACACCCCTATCCAGGTTTTCTTTGGTCTTCCTTCCTTCTTCCTTTCCATTGGGATCCATTCCATAATAAGTTTAGGTTATCTTTGTTCTGGCATTCTTTTGACATGGCCATACCACTCTGATCTTTTCTTTTCCTAATCATGTCTATGATTTCGGGTTTATCTTGCACACCCATAACTCCCTTTATTTCTTTATTTCTCATCTTATCAATACTACATTTTCCAGCTGATCTTCTTGAAACATCTATTTCTATACTTAAAATTGTTTTGATTTCTCTTGTAGAAATTTGCCAAACTTCAGCACCATATGTTAAAATGCTCGGAACTATGTTTTGATATATTTGTAATTTTCTATTTTTTGTAATATGTTTGCTTTACTGAACATAGTTTAAGATTGTCCGTCGCCGTGGCGTAGTCGGTAGCGTCCCTACCTTCCACTCCGGCGACCCAGGTTCGATTCCCGGCGGGGTAGATTGTTTTTAATCTCCACCTTGGGTCTGGGTGTGTGTCATGTCCTCGTGTCTATATGTGAGAATAACAGAAAGTTAACAAAAAAGGTAAAACTAGAAGGAAAACAGTGTAAACGAAAAAAAAAAGAGGGGAAAAAAGGGATTTATTTCTTGATTTGTTTGTGTACATAAATAAGTGCATTCAATGCTTCAGAACGTTTTCTTTTACTGGGAAATATATAGGTTCCCCTGGGTCTCAAGCTACTGTCTCATTCAAATTGGTAATTTCCTTACTTTTAATAGTAATGAAAATTGTGTTTGCTAGCTTCTGTATAAGTAAGACTGATGAAAAAATAAATACTAAGAGCAGTGGCGTGCGGAGGTCACAGCGATTACCCCAGCTGTACGACGAAAATGTACTCGTATCTTATGGTTTATAACATCTTATTTTCCAAATTGTTCAGTTTATAAATAGTATGAGCATTTATTATGGTAAATGTGTTTCGAGAAACCTACCATAATTGTAGAGTATATAAAATAATATTTTACTATTCATACTCATATATGCACAATTCAATAATACATGCAGTGATACTCACTTAAATAGGTCTATAGTGTATATTATACAATCACTCAATTCCATTTTTAGTCATTTGACAAATCATATTTTTCAGTGACACTAAGTAAAACTCGTGAAAGCTAATTAATAGCACATTTGAAAAACAAAACTCAGTGCCGATATTAAATTACTTCAACTTTTGATTTCCATAAATAATATATACACGTTCGCAATGATTCAATTGTTGAGTTATTCAATTAGATGATTTAAATAAAGCTCCTTAAATTAATTGGTTGCTATAGCTGACGAAATATACCACATAATTTGATTTTATATTGTTTCTCTGTGTTTTGTAAAAATATAACTTGCATAAATAAAATATTATGAATATAAAAATATTAATTCGAAAAATTATATTATTGAGATACTGGTACTTTTCAAATCAACCAATCGCATTTCTCGTCTCTCATTAGCAAAGGAATTCTTCATGAATCGATAGGTCGAAACTTCATTCGACATTATGGTTGTCGATCAACATGTATATTTCGCTTTCGAGTTGTGACGTTAGGCCCAGCTAGCTGGTATTCAATGACTTCGTCACAAGCTTAGTCTGGTGCAACGATAACCCACTAGTGCGGGTTATCGATGGTTTATCAACCACGCATCGAAATACGCATGCGTGAATTCATCTGTAATTTATAGCCGGTGTTAGAACACAGGAAGTTCCGTCGATAGATAACTGTTGACACGGCGGGAAATTTGAAATTTAATGTTCACGCGTAATTGATTTGAATGAAATTTGGTAAATCTATTAGTTTATTTTAATCTAAAATTGTGAATATACTAATTATCCCAGCTCTGCTAGGGTAGCTGGGGTTGAATGGACGCCACTGACTAACAGTAATTTAATAGTTTCAGTTGCATAATAAATCCTTAAATCGTGACAGTGAGTAGAACTGATTCACGATCCATCACTGTCTTAAGACTGTCGTAATTCGTCTTAACACAACATTCAAACAATCTACTGTAATCACAATATACAGACCTGAAGAGTGACAAATTCAACATAATACATACATATAGGCCATATGTCGTAACCGAGCTGTTTAAGGCATCATGACTAGGTGCGGAGCTACGGTACATTTGCTTGTTCGAATTCACATGAAGGGAACAGGTTTTCTCTTTGAATTTAGGCTAATATCGGACTAGCATTAGCCTATCTAAATGAGAAATTTGAGTAGCTGCAATAAATAGCGGATTCAGGTTGAAACATATCAGCAATTAATGGCTCAGAGATCCGACATGCTGACCACATGTCACCTTTACACTGGCTGGATGATCGTCCACCTTTATAAATAACACATATGGATGTGTGGTCAGTAGCCAGCTGGTAGACCAAGGGGGTACTAGGCATGTTGCACCATGGATTTTTTTAAAATTCAAATGGGACAACAAATTATCATAAGAAATGCCTCGAGTGATTTCCGAATTATCGATAAGTTCACGAGTCACCAAGTGATGAGTAAATTTATCTAGAGGATTTGGGAATCAGGAGTGGCATTTGTTATGACTATTTAACGAATAAAATTAAACTGTTTACTCAAAAATCACTATTTAAATATAGTTACCTTACTTACTTACTCACTGGCACTATCGAACCCGTAGGTTCATGGCCGCGCAGACATAAGATCTCCATACATCCCTATCCTGAACTAATGTTTTCTAATCATTCCTTGTATAATCTACTTCCCTCAAATCATAGTTAATGTTATTTACCCACCTCATTCTTGGTCTACCAACTGGGCGTTTTCCTTCTGGCTTTCCTACAAGAAGCTTCCATGCACGTCTTTCATTCCCCATACGCGCAATATGTCCTGCCCATCGCAGTCTACGAGACTTAACTGTTCTTATTATATCTGGCTTCCTATAAAGACCATGTAGTTCATTGTTATGTAGTCTTCTCCATTCACCTGTCTGTTCATCTCTCTTTGGTCCAAAAATTTTCCTAAGAACTTTATTCTCAAAAACTCGTAATCTCCTTTCCTCCCTTAAAGTAAGAGTCCATGTTTCGCACCCATATAATATAACTGGTAGAATAATAGTTTTATATATTTTCAGTTTAACGTTTTTTGAAAGGAGTTGGGACATCAAAAGTCTCTGCAATGCATAATAGCACGCATTTCCAGAATTGGGCCTATGTTTAATTTCTTTGTGCATCTCATTCCTATTTGTGAGTATTTGAATTCAGCCACTTCTTCAAAATTTCCCTCATTTGTCATTAGCTGTCCATTTCCATTATATAATGCATTTATATGTGTGACCATATATTTTGTTTTATTGATATTTACTTCCAGTCCTAATTCCTTAGTGTTACTCAATAGTGTGTGCGTGTTGTCCTTTAGTATCTCCTCGCTATCGGCTAATAGTACTACATCAGCAGCATAAACTAACAACTTATTATTACCATTGAGTTGTAGGCCTTCCTCATCCTCTAAAGATTTGATGGCATGCTCTAGTACAAAATTAAATAGTAGAGGAGATAATGCATCTCCTTGCTTCAACCCATTCTGGATTTCAAAGGTGTCCGAAAACTGTTTGCCTCCACGCACCGTACTCTTTGTGCCTTTTAGACACATTTTTAGGAATTCCCAACTCCAGCAGGATACTATATAATTTCTCCCTCTTAATTGAATCATATATTTTTTTTAAGTCTACTTATAGTTGATGTACAGTACCATTAGGCCTATATTCCCATTTTCTTTTCTAAAATTTGTTTTATACTAAAAATCTTATCTGTTGTAGATCTGTTTCTTCTAAATACACATTGATGATCTCCTAGAATGTCATCAATATAGGGAGTAAGTCTGCTTACTAATATATTTGTTAGAATTTTGTACGAAGTTGAAAGTAATGAGATACCCTGTAGTTGTTGCAATCATTTTTATCTCCTTTCTTATAAATTGGTACGATTATCGAGTCTTTCCATTCATCTGGAAGAGCTTATTTTTCCCAAATCATACTAAGCAACCGGCGTATCTTGTCCATCAATTTCCCCCCCCATTTTATCAGTTCTGCTGGGTTCTCATCTGAACCTGATGCTTTTTTTACCGGTATTTAAAAATATTTATATATTTAATGTAAACCGCGATGTTTGAAAACAAATCAGATATTTGTGATTATGTTTATTCACTGCAACGTGATCATATTAGGCCTATTTATTGCCAAATAGGATCGGAATCAGTGATAACCCACTAAGATCGCAATATTGTAAGAATACACCCTAGTGAAGAAAAAATGAAAATACATCAAACTGTATATTATAACCAACATTATCCATCCATCCATAGTAATTCTGCCCTAGGACAGGTCTTTCACTGCAATCATAGCATTTTCATTTTATGCTTTGCAACTTTACTAGGGAATTATATATATGATAGCTTCCCGTTGGTTTCCACACCGGTGAAGGATGATGCTGATAATGATAAGGATTGATGAATGATGGCCGGATGATTTTCGGGGACCGTTGGGCCCTACGCTTTCTGATATTTGTCTTACAGGTGAGGAGAAGCCCCGAAAAAACCTCACCCAGAGGCCTGTCCCGACCGGGAATGGAACCCGGGCCCGCTGCGTGACAAGGCAGCACACTACCTCGAGACCACAGCGGTGGACACCAACATTACACTGGTCGACAAGGTTTTCTTCACAAGAAATCTGATTAGTGAATCTAGTGCATTTTTTCATACTGAATTCAGATATGTAGTCAGAATTTTTCCATCAGGCACAGTTTTTTTTGTGATAGCTACTTTTTAAAAATTGATTTTCGCACTCTCTTTGACCTGTCATAGGAACCTTATATGTAGCGATTTTATTCAAGCTGTATTTAAGGAAATTATATGTAATGTCATGCTGAACCACCACCAAAAGACAAGACTGTGCAGATTCATGCGTGTTTTAACATGCTCAGACCTGTTAATCTGCATTGCACTGTGTCAGTATTGAGCTGACTGTGAGCTTGTTATCATAAGTAATGCCACGAGTGATTTCCAAATTATCGATAAATTCACGACTCACGAAGTGAGGAGTGAATTTATCTAGAGAATTTGGAAATCAAGAGTGGCATTTGTTAGGACTATTTAACGAATAAAATTAAGCTGTTTACTCACAAATCATTATTTAACTATAGTTATTTTAAAATATTTATATATTTAATGTAAACGGCGATGTTTGAAAACAAATGAGAAACGATAGGTACGCTTCTACTGCTTCATTTGTTTATCACTGCAACCAGATCATACTATTTATTGCCAAAGGAACGCAATATTGTAAGGAGGAGCTTTCTTTAATATGGTAATTATAACACTGATAAATATTTGGTGAAACACAATTCTGATTGGTTGTAAAACAGAAATCATTGAAACGTGATTGGTCATTGACTCCCATTTGGGGCATGAGTTAAATAGTCACGAATATCGCTAGTGGAAATATATTTCCTTCCTTTCTGTTTAGAAGTACATTGTGTGTGTTGTGTTTTAGAGTTTTCTTCTTTCATCATGCCACGAAAGTGAATAAACCATGCAGATAATGTCTGCTATATTTGTGGTGAGTTGGCCTTCAAGTCTCAGAGGCGAAATTTCACACCACTTGTGAAAGAGTGTTATGAACTTTACTTTGGCTGTCAAGTGGGTGATTTTGATAAGAGCTGGGCCCCAAATATATGCTGTGTTTCGTGTGTTAGACTGTTGATTGGGTGGAAAAATGGTACACATCATATGCCATTTGCAATTCACATGATTTGGAGGGAACCGAAGGATCATCTAACTGATTCTTATTTTTGTTTAACAAATATTAAAGAAATCACATCTAAATCAAAATATACAGTTAAGTATCCGAATTTGCCATCTGCAATGAGGCCTGTCTTACACAATGAAGAGTTCCCTGTACCAGTATATGCAGATATGACCTTAACTCATAACTCCGATTCTGACATAGCTCAAACTGAAAATGATTCAGATGAAATAAAAATGATCTTATATATGAAGGCAGTAGCTGTTCATCAGAACCATTACCTTCCCAGTCAACAAGACCTCATTGACCTGTTTCGGGGTCTAAACAGCAAGCTGAAGTTTTAACTTCCAGACTCAAAGGCTGGAATCTACTTGACAAAGATGTAAGAATATGTAGTTATCGTAGCCGCCATAGTGCTTTCAAAGACTGTTTCTCTGAAGAAAATGGTACTGTATATTGCAATGATATTTGTTCTATTATGGAAACTCTTGGGCATCAACACCAGTCAAATGGGTTTGCAATCACACTAAAAATCGATATACAACAAAAGCTCCTTATTCCCGGCTCCGTAATTCACATTTTTATTATTCGCGGGTTAAAAAATTGCGACACATTTCCTGTATTCGCGGCGAAAAAAATCTTTATTTGCGGATCCAATCGGTGTATTAGTATCCTTTATTAACGCAACGGCAATTTTTTTTACTGGAGGCACGTGCCAAGGCGGCTTTTACAAACAAAGAGTGATTCAAACCAAATTGACAAATAAATATCAAAGTAAAACAAACCTTAATGTCACTAAGCCTAAAGTTCGTTGTTAAAAGCCGCCGCTGTCGTACTTCACGTGCCACCCTCGCCACGATCGGTGATTTATTGTTTAAACTTGTCATTCGCTGCAATAATTTTGATTGAATAACACGTGTCTCGTCGTCTTTGTTTCCAATTTATAATGTTGAGAAACAGGAAAGAAAAATTAATTCTGAAGCAGGAAACAAAGTGGTGTTGCCGCATAAAGTGATAATAGAAATGCTTGACATTTACGCGTTGGAGAGTCGTTTGCATCCATATCACGCTGTTTCATTATTAATTAAACAACTGTAGGACTCAACAAGAAATCTGAAGACAAAATAAGGAATTCTATTAACTGAAATTGTTCAAAATCTCTCACTAAATTGATTTTATATTGACTATTTAACTCATGCCTCAAATGGGAGTCAATGACCAATCACGTTTCAATGATTTCTGTTTTACAACTAATCAGAGTCGTGTTTCACGAAATATTTATCAGTGTTATAATTACCATATTAAAGAAGGCTCCTCCTTTTTAATATTCTGAACAGGTCTGACCATTATTTTGCAATGACTGAGGCCGTGAGAAATACGGCTACCAGATTGTATATATAGTGCATGAATGTCAACACATGCCGCATGCGGGAGTTAATATAAAAACATTTGTAGTAATTGATTATACGACCAAAAAATGAAACCACTATTTGCACTTTCTTAAATGTATTTTTTCCCAGGTAACAATCCAGAAAAATATAATTGTCATATTTACATCATACGACATCAGAAATTATGTTTCATTTTTTCTCCACTAGAGAGCATTCTTACAATATTGCGTTCCTTTGGCAATAAATAGTATAATCTGGTTGCAGTGATAAACAAAAGAAGCAGATGAAGCGTACCAATCGTTTCTTATTTGTTTTCAAACATCGCCGTTTACATTAAATATATAAATATTTTAAAATAACTATAGTTAAATAATGATTTGTGAGTAAACAGCTTAATTTTATTCGTTAAATAGTCCTAACAAATGCCACTCTTGATTTCCAAATTCTCTAGATAAATTTACTCCTCACTTCGTGAGTCGTGAATGTATCGATAATTTGGAAATCACTCGTGGCATTACTTATGATAAATTGTATTTTATTTTGGAACCTTGGAACATATCCCCTACATACCCATACAAATTACCATTTGATATTAACGGTTTCTGTATTCGCGGCATGTTTATGGAACATATCCTCCGCGAATAAGAAGCTTTTACTATATTTGTAAGAAAGATACGGTTCTGAGCATGTAAATTTGAATATTTGAGAAAGGTGGATATAATGTTAATATCCATACATTGAGGTTCGTGACCTGGTTTGTCAAATCACACTCAGATAGCGATCGAAGAAATCTAATTTCCGCTGTTTTCCATTCTTCATCTGAATTTCTCTTTCAAATTCTTCTTCCTGAATCCGTTCATCAAAATAGGTAGAACTGCAATTATAAGTGTGACTTCCATGGCAAGATTTGTTGTGTCTATAGGCCGACTCTGTCCAATAAAAATTGAATGAATTTAACTTGGGTTCTCATCAGCAGGCCTCATCAGACTCAACCTTGTAACGGAAAGTAATATCCATTACTCATGATCTCGGGGTAAAAATCGCCGTCACGTATGGCTGAAAACCCGGCTGATCTCGAGTGCCGATTGTCTAGAAAAGCGGGAATTTTAACATTGTATTACTCCAATGGTCCCTCTAATATTTAATTTTGTACTAGAGCATGCAATAAAATCTTTAGAGGATGAAGAAGGCCTGCAATGGTATTAATAAGCTGTTAGTTTATGCTGATGATGTAGAAGGTCTAATATTGGCGATAGCGAGGAGATACGAAAGGACAACACGCACACACTGTTGAGTAATACCAAGAAATTGGGACTAGAAGTAAATATGAATAAAACTAAATAAAAATGATCACACATAGAAATACATTATATAATGGAAATGGACAGCTAATGACAAATGAGGGAAATTTTGAGGAAGTGGCTGAATTCAAATACCTAGGAACAATAATCACAAATAGGAATGATATGCACGAAGAAATTAAACATAGGCACAACTCTGGAAATGGGTGATATTATGCATTGCAGAGACTCTTGACGTTGGAAGTCCTTTCATAAAACGTTAAACTGAAAATATATAAAATATTATTCTACCAGTTATATTATATGGATACGAAACATGGACTCTTACTTTAAGGGAGGAAAGGAGATTACGATTATTTGAGAATGAAGTTTTTAGGAAAAGTTTTGGATCAAAGAGATATGAACAGACAGGTGAATGGAGAAGACTACATAACATTGAATTACATGATCTTTATAGGAAACCAGATGGAATAAGAACATTATTATATCTGGTTTCCCATAAAAGTCATTTAGCTCACAGTTGTGTAGTCTTCTTCATTCGCTTGTCCGTTCATTTCTTTTTGGTCCAAAAAATATTCCTAAGAACTTTTTCTCAAATATTCGTAACCTATTCTCCCCCCTTAAAGTAAGAGTCCATGTTTCGCATCCATATAATATAACTGGCAGAATAACAGTTTTATATATTTTCAGTTTAATATTTTTTAGAGAAGTTGGGACGACAAGAATCCCTATAATGCATACTTAATAGCCAGTATGTCCAGAATTGAATCTATGTTTAATTTATTTGTGTACCTCATTCCTATTTGAAATTATTGTTCCTAGATATTTAAATTCAGCCACTTCTTCAAAATTTCTCTCATTTTTCAATAACTATTCATTTTCATCATATAATGTATTTCTATGTGTGAACATATGTTTAGTTTTATTGATGTTTATTTCCAGCGTTATTTCTTAGTATTATTCACAAGGGAGTCCACCGCTGTGGTCTCGAGGTAGCGTGCTGCCTTGTCACGCAGCGCGCCCGGGTTCGATCCCCGGTCGGGGCAGTTTATCTGGGTGAGGTTTTTATCGGGGTTTTCCTCACCTGTAAGACAAATGTCAGGAAAACTTTAAGGCCCAAACGGTCCCCGAAATTATATGGTCATCATCATCATCATCATCCTCCTTCACCGGTGTGGAAAGCAACGGGATGCTACCACACCTACAATTCCCTAGTAAAACTGCAAGCATAGCATGGAAATGCTATGATTGCAGTGAAGGACCTGCCTTTGGGCAGAATTACTATGGATGGATTCACAAGAGTGTGCGTTCTTTAAATGTTCGTACCTCTTCCAATATTTTTTTTCAAATGCCCCAGGTTTGTCTTTCGACATTCCTGGTTTCTCTCCTGGCATGGCGTACTTGTAACCCACTTCTGAGGTTGGGTCGCCTGGAAGGCGGGGTTACGTTGCCCCGATGATATGATGTGTGATGATGATGATAATGGTGCGCTAGGAGAGTCCCTAATCCTAAGCTTAACCTAAGATGAGTATGAATGATGATGATTGCGATGGCCATATGATTTCGGGGACTGTTTGGGCCTTAAAGTTTTCCTGGCATTTGTCTTACAGGAGAGGAAAAACCCCGATAAAAACCTCATCCAGAAAAACTGTCCCGACCGGGGATCGAACCCGGGCCCACTGAGTGACAAGGCAGCACGCTACCTCGAGACCACAGCGGTGGACCCTCTTCCAATATCAATTTTTTTTCTCCCTTATTTCATTCCATTGTTGTCGGGATAGGGAATGCTGCCTGAACTACTAAATGTGGCATCTTTCAGTTCGATTTAGAGTCCATTACTAATATTAAGACCTGTAACTTTTATCATAAATAATGCCACGAGTGATTTCCAAATTATTAATACGTGCACGATGTCACGAAGTGAGGAGTGAATTTATCTAAGGATT
This sequence comes from Diploptera punctata, assembly GCA_030220185.1. NCBI lineage: Eukaryota > Metazoa > Arthropoda > Insecta > Blattodea > Blaberidae > Diploptera > Diploptera punctata. Next base: position 352,987 of record JASPKZ010009389.1, read on the forward strand.
TTGGAAATCAAGAGTGCATTTGTTAGGACTATTTAACGAATAAAATTAAACCGTTTACTCACAAATCATTATTTAATTATAGTTATTTTAAAATATTTATATATTTAATATAAACGGCGATGTTTGAAAACAAATGAGATACGTTTATTATGTTTAATTTGTTCATCGCTGCAACCAGATCATATTATTTATTGCCAAAGGATCGCAATATTGTAAGAATGCATCCAAGTGGAGAAAACATATATCACATCAAACTGTTTATAACCAACATTATAGGTTATTAATTAATTTCTGATAACCTAAGGTGTAAATATATCAATTATATTTTTCTGGAACGTCAACACCTGGGAAATAATACGTTTAAGAAAGTACAAATAGTGGTTTCTTTTTTTTTTGTGGTATAATCAATTGCTACAAATGTTTTTCTAGTAAATCCCGCAAGCAGTATCTGCTTACTTTCGTGCATAATATATACAATCTGGGAGCCACTTGCACTCTAGGGTTCTTACATCTTAATATATAAATTATTATATTCAACGTATTTCTAAGAGAGCCAGTCACTACAAAATAATGGTCTGACGTATTCAGAATATTAAAAAGGAGTAGCCTAATTTTAAAGCGATAAAATGGTAAATAGATAAAATCGAGGTGAAAAACGACTATGATTGGTTGTAAATCAAAATTCATTCAAATCTGATTGGTCATTGACTCCCATATGACCTATTCAGAATGTTAAAAAGGAGGTGCTTTCTTTATTATGATCAACTTTAGTTGGTAAATTTTGATAAATTCGAGGCGAAACACAACTGTGATTGGTTGTAAATAAAAAATCATTGAAATGTGATGGTCATTGACTCCCATTTGGGGCATGAGTTAAATAGTCCCCATAAACTTCTGAGTAATTTCGTATACGAAATCTGTCTCGTTTGAGATAAACATTCAAATAATAGGTTCAACTAAACCCAGAGTTTACATTGTGTTATTTGTTAATCCATAAAGCACATGGATGCTGATAATTACAGCAAACATTGCTATTATACATACAACAGCAACATTAATACTGACAACTGTAAACAAAAACTTTCGAATTCTCATTGAAACAGTACATTCCTACAATGTAAATTACCCCGTGAATATAGTCAATTTGCATAGCATTTTGAATCTGTAAAAAACATATGTATGGAATGGAATTTATTGCCTTTTTTTTTAAATAAAGGAAATATATTTGCATTTACGTTGCGCACGGGCCTGCTTAGCCGTATGTGCATTATTTTTACATGAATAAATAATAAACATAATATTAGCAAATACCTACTTGGCTATACACCTACATAAACATGAATAAAAGCAATGCATATATATATATATATATATATATATATATATGAAGTGTTTGAATTGGAATCGCCTGGTGGTGTAATGTATAACACGCTGAGGTACCAACGCAGAGATTCGGGTTCGAATCCCGTTCAGGCATTTATTTTTCGTATCATGGCATATATATATATATATATATATATTATATATATATATATATATATATGAAAAAGAATTTTGAAGTACAGAAATGGATGTTTTAAGAAGATCGGCTGGAAAATCTAGAATGGATAGAATACGAAATAAAGAAATAAGGGAAATTATGGGTGTACAAGAGGAGCCGAACATCATAGACATTATAGAAAAGAAAAGATTAGAGTGGTATGGCCATGTCATATGAATGCCAGAGGAAAGATTGCCTAAAATTGTTATGGAATGAATCCCAATGGAAAGGATGAAGAGAGGAAGACCGAAGAAAAATTGGATAGAAGGGGTACAAGCGGCTATGAACATCAGAGGATTGGAGGAAGATCAATGGATGGACAGAGAGAAATGGCGTTTGGTTTTCGGAAGACGGCGGCAGCTGCCATGATATCGGACGATGATGATGATGATGATATGCATATGGAATGGAATTTATTGCCTTTTTTTAAAGAAAGGAAATACATAAAAAATAAAGAGTGTTATGGATTATGTTTTCACCATTTCACAAGTTGTATTTTCTGACATTTCTGGCTTTTTACTTTCGCATTGGTGGAATTGTAATGCATTTCTTAGGTTGGAGCACCTGAAAAGCGGAGTTACGTTATCCCGATTATGTTATTATGAGCGATAAATGATAATGAAGCGCCAGGAGAATTATAACCTAAACTTAACCTAAATTCAAGACCGTGGGCAACCAGAGGAATAATTTCCTCTAAGGAAAATTCGTATGCTTTGACCGGTAATTGATCCCGGAACCTCGTGAACTGTAGTCATAAACGCTGTCCACTAGCTCATGAGGCTGATCAGCTATGGATTTATTGAATTTGAAGAATTTAATTCGTGATTTGGAGGCCAGCTGCAGAATGGAATATAGTTCGGTATTATACCTAGGAATAATAACTATGTACAGTAATGAGGTGTATGAAGAAATTAAACATAGGTTCATTTCTGGAAATTCATATTATTGTGCATTACAGGGATTCTTGTCTACCTAACTTCTATCAAAAATTTAAATAAAAAGTATATAAAATTGTTATTCTTCAAGTTATATTATATGGATTTGAAGCATGGAATTTCACTGTAAGGGAGGATAAAAGATTACGAGTATTTGAAAATAATATCAAACGAGGAAGATAATATCACAGGATGAGATCTGGAAGGAGATTAAATATCGAAAACGGAAATGGATTGGACATACTCCCAAAAGATAACTAGGCAGTGGTCAAAGAGAGCACTGGAATGGAATCCACAAGGATTGTCCAGAAAAAGAGGAAGATCGGAATTTTCATGTCGCAGCACTGTATCACCAGAAATTGAACAAGAGAAAAGTTGGAATGAAATCAAAATTTTGCAACAAACAGTATCTAGTGGCATGCTTTCACAAAGGCCCTATGCTTCAAAGAAGATTGAAGGAACTAGTACGATTTGAGAATAAATTTGTTAGGTATATTTTTGGACAAAGAGAAATGAACAGACAGGCGAATGGAGAAAACTCCTTAACAGTGACCTTCATGGACTTTAGGGGAAACCAAAAATAATAAGAACAGTTACATTTTGTAAACTGTGATATCCAGGAGATGTGGGACGAATGTGGAATGAAAGAGGGATATGGAAATTCATTTTAGGAAACCCAGAGGGAAAGCACCCAGTAGGCAGACCAGGAATGAGGTGGGAGAATAACAGTAACCACGATTTGAGGGAAGTAGATTATATTGAGGATGATTGGAAACATTAGCTTACGATTGGATATGTGGAGAGGTTATGTCTGCATGAATCTCCTTGTTTCATAATATCTGTGTATGAGTTGGGATTGCAGTAAAAATAAACATGACGTGATATACATCTGGAACTAACGTATTTTGTTATTTTCATATTTTACAATTCTGCTTTCTCGTGTAAAATTAACAAATCCGTTAGCTTTATTCAAAGTAGTTCGTTTCATTTTGATGTCAGTACCGAACTAACTACCTCACTGGATCTATGGGACCCGTAGGTTCATAGCAGCTCGGACACAAGCTCTCCATGTATCCTGAGCTATTGTTTTCCAATCATCCCAGTATAAACTACTTCCATCAAATCATAGTTAATGTTATTCTCCCATCTCATTCTTCGTCTACCAACTGGGTGTTTTCCCTCTGGTTTTCCTACAAGAAGCTTCCATGCAAGTATTTCATTCCCCATTCATGCCACATGTCCTGCCCATCGCAGTCTACGAGGCTTAACTGTTCTTATTATATCTGGCTTCCTATGAAGATCGTGTAGTTCAATGTTATGTAGTCTTCTCCATTCACCTGTCTGTTCATCTCTCTTTGCTCCAAAACGTTTCCTAAGAACTTTAATTTCAAATACTCGTAATCTCCTTTCCTCACTTATAGTAAGAGTCCATGTTTCGCGTCCGTTTAATGTAACTGGGACAATAACAGTTTTATGTATTTTCAATTTAATGTTTTTTGAGAGAAGTTGGGACAAGTGTTCCTGTAATTCATAAAAGCACGCATTTCCAGAATCAAGCCTATGTTTAATTTCTTTGTGCATCTCATTCCTATTTGTAATTATTGTTCCTAGATATTTGAATTCATCCATTTTTTTTAATTTCCCTAATTTGTCATTAGCTGTCTATTTCCATTATATAAGATGTTTCTATGTGTGAATATATATTTAGATTCTAGTAAGGAAATAAAAATTAGATAGTTGATATTAGGCAGTGCAGGTGTGCAGTTTAAGGATATAATTACGTAAGTTTGCATTCCCGCAGTGCTCGCATTGGATAGACGTGACGTGATGAACCAATCTGCTCTCACGTGATTGGTTCGCAAAGCGACTGTTAGCAACACATAGCGAGTCTCCGACACACACTGCTCCTGATCTTCCAATTCAATTTAATGGTGCAGCACTTTATAGCGTCCCTGTACATGCCACGTTCACATGGCTTTACGAGCGCGATATACTAAGTAGCTTCAGGTTTTATGTCTGAATTCACTCAGCTCAAGTGGAAGAGGAAGAAATAGACAAAAAAAAAAAAAGGAAGACAACGATAACAAACCATCCTCAACTTCCTACACAACAAAATATTTGACTAGACAAAGTATGACAGTCACGTAAATGCTAAATTATTTACTAAATGTATAAATATTTTGAGGAAGTGGCTGAATTCAAATACCTAGGAACAATAATCACAAACAGGAATGAGATGCACAAGGAAATTAAACATAGGTTCAATTCTGGAAATGCGTGTTATTATGCATTACAGAGACTCTTGACTTCCCAACTAATTAAAAAAAAACGTAAAACTGAAAATATATAAAACTATTATTCTACCAGTTATTTTATATGGGTGCGAAACATGGACTTTTTAAAGAAGGAAAGGGGATTACGAGTATTTGAGAATAAAGTTCCTAGGAACATGTTTGGACCAAAGAGAGACGCACAGACAGGTGCATGGAGAAGACTGCACAACAGTGAACTACATGCTCTTTATAAGAAGCCAGAAATAATGAGAACAGTTAAGTCTCGTAGACTGCGATGGGCAGGACATGTGGCACGAATAGGGAATAAAAGACGTGCATGGAAGCTTCTTGTAGGAAAACAAGAGGGAATGCACCCAGTTGGTAGACCAAGAATGAGATGGGAGAATAACTTTAATTGTCATTTGAGGGAAGTTGATTGTACAGGGATGATTGGAAAACATTGGCTCAGGATAGGGCTGTATGGAGAGCTTATGTCCGCACGGCCATGAACCCACGGGTTCGATAGTGCCAATGAATTAGTTAGTTATAAATATATTACAACTTATGATTTTTTTATGTACGGCCTACTTAATATTTTATTTATATACAGATTTTTAATGTTTACACATCTTTCTGTGCCTAAAGTTTTATTTTCCTTCTCCACTCATCTCTGTCCATCCACTCCATATCCTCCAGTCCTCTTGTTCTCATTCCAGTTCTTATTTCTTGCATCCACGAGTTTCGAGGGTTTCCTTTCCTTCTTATTCCGGGTGGACACACTTATTTCCGTCCAGCTTTAAATCTTTAGTCTTTTTAGCACTTTTTTGTGCTGAACAGGGAGCTGGCCTGATGCATCAACCCCCAACCTGGAGGACCAGGTGATTTTTGTTCAAGGTTTTCTTCCTGTAGCCTTTATCAAGCCAATGACGAACTGCAAGGCAGCAGTATCTGTACCCTACATAAAGGACCATCACAGGGTGCTATCAGTCCGGCGTACTGAACCCTGGTTTTTAACGAGGTTGTTACTCCTCCCCCTCACCCTTTTCTAATTATCGAACTCATAGCCTTTGGCGGGTTTATTAATAATATAATCCATACTTAAATAATTTACATTATATCTTCGACATTATACAGGTTAGGAGAAAATAAGGGGATTCCATGTCACCGTACCCCCTATATATAAATTCAAATCGTTAAACGGAAAATCATACTACTTACTGTTGTAGTCAGGGTGTCCAGTAGTCGGGAAAATCTAGAAAAGTGGGAATAAATCGGGAATTTGAAAACAACCGGGAAAAAGACGGGAATTCGTATATCGATGTGCTGCTTTCTATAATTCAAATCAATATATATATATATATATATATATATATATATATATATATATATAGAATCAGTCATGGAATATGTAGAAAAATACATAAACAACTGGAAATCTCACGTAAGAAGAATGAGCAGAACAAGAATACCACGTCAGATCTTAAATTACCAGCCACCAGGCAGACCCTTCAAACGTTGGATTGAGACGTAACAGACCACTAGGTCTATCACATGAAAGGAAGAAGAAGAAGAAGAAATATATATATATAATGTTGCCAAATTTTGCGAAATGTCAAAGTATAGTTATAACACACACACACATATAGCTATATATATATACTCAGAGATCCGGGTTCGAATCCCGTCCAGGCATTTATTTTTCTTATCATATATATATATATATATATATATGTGTGTGTGTGTGTGTGTGTGTATGTGTATGTATGGAAATATTAAGGCAGCGGAGATAGATCGAAAAAATAAATTGTCCGAGGAAGAAAAAGGCAAGTTGAAAAAAGAAGAGCTGAGATTTTTATAAAAGAAGTGGAAAAAAAAAACAAAAAAGGTTTACAAAATGAACTAGGCAATGAAATTTCTGTCATTGCTGAAAAAAAATCAAATGATAAATATATATATATTATCAAAAACTGAGTGAAATCCAACAATTATAAGTGGAGGTTTATATATCTATAAAGTTGTTAGGAAAATTTTTGGCCCAAAGAGAGATGAATAGACAGGTGAATGGAAAAGACTATTTAACAGTGAACTGCATGGTCTTAATAGGAAGCCAGATATAATAAGAACAGTTAAGACTCGTAGACTGCGATGGGCAGGATATGTGACACAAATGGGGACTGAAAGATGTGCATGGAAGCTTCTTGTAGGAAAGCCAGAGGGAAAACGCCCAGTTGGTGGATCAAGAGTGAGATGGGAGAATAACATTAACTCTGATTTGAGAGAAGTAAATTATACAGGGAATTATTGGAAAACATTAGCTCAGGATAGGGATGTATGGAGAGCTTATGTCAGCGCCGCCATTAATCTACGGGTTCAATAGTGCCAGTGTGTTAGTCATATACATACTAGCGGACCCTGCAGACGTTATCCTGTCCGAATATTCAATTCTCGTGTAATGGCCAGACGAAAAAATGTAAGTTACTTTATTATCATAAAATTCACAATAAGTTTGCAAGAAAACTCCTCACTGCCATCTGTTAAGCGTGTATGGTGACTTTACAATGTTGTTGCGCGGAATTATAATGCAGATGACAACACATCTGACCTACCGAGTCGAATTGTGGATCTAATCCATCCAGGGACCCACTCAAACACACACAAAAAATGTCATCAAAATCGGTCCAATCGTTTAGACAGTTTTTAATTTCGGGTTTCAAATAAACCCCCACTTCTAATTGTCAGATTTCGCTCATTTTTTGATAATACCTACCTCGGTTTATTTTAATGAAATAGTAGACCTATATTGAGTTTCATTGTGAAATGTCGAAAATTGTCACCGCAAAACCGATTTTTAAATTTTAACTTCTGGTGAACTCCTACACCTATGGCTTTAGAGGGTTTAATTGTGAATCTAAACCATCCAGGGATACACTCAAACACACACAAGAAATTTCATCCAAATCGGTGCAGTAGTTTAGGAGTCCAGTGACATACACGAACAGAATAATTATACATGTTTATATCTATAATATAGGACATTTTTATCTAATTCTGTAAAATATTAAAACTAAAAAATAAAAAATAAATAATAGTTTAAAACTACCTTTCAGGGTCCTAAATAGCCTTCAGTGTTGAAGATTCCCTTGTTAGAACTATTTCGAATAGTTACTTTTCCAGTGTGTCCCTTAATTAGACCTACAGAATCGAAATGGCACGTTTATCGCAAATGCTTACATAAGTATGACGTCATGTGCGGCAACGCAATCATGCAAATTGCCAATTTTTAGAAATCCGATTTGTCCGCGAGGTACTTAATTCTCAATATGTACAGATAAACAATCGATTCTGTTATTAACCCTGTTTGAAATTCCTACCAAATCTCTTTGTCGTTAGGGAAACCAATCACGTAGGCTTACCTCAGTGGATATTGTACATAGAAAAACCCTATTTTTATGATTAAGATTAGTTTATTCAAATATAAATTACCATATACCTATACTTTTCTCCAAGGATTTGTTTAAAAAATATATATATTCTAACCTTAGTATGATTTGGGAAAAAGAAGCTCTTCCAGATGAATGGAAGGAATCAATTATCGTACCAATTTATAAGAAAGGAGATAAAACTGATTGCAACAACTATAGGGGCATCTCATTACTTTCAACTTCGTACAAAATTCTAACAAATATATTAGTAAGCAGACTTGCTCCCTATATTGATGACATTCATCAATGTGCATTTAGAAGAAACAGGTCTACAACAGATCAGATTTTTAGTATAAGACAGATTTTAGAAAAGAAATGGGAATATAATGGTACTGTACATCAACAATATGTAGACTTCAAAAAAGCATATGATTCAATTAAGAGGGAGAAGTTATATAGTATCCTGCTGGAGTTCGGAATTCCCAAAAAGTTAGTTAGACTTATATGAATGTGTCTAAATGGCTCAACGAGTAGGGTGCGTGTAGGCAAACAGTTTTCAGACACTTTTGAAATCCAGAATGGGTTGAAGCAAGGAGATGCACTATCTCCTATATTTAATTTTGTACTAGAGCATGCCATTAAATCTTTAGAGAATAAGGAAGGTTTACAACTGAATGGTATTAATAAGCTGTTAGTTTATGCTGATGATGTGGTACTACTGGCCGATAGCGAGGAGATACTAAAGGCCAACACGGACACACTATTGAGTAACACTAAGAAATTAGGACTGGAAGTGAATATCAGTAAAACTAAATATATGGTCACACGTAGAAATACATTATATAATGGAAATGGACAGCTAATGACAAATGAGGGAAATTTTGAGGAATTGGCTGAATTCAAATACCTAGGAACAATAATCACAAATAGGAATGAGATGCACAAAGAAATTAAACATAGGCTCAATTCTGGAAATGCGTGCTATTCAGAGACTTTTGATGTCCCAACTCCTTTCAAAAAACGTTAAGCTGAAAATATATAAAACTATTATTCTACCAGTTATATTATATGGGTGCGAAACATGGACTCTTACTTTAAGGGAGGAAAGGAGATTACGAGTATTTGAGAATAAAGTTCTTAGGAAAATTTTTGGACCAAAGAGAGATGAACAGACAGGTGAATGGAGAAGACTACATAACAATGAACTACATGGTCTTTATAGGAAGCCAGATATAATAAGAACAGTTAAGTCCCGTAGACTGCAATGGGCAGGACATGTTGCGCGTATGGGGAATGAAAGACGTGCATGAAAACTTCTTGTAGGAAAGCCAGAAGGAAAACGCCCAGTTGGTAGACAAAGAATGAGGTGGGAGAACAACATTAACTATGATTTGAGGGAAGTAGATTATACAGGAAATGATTGGAAAGCATTAGCTCAGGATAGGGATGTATGGAGAGCTTATGTCCGCGCGGCCATGAACCTACGGGTTCGATAGTGCCAGTGAGTAAGTAAGTAAGTATATATTCTAACCATAGCCTATGAATGTTCGTTTAACTTAAGTGTTCCTCCAATAAAGATCATGTGTCTACCTGTTATGTAGTCTTTTTCATTTACCTGCCTATTCATCTCTCTTTAGTAAAAAAATCCTAAGAACTTTCTCCTTGCTTGAAGTAAGAGTCAGTGTTTCGCATTCATATAAGTAGGAGAAAAACAGTTTTATATATTTTCAATTTAATGTTTTCTGAGAGAAGTGATGTAATGGATAATAACATGTATTTGCAGAAAGCAGTAGCCTACATTTTTAACTTCTTTGTGCATCTCATTCTTGTTGTAAATATGTTCCTAGGTATTTGAATACAGTCACTTCTTTAAAATTTGTCATTGAGTGTCAATTTCCATTATATAATATAATTTATATGTGTGAACATACATTTAGTTTTATCCTTGTTTACTACCAGTCCCAATTTCTTAGTGTATTAGTCCATTTCATTTCTGATATAAATTTTTGGAAATTCTTTACAACACGTCACGCAAAAAAAAAAAAAAAACAATTAAGTTCCAATCATACACCATGCGCATGCGCAAACAGTCGCGAAGCCTTGTAGAATATTTCCGGGCTGTTGGCCGTGGTCTTGAGTCTCAAGACAACCCTTGAGAATAGCGGACTCAGTCTCTAGCGAGACGTCGGGGAACTACAAGCCTCAAGACCACGGCCAACAGCCGGGAAATATTCTACAAGTTCATCATAATAACTCCGCCCGTGAAAGCCTAAGTCAATATATTAGTCGCGAAGCCGTTTACACTATGGAATCACAGGATGCAGCCAACATATACGCGATATTTTAACTCGCATTATCAGCGAACCTAAAAGCTAACCTAACTCAAACCTGTGAAAGACCAACATAAAAGATAACATAACGCAATTTAAATATTCTAACCTATGAAAGACCAACAAAGAAGCTAACCTAACGCAATTTAAGTACTCTAACCAGTGAAAGACCAACATAAAAGCTAACCTAACGTAATTTAAATACGCTAACCTGTGAAAGACCAACATAAAAGCTAACCTAACGCAATTTAAATACTCTAACCTGTGAAAGACCAACATAAAAGCTAACCTAACGCAATTTAAATACTCTAACCTGTGAAAGACTAACCTAAAAGCAAACATAACGCAATTTAAGTACTCTAACTGTGAAAGACCAACTTAAAAGCAAACCTATCGCAATTTAAGTACTCTAACCTGAGAAAGACCAACATAAAAGCTAACCTAACGCAATTTAAATACTCTAACCTGTGAAAGACCAACATAAAAGCTAACCTAACGCAATTTAAATACTCTAACCTGTGAAAGACTAACCTAAAAGCAAACATAACGCAATTTAAGTACTCTAACTGTGAAAGACCAACTTAAAAGCAAACCTATCGCAATTTAAGTACTCTAACCTGAGAAAGACCAACATAAAAGCTAACCTAACGCAATTTAAATACTCTAACCTGTGAAAGACCAACATAAAAGCTAACCTAACGCAATTTAAATACTCTAACCTGTGAAAGACTAACCTAAAAGCAAACATAACGCAATTTAAGTACTCTAACTGTGAAAGACCAACTTAAAAGCAAACCTATCGCAATTTAAGTACTCTAACCTGTGAAAGACCAACATAAAAGCTAACCTAACGCAATTTAAATACTCTAACCTGTGAAAAACTAACCTAAAAGCAAACATAACGCAATTTAAGTACTCTAACTGTGAAAGACCAACTTAAAAGCAAACCTATCGCAATTTAAGTACTCTAACCTGAGAAAGACCAACATAAAAGCTAACCTAACGCAATTTAAATACTCTAACCTGTGAAAGACCAACATAAAAGCTAACCCTAACGCAATTTAAATACTCTAACCTGTGAAAGACTAACCTAAAAGCAAACATAACGCAATTTAAGTACTCTAACTGTGAAAGACCAACTTAAAAGCAAACCTATCGCAATTTAAGTACTCTAACCTGTGAAAGACCAACATAAAAGCTAACCTAACGCAATTTAAATACTCTAACCTGTGAAAGACCAACATAAAAGCTAACCTAACGCAATTTAAATACTCTAACCTGTGAAAGACTAAACTAAAAGCAAACATAACGCAATTTAAGTACTCTAACTGTGAAAGATCAACTTAAAAGCAAACCTATCGCAATTTAAGTACTCTAACCTGTGAAAGACCAACATAAAAGCTAACCTAACGCAATTTAAATACTCTAACCTGTGAAAGACTAACCTAAAAGCAAACCTATCGCAATTTAAGTACTCTAACTGTGAAAGACCAACTTAAAAGCAAACCTATCACAATTTAAGTACTCTAACCTGAGAAAGACCAACATAAAAGCTAACCTAATGTAATTTAAGTACTCTAATCTGTGACAGACAAACATGAAAACTAACCTAACGCAAATTAAATACTCTAACCTGTGAAAGACCAACATAAAAGCTAACCTAGCGAAATTTAAATACTCTAACCTCTGGAAAAGCAACCTAAAAGCTAACCAAATGCAATTTAAGTACTCTAATCAGTGAAAGACCAACAAAAAAGCTAACATAACGCAATTTAAATACTCTAATCTGTGAGAGACCAACATAAAAGCTAAGATAACGCAATTTAAGTACTTTAACCTGTGAAAGATCAACATGAAAGCTAACCTAACGCAATTTAAGTACTCTAACCTGTAAAAGACCAACATAAAAGCCAACCTAACGCAATTTAAGTACTCTAACCTATGAAAGACAAACATAAAAGCTAACATAACGCAATTACATACTCTAATCTGTGAAAGAATGTACACTACTTTTTATTTGTAAGTTAAATAGTACAGACTCTATGTTGACTGCACTGGAATACAGAATATTCGTTAAAGTCAATATGGCTACCACGTATTCGTGTAGTTTAATATCGTGAAAAATGGTTTTAAATAATAGTTAGAAAACGTGTAAGAATAATTGTAAATGGTGACAAATAATTTGAAAAAAAAATCCTAATAATATAATTTGACAGGAGGTTATGAAAGAATTAAAAAAACAGTGTCACTGATTATAAAGTTTAACCAAACTTTTATTTTTATTTTTATATTTACTTATTTCTGCATAATTATTGATATTACGAACGTACCGTATGTTTTAATGGTGGATAGTCTTCAAGCAACTCCTTTCAAAAAGCGTTGGAAGTAATAATATATTATAAAACTGTTATTGTACCAGTTATTATATGGATGCGAAATATGAACTCATACTTTAAGGGAGGAAAGGATATTACGAGTATATGAGAACAAATTCTTAGGAAAATTTTTGGACCAAAGAGAGATAAACAGACTGGTGAATGGAGAATACTACTTAACAGAGAACTAGATGGTCTTTAATTGAAGCCAGATATAATAAGAACAGTTAAGTCTCGTAGACCACGATGGGCAGGACATGTGGTAGATTCGGGAATGAAAGATGTGCATGGAAGCTTCTTGTATGAAAACCGGACGGAAAACTCCCAGTTGGTAGATCAAGAATGAGGTGGGAGAATAACATTAAGCATGATTTGAGGGAAGTAGATTATACAAGGAATGACTGGAAAACATTAGATGAGGATATGGATGTATGGAAAGTTTATGTCCGATAGTGTCAGTTAGTTAGGATAGTCTTCAAGCTACAATAATCGCATTTGAGCTTGAAGCCGTGCCATTTATTTTAGGTGAAATCAAGGCTATCTCTGAATAATGAAAGCTAGTAATTAATCAGAGAAGGTGGCCGGGAAGAATGGTTTGAATAAGTGGTGATTAGTGGAGATTGGAGATGTCGCTAATGATTATTTGTTTCTCTGGCGCCAGACTGTACCTCGCGGGAGTTTGAATTGCTGGGATAATGACACGTCCAATACTGTCACACAGCTGGGTGGTGTCGTCACGTGATGGCACCACGCCCTGATGCTCCTACAGTCCCAACCAAAAACTCATTAGAATTTATAATCAAAACTCCAATAGGGGATTCAATGGCATAGCACGTCATCATAATCCATTCACCAATTTAAGCCATTTGTTGATCTGTAAGAGAGAGAATTTGTATAGTTTCCGGCTGGAATTTTGAATTACTATAAAAGTTAGTCAGACTTATTCCAATGTTTCTAAATGACATGAAAGTAGTGTGCGTGTGGGCAAATAGTTTACGGATTCTTTAGAAATTCACAATGGGGTTAAAGCAGGAGATGCACTATCTCCTCTACTATTCAAATTTTGTTCTAGAGCATGCCATCAATTCTTTAGAGGATGAAGAATGCTTACAATTCAATGGTATTAAGCTGCTAGTTTATGTTTATGATGTAGTACTATTAGCAGAGAGAGAGAGAGAGACCGTCGAATCAGTTGGGACTCTATTATGATATTAAAAGTCTCAACTTCAAAAAAATTAAGTTATGGCTTTTCAGGTCAAACTGCCAGAGCAAAAATAGTAATCAATAATGAAACAATAGAACAGATAGCACACTAACTATTTTAGTTCAGATATGATACAACATATAGCTATGATTGATATATCTAATATATAAAAATCAATGTTTGTGTGTTTGTTTGTTTGTTCGTATTCTATGCGCGGCCATACCGTTGATCCGATATTGATGGGGATTATTGCAAAATGTTCAGGAGATCCCAGGATGAACATAGGCTATACGAGAGTTGTGATATTCAACCACTTCAACCCTAAATATCACCCTTTGTAGTGAAAAAAATAAAATAAAGTCCAAATTTTGACGCTTAAATGGCTTACGCTGCCTATACCAAAACAAATACGCCAAATTAATGTACACAGAATTGAATATCTCACAAGACTCTACAAAAAAGTCCGCGACAGCATATGTTTATCTATTACGCATAACTCACAATAACCATTTTTGTCTTTCATTGATACCAAGAAGATTGGGATAAGTAGATTACCATGCAAGCGTGCTCTGCTATACCGTTCATTCGATTGAGATGGGGCTTTTTGAAATATGTTCATGAGGTTTCTGGGATGAACATAGGCTATAAGAGAGTTGTAATACCCAACCCCTTCATCCCTAAAAATCACCCTTTGTAGTGAAAAACGTGAAATAAAATCCCTATTTTGATGCCTAAATGGCTTACGCTGCCCAAACGATAACAAACACACCAAATTAATGTACACAGAATTGAACATCTCAAAAAACTCTACACAAAGTCCGCGACAGCATATATTTATCTTATGCGGATAACTCACAATAACCATTTTTGTCTTTCATTGATGACATGAAGATCGGGAAAAGCAGATTCCCTGCCCAAACGATAACAAACACACCAAATTAATGTACACAGAATTGAACATCTCAAAAAACTCTACACAAAGTCCGCGACAGCATATATTTATCTTATGCGGATAACTCACAATAACCATTTTTGTCTTTCATTGATGACATGAAGATCGGGAAAAGCAGATTCCCTGCCCAAACGATAACAAACACACCAAATTAATGACACAGAATTGAACATCTCAAAAAACTCTACAACAAAGTCCGCGAAAGCATATATTTATCTTCTACGGATAACTCACAATAACCATTTTTGTCTTTCATTGATGACATGAAGATCGGGAAAAGCAGATTCCCTGCCCAAACGATAACAAACACACCAAATTAATGTACACAGAATTGAACATCTCAAAAAACT
Source organism: Diploptera punctata (assembly GCA_030220185.1). Taxonomy (NCBI): domain Eukaryota; kingdom Metazoa; phylum Arthropoda; class Insecta; order Blattodea; family Blaberidae; genus Diploptera; species Diploptera punctata. The sequence continues at coordinate 368,368 of JASPKZ010009389.1, forward strand.
CTACAACAAAGTCCGCGAAAGCAAATATTTATCTTCTACGGATAACTCACAATAACCATTTTTGTCTTTCATTGATGATAAAAGATCGGGATAAGCAGTTTCCCTGGAAGTATAACAGCGCACGGCTGGTGTTAACATGTATTTAGGAGTAACAGCACACGCCGAGTATTAGCTAGTAACTTATATTATAAATTAAAGCGATATGAAATGATATGTGGCACCATAAGAGGAACTCTCCGAAATACTCGAAGAGAAACGCAGTTCAGGTTTTATAAAATTATGACTGTTCCTGTTCTTTCATATGGATCTGAATCTTGGTTACTTACAAGAAGAGATATCTCACACATTCAAACCGTGGACCGCTTGTATTCCGTACGAACATGCAAGACCACTACACTCGAATAGTGTAGTTCAGACATTGATTTTTTTTTTCACAGTATCATTATATTATGATCCATTATTGGAACTCTGTTAAAATAACAATATTGGAAAGTGTTAAATAACATCGATTACTGCTTTATAAAAGTGGTGGTGTAAAATTCTAAAAAAACATAAATACCTTAGATAGACTTAAATATTTTTGGTTCTTTTATTTTATTTTTCTACAGGGTTAACTGTATGCTATTCACTTCGTTTATTTTATTATGCAATATGTGGGGATTTTAATTTAACAACATTTTATTATATGGGGGAAGAGAACAAATAAATGAAGCCAGCCGTTGACGTTGGTGGTGACATCTACCAGCAGCGGACGAAACGAGAATTATAGATTTGTATTATGTGGAAATAATTGTTAATGTTTGTACCATGTCTCGAAGAGTGTAGTGGTCTTGCACGCTTGTACGGAATACAAGAGGTACACGGTTCGATTCCTTAATTTTTCTTTTCACAATATCTTCTTCTTCTTCTTCCTTCCAAGTATTAGGCCAAGGCCTGTTACGATCCTATAGAAAATTGATCCTTCTGGAAAATTCTCGTATGAGACTTGAAAGCATTGTTACGATCCTATAGAAAATTGATCCTTCTGGAAAATTCTCGTATGAGACTTGAAAGCATAATAATAGTCCCTTCGATTGGTTGCTGGCCAAAGGAAGGCAAGACCAGTGATGGGGCTGCCATCTTATAGCCTCTGGTCAGGCTTTTCTGGAGAAGAAAAGAAAATAAAGGAAAGAAGAAATACAAGAAAGGAAAGACTCCCTAGCACTCGGATGCCCTAATAGCGTCGGGGTCGAAAAAACAAGAGTTAACCGAGAGAGGTTAGATAGTAAAGTTAAAAGAGTGCAAAACACAAGTAAGTGGAAGAAATGTTTTGCTCAGCTTGGGCACCTTGTGGTCGCCATCCACATATCCCCTAGATGAGGACCCCTGAGGGTTCCACAATATCTTATAATATTATAATAATATGTTCCATTATTGGAACTGTGTTATAATAACAATATTGGAAAGTGTTAAAAGTACAATGTATATACAACAATATATACAAAAGGCAGTATTAATATACGTTATACGAAACAAATCACTGCATTTTAAAACAACTGAACTTCATTTGAAACAATATAAAACAATAAATACGTACTTTCCGCCATTTTATGACTGATTGGTGTCACGGCCTACTGTAGTCTCAACTAATATACGTTGCCCACACTGTTAACGTTAGTCAGTTGTTTATAATGAACTCAAATATTTCAAAAGAAGATGTTATTATTTTACTATTATTTATTTATTTTAAAACACCATCGCGCAAAAATAATGTACAACGCACGTTTGTGAAGTGCTTTACAGAATCTCAGAAATTAAAAACTTCGCTATCGCTCGGTTTTTGCACATTTCTTCGCTTCTGTAAAAACACTTCCCAACCTTGCATCGTAATATACTCTTGCCGTTTTAAACTTTACATCAATTGGATACAACAATATTTATCAACTTTTATAATATTCATGATGTGTTCCGTTGAGGTATTATTCAAAATTAATATATAATTATGGAATATTCACCTGAAAGGTCCGACTCCTCAACTTAATTAATCATTTAACTGTAGCGCTTTCGGGACTTGTCCCATCATCGGCAGGATTCAAAACTGGTGTTTCACTGAAGATCTGGTAGAGGGGGTTGCATGTATTGGGTTCGTTTTCGTTTATCAGGCTGTCGTTGTTGTGAGCTACTTTCATGATTTCCATCTCTTCGAGTACGTTTATCTTCGCTGGATTATTTTCTCTGTGCATTACTGTTAGGGTGTTTTCAATATTTAACATGCGATGTCCTTCATGGATAACGTGTTTTGCATAACTTGATTTCCCTTTTGCGTGAATGAAGTCTCGAAAATGTTCTTTGAATCTGATGTTAAAACTCTTGTTTGTCCTTCCTATATAAAATTTGTTGCAGTCCTTACATGTCAGTTTATAAACTCCTTTGCTGTTGAAAATGTTATTTTCTTCAATGTTATTGTTTATTATGTTGTTTAATTTGTTATTGGTTCTGTATGCTATTTTTACGTTTTTATCGGCTTTCTTTAGTACATTGGCTAATTTTGTTGTTTCTTTTCCTGTGTATGTAAGTGTTATCCATGTTTTCTTGTTGTTGTCAGATTATTTTTCTAGTTTAGTTATGTTGGTTATGTTGTTCTTCCTTTTTTGTTTTTTTTACGAGCTTATCTATGAATTCTTCATTATAACCATTGGTTTTTACCATATACTTTATGTAGTTGAGTTCTTGGATATAATTGTCTTTGCTTAATGAGAGTTTCAACATTCTACTGACTAAGCTATTAAATGTACTAATTTTCTGTTGTTTTAACAACATTTATAAAGGAAAAACACTTATTTATATTTCATGATTTTCAATTATCACATGTAATATTTTTCTTTAGGGAATTGCCATCAATTTTAAATACGAAGATAAACAAATTAATATTGGTGTAGGGAAAATTAATCACAAATAAACTCACGAAGTGACTCGTGAATTTATCTAGAGAATTAGGAAATCAAGAGTGGCGTTTGTTAGGACTATTTAACGAATAAAATTAAGCTGTTTACTCAAAAATCATTATTTAAGTATAGTTACCGGTATTTTAAAATATTTGTTTAATTAAGCGGGCATGTTTGAAAACAAATCGGAAATGTGTGATTATGTTTGATGTTTCATTTGTTTATTCATTGCCACAGATAATCCCTTATTCACTGCAACTTGATCATATTATTTATTGCGAAATAGGATCGCAATATTGTAAGAATGCACCCTAGTGGAGAAAAAATAAAGCACATCACACTGTAACGTATAACCAACACTATAGGTTATAAATTTATTTGTTTTAGTAAACATCTCAGTAAAATCATAATTTAAAAACCCACACAATTATCAAATGTGTAGTTCGAAGGAATCTCTTCACTATTTGCTATATTCAATGTATTTGTTGGAGAGTCAATCACTGCAAAATAATGCTCTGCCTGTTCAGAATATTAAAAAGGAGGAACTTTCTTTATCACAAAAGCAGGAAGTGGTAAAGAGAATTCGATAAAGATCGAGGTGAAACACGACTGTCATTGTTTGTAAAACAAAATGAATTGAAACGTAATTGGTCATTGACTATCATTTGGGGCATGAGATAAATAGTCAACTTAATATAGCCCTCCCAAAATAACTATAATTAATAAATTCAACATTCCTATTATAATATCCTTATGCAAGGCGTTAAACGTGAACGCCAAATCTCTCATTTAAACTACAGGGAAATAATACAACTATTTTATTGGTAGATTGGATAATTCTCAAAACCTGCCGTCCTCACCGCGTCCCTTCTCACTCCATTGCCCTCTTATTTAAGCAGGGAGTCCATCGGTTACGTATAGTTGATTGCCATTGCTGGATTCTGAATTCTGCAGTTAAAAACGGCAGATTTTTTTGACACGGCCTTGGTACATCACAACTCTTTTCATTCATTAATTTTGAGAATTTTTCTCGTGATTGAAGGTTTCTCCGACCAACCTTAGAGCAATTAACATGAATTAAAAAAAATACATAAATGACTACGGACTTGTAGATTACCAGTTTGCAACAAACATTCACAAATTTGTTTTAATTAAAGTTCTCCACCGTTCTCTGTCCTCTGTGTCTTGATCTGTTTCACCAAATTTCCTCATTGCATTTTGATTGTTATTTTTCCAGGTTGTTCTAGGTCTTCCTTTTCTGCTCCTTCCATCATGGCATTCTTCTTACTTGTCCGTACCATATTAGCCTTCAGTTTTGAATCTCATCCATTATACTTCTCTCTGTATTCATCCATTTTATAATTTCTGTATTTCTATTTTTTTTTTTTTTTTTTCCAGTCGTGATTTTCTGGCATCTCTTCTCCAAAAATCCAATTCAACTTCAGTTATTCTGTTGACATGTTGTTGTGTCGTTGCCAAACTTCCGATCCATATAACATTATACTTTCTAGTATGGACTTATAAATTAGTTGTTTTGTAGCCTGTCCCAAGCCAGGTTGAAACAGGGTGAGGGGGAGGAGTACCAACCTGGTTAAAAGAACAGGGTTCAGTACGCTCGGCAGATAGTACCCTGTGAGCGCCCCTGCCTAGGGTTACAGATACTGCTGCTTGTAATTTGGTGTTGGTTCATCAAAGACTAGAGGAAGACAACCTTGATAATGAATCATCCGAACCTTCAGGTTAGAGGTAGTTGTGTGGACCAGCTCCTCACTCATCGCAAAAAAATATAAAATGCTAAAAAACCGAATCTTAAGACTCGGAAACAATGGATTTACGGCGAACAACTCTTCTCTGGGAGAAATATCAAGGTAGGTTTCGGCAAGCAATATTTGACAGCTCCTTTCTGAGTTTATATTGTTAACCTTGAAGTTGGCAAAACACAAATTTATTCTGTTAGTTATTTGAATGTGGCGGACGGCAGTCAAAACGGAATCTTGTATAACTATTATTATTAGGTATATTGTATACTTGACCTACATTTAAGTGGTTTATTTTTGTTCGTCTTCTTCTGATTTATTTAAAATATTAAATTAATTAAACCAACTGCTATATCCAAATGGATACATTACGAATTTAAGGGTTAAGGCTGTTTAATGTGTAAGTAAATGACAGTATAATGCATTTCTGATAAAAATAAAATAAATAATAAGTTATTTCATAAAACAGTTTTCATTTTAGTAATAATAATAATAATCATGTTTTATTTATTCTGGCAGAGTTAAGGCCATTAGGCCTTGTCTTCCACTCAACCATTACAAATACAAATAAATATTTGACAAATATAGATATACACTGTACTAATTATAAACAGTTAAAGATATATTAAATGTAGCAATGTAAATTTCATGTACAAACAACATTTTATACGATAATAACAATAATAATATTTACGATAATAATTATTTAATAATAATAATAATAATAATAATAATAATAATAATACTAGTATAAATATGAAAAATTATACGAGAGACATCAATTAATATATATATACCTTACACTGGGTAATAATGAAGTCGAGGTTAGAGCAAATATAAATTTTGGGAATTCCAGTTGCGAGAAGTGAAGATAGTATATGACATGGAGTGATGTGATGTCCTATGTTGCGGTATATTAAACTAGATACTATTTTGTGATCTTGTGTTTAAGTTATGGTTTGAGGACAGATACTGGAAACGAGATGATAATTAATTGGGAATCGAGGTATGTAGGATCTTAAATAAGAAAATTAGACAGTGCGATTTTCTTCTCTCTTTTAGATGTAGCCTTGACAATTCGTGGAATAATGGAGAAATGTGATCGTATTTTCGAACATTAAATATGAATCTGATACACATATTATAGACACGCTGCAGTTTGTCCGACAATCCGTCACTTATGTCAGTTAGTAGAACGTCACAATAGTCGAAATGCGGCATCACTAAGGTTTGAATTAAAATTCTTTAAAGAGCTGTAGGAAGTATATTTTTGAGACGCTTTAGGAAATGCATTATGGAGAAGATCTTTCTAGATGTTTGTTTTACTTGGGCATTTAAATTAGAATCTATAAAGTCCCAAGTTTTTAACGAGTCGGTATAAGGAATTTGTTCGTTATCTAATATGACAGCCGGCATATTGCCATTGTTTATGGAGTGTAATAGTCTTGGATGTCCGATAATTATTGCTTGCGTTTTATTTACATTTAGTTTTAGCCCATATTGTCTGGACCATAAAGATATATGTCTGAGGTCAGTGTTTACTTTGTCAATGTATTCATTGATTTCGTAAGGCCTAAAGTGTGTGTAAATCTGTAAGTCGTCGGCGTAAAGATGATGCTTGCAGTTTTGTAGTTTCTTGATCACGTCATTAATATAAATTGAGAAGAGAAGAGGAGCGAGGACGCCGCCTTCAGGTACCCCTTTCCTCGCCAAGCGTCAGGAAGAATTGCGATTATTAACAGAAAATGATTGCTGACGATTAGTGAGGTAAGATCTAAACCAATCAAGGCAGTTTTCCGACAGATGTAGTGCCTTTAGTCTAGCTAGCATTAAGTCTATATCAACTGTGTCAAAGGCTTTGCTGTAGTCGAGTAGGACTATTGCGGTGAGTTTGCTTTAATCTAGTATAATAAATTAAAGGTCGTTAAAAATATGAAACGCGGCAGTGCGATAAAGTAGTGTTATGCTGAATTATGCAACAAAGTGCACAGCAGGCATTAGTATTGTTTTGTTTTGTTTCGACCATACATAGCGCGGTAAAGCTTTATTTATGTAGCGGAGAAACTAAATATTTTCCCAACACAAATCACCGCGCTGAAATTATCGCGCATAGCTTTTATTTATCACCAAAATGTCGTAAAATAGGAATATTTATAAAATGTTTTATTTACAATACCGTGCCGGTAAAATCCTATTATTGGTGTTGTTTAATGTACTGTATCTAACACTGATGTCAATAGAAGTCTTGTCTCTAGTAATTTGAGGTCTTACATGGAAACTGTCAACTATTGCCAAAATCCGGTTAGGAAAACTGAAATGAAGATTGAAATATGATTAAATTTATATCTGAATATAAATTTAAAAGCAAGCAGGTAAATATTTTGTTTATTTAATGTCCCAGATAGTTATTTGGACTCAATAAATAAATAAATTCATTCGTAATAAAATAGATACTCAAGAAAACCAGTCTAATTCTTGATAATATTAAAATAATAAATCTTAAATAACAAATTGATATAAACTTCACAATCTAGGATAATTACCTTATATCTCTAATATCACAAATTAGAATTTTAGTTAAATTATCTCTCCTAGCAATGACATAATTATAACCACTTCTGATGTTGGGGTGTCTGGAAGGCGGGGTTACGCTGCTGCTGCTGCTGCTGATGGTGATAGTGGTTCACCAGGAGAGTCCTTAGTCCTAAACTTAGTCTAAAGCTAATATGAATGACGATGATTACGATGGCCAGATGATGTTCGGGGAACATTTAGGCCTTAAAGTTTCCTGAGGAGAGAGGAAAAAACCCGAAAAATCCTCACCCAGGAAACTTGTCCTAACCGGAGATGGAACCCGAACCCGCTGCGTAACAAAGTAGCACGCTACCTCGATACCACAGCGATGAACTATTCTAATTATCCATCCATAGTAATTCTGCCCGAGGGCAGGTCTTTCATTGCAATCATAACATTTTCATGCTATGCTTTGCAGCTTTACTAGGGAATTATAGGTGTGCTAGCTTCCCGTTGCTTTCCACACCGGTGAAGGATGATGATGATAATGATAAGGATGATGATGATAATGATAAGGATGATGTTGATGATAATGATAAGGATGATGATGGCCATATGATTTCGGGGACCGTTTGGGCATTAAAGTTTTCCTGGCATTTGTCTTACAGATAAGGAAAAACCCCGATAAAAACCTCACCCGCAAAAACTGCCCCGACCGGGGATCGAACCCGGGCCCGCTGCGTGACAAGACAGCTACCTCGAGACCACAGCGGTGGACTTATAATAATACTGATATATTTTGTATTTTGCTTTTGTCGTTATCCGTTGGACAGTACATCTCTTTGTAACTTGTAAGTATTTTTAAATGTCCCCTGAATACGGTACTAACGTTCTGCAGGGTAGGGCCTTTGGAGAGGCTGCCTCCTTAAAGCCTTTGGACTTGCTTCCTTATGTTTTATCCTCTCAAGGAGAGTTGCCTCTTGCGTCTTCTGCCGTTGAGGACTTCACTCTTGTTTCCCAGAGCTGGGTATCTTATTTATCCCCAGAGACTGAGTTGCCACTTCCGCCATTTTCGCCGTTCCGATGTTAAGAACACTTAGCAAGGATGACTGAGAACAGAATACCAAAAGCAGCTTACAATTATTCACCAAGAGGAAGATGAAGTTTGGGAAGGCCTAAGAAAAGATGGAAAAATCAGCAATTTTGAGCCGGAAGAGTCTAGCAAAAAAGCCTAATCCATGACGAAGAAGAAGAAGATTGGTATATTTTTCGAAAATATTTGTAAAATAATTCTAATATATATATATATATATATATATATATATATATTTGTTTGTTCAATGTCACCTGTTTGTCATTCGACATTTCAGATATTCTCTCCTGGCATTGGCGTATTGCAACCCACTTCTGAGTTTGGGACGCCTGGAAGGTGGGTTACGCTGCCCCAATGATATATGTGATGACGATGGGTAGAGATGCGCCAGGAGAGGCCTTAATCCTAAACTTAATCTAATGAGGTGAAAATGATATTGATGATTATGATGATCAGATGATGTTCGGGGACCGTTTGGGCCTTAAAGTATTCTGACATTTGTCTTATAGGTAAGGAAAAACTCCGAAAAAACCTCACACAGGAATCTTTTCCCGAGCGGGTATCGAACCCAGTCCCGCTGCGTGACAAGGCAGCACGCTTCCTCGAGACCACAGCAGTGGACATAATTGTAATATTATAATCTTACAATGTCTTATTTATACAGGGACTTTTATAATTTGGGCTAAAAAGTGGCGGTATTATAAATGTGAACAGAATCTGGTGTGTCGGACCTGTAAGATGACCTTCAGATTACTGTAGAATAGACTTTCATTCGACTCATCTCCATAACACTGGGATAGCGCAATAGATCTTTCAGGTCAGGGAAATCTACCTTCCTAGTCTGAATAAAGAACTATACCAATTCTCAGAATCTGGTGTGTCGGACCTGTAAGATGACCTTCAGATTACTGTAGGATAGACTTTCATTCGACTCATCTCCATAACACTGGGATAGCGCAATAGATCTTTCAGGTCAGGGAAATCTACCTTCCTAGTCTGAATAAAGAACTATACCAATTCTCAGAATCTTGGTGTGTCGGACCTGTAAGATGACCTTCAGATTACTGTAGGATAGACTTTCATTCGACTCATCTCCATAACACTGGGATAGCGCAATAGATCTTTCAGGTCAGGGAAATCTACCTTCCTAGTCTGAATAAAGAACTATACCAATTCTCAGAATCTGGTGTGTCGGACCTGTAAGATGACCTTCAGATTACTGTAGGATAGACTTTCATTCGACTCATCTCCATAACACTGGGATAGCGCAATAGATCTTTCAGGTCAGGGAAATCTACCTTCCTAGTCTGAATAAAGAACTATACCAATTCTCAGAATCTGGTGTGTCGGACCTGTAAGATGACCTTCAGATTACTGTAGGATAGACTTTCATTCGACTCATCTCCATAACACTGGGATAGCGCAATAGATCTTTCAGGTCAGGGAAATCTACCTTCCTAGTCTGAATAAAGAACTATACCAATTCTCAGAATCTGGTGTGTCGGACCTGTAAGATGACCTTCAGATTACTGTAGGATAGACTTTCATTCGACTCATCTCCATAACACTGGGATAGCGCAATAGATCTTTCAGGTCAGGGAAATCTACCTTCCTAGTCTGAATAAAGAACTATACCAATTCTCAGCTAAGTTCCAGTTGTTCTGTGAACAAATTTGCATAAAGTATTATTCCGCCGACACTGTCAATTGGGGGACCCGTGATGCAATTTTTACTGACGTATGACTGAATTCTGTACCGAACTGTTAATAGATAGGAACATTGTTCTTAGGCAACATCATATTTTACGGCAAATAAGACTGAATACAATATATGGTGGTACCTATAATTAAGAATTTCTTCCATTTCTTATTTATTTATGACAAAAATTATATATGGGCCTACCTAATCATATGTTTACGTTTTTTTTTCATGATGTCGATAGATATCGTTTATTCACAATTTCATTTCGAACAGAATTTATGCTCCATGCTGACTCACCTGCAAATTCTTTTATTGTCACTACATTCTCAAAGGTTACTATGTAATATTTGTCACACTAAACTGTTTGAAAACGTTCAACATAATTTGTTTGTCTCCGATTTTCAAATGCTGTTCTTTCCAATGTTTTAAGAAATTCAACAGAAGCGGTCATTTTTAAACAACTTAAATTCCAACATATTCTATATTGCACATGCATAAGAATGAAACAATGCCTATTTATTGTATTAAAATTGTAATTATATATTATCAGATTCTCCATGTCACTCATATATATGTTATATTAGAGATTTTCGCGGATATAAGTATGAATAAGAAAGTTTTCTTGGGTTTTCGTGTCATGGATTCAAGTTCGGCCTCTGGCCACTGATGCCGACGTTTCGGCATGATCCCACATGTCATTATCAAGGAATGAATCCATGACGCGGAAAACCCAAGAAAACTTTCTTATATATATATATATATATATATATATATATATATATATATATATGCTAGAAAATGCGTATTTTTATTTATTTTATTTTATTAATTTCTTACACGCTTAAAGTAAAACCGTTATTCAACAAATGAAAACGCAGTCATACGTCTGCTTTGTTTACATTAATTTGGAACTTAGCTCGGAAAGATCTATTATATTATTGAGACGAATTTTAAGTAGGCTATAAACAAATGAATACAGGATTATCGTTTTGCTTAGATCTTTTTCTATACTGACTAAGAGCTGAGATTCAAGAATATACATTTAATTGTCCTGTCTTCATACATATACGAGTATATATAGCCTATATATAATTCTTCTGTACGTGTGTTGTCACTGAACTCTTCCTAAACGACTGGACCGATTTTGATGAAATTTTGTGTGTGTGTCTGATTGGGACCTTCGATGGTTTAGATTCATAATTGGACTCTTTAAAACCACTAGGTGTAGGAGTTCACCTGAAGTGAAAATTTAAAAATCTCTCTACCGGTCACAATTTTCGACGTTTCACAACGAAATTCAATATATCCTAATGGAGGTTTACCTGAAATCCGAAACTAAAAACTGCCTAAACGACTGGAGCGATTTTGAATAAATGTTGTGTGTTTGAGTGGGTCTCTGATTGGTATAAATTTACAATTGGATCTTCTAAAACCATTAGGTACAGGAGTTCACCTGAAGTGAAAATTTAAAAATTGCTCTAGCAGTCACAATTTTTGATGTTTCATATCGAAACTCAGTATATCCTATTAAAATAAACCGAGGTGTTATCAAAAAATGAGCAAAATCCGACAATTAGAAGTAGAGGCATACCTGAAATCCGAAATTAGAAACTGACTAGCAACCGCCATGTTTGGTCTGTTTCAGCGTATGCCATACCATTTAATTAACCTGTAATTTTGCATTTATTTAGGCGTAGCAACGCACGTGGGGTATTAGCTAGAACTATTTTAATATTTCTTTATTAGTTTACTAGCTAATACCCGGTGTGCGCTGCTACGCCTAAATAAATGAAAATTAACGTGTTTAGTTGAATAAGTAGAAGGAAAAATATTTATAAATTAAAATTTTTAGATATCCCGTGCTAATTATCCGGCGTTACCCGGGAATCTACTTATCCCGTTAGTTTTGACATAGATGAGATGAAATACGAAAATTAATGTGTTTTATGTATAGTTAAATGAGTAGAGGGAAACATTTATATCGTAATACTAGTAGCAATTATTACTTTATTGTAACGGACTGTCAACAGCACGTACGGCTTACTGCCCGTGCGACCCATATTTGTAAATAATATTGTAAATATCTTACTTTTTGTCTAATAAAGTCCTACTACTACTACTATTTTTAGATATCCCGTGCTGTTTACCCGGCGTTGTCCGGGAACCTGCTCATCTCGATCTTCTTGGCATAAATGAGCTCAAAGTCGAAAATTAATGTACGTCTTATGGTTAGTTGAATAAGTAAAATGAAAAATAATTATAAATGTATATCATGTTTATTTTAAGATTCCCCGTGCTGATTATCCGGTGTTGCCCGGGAATGTACTTTTCTCGAACTTCTTGGTATAAATGAGCTAAAAGACATAATTTGTTATTGTTAATTATCCGTAAAAGAATACCCGTCATACGCTGCCATGCTTGCACAGGAATCTACGTACTTGTCTGGATCTTCTTGGCATCAGTGAAAGACAAAAATGATTATTGTGAGTTATCCGTAAGAGATAACGTATGCTGTCGCGGACTTTTTTGTAGAACGTTTTGAGATATTCCATTCTATGCACATTAATTTAGTGTAGGCCTATTTCTTGTGGGTTAGATAGCGTAAACCATTTAAGCGTCCCAAAGAGTTACTTTTTTCACGTTTTCCACTACGAAGGGCGATTTTTAAGGGTGTAGGAGTTGAGTATCACAATTCTCTTATAGTCTATGTTCATCCCGGGAATCTCCTGAACATTTTACAAAACGCCCCATCACAATTGGATCAACGCTATGGCCGCGCATAAAATAAGAACAAACAAACAAACCAACCAACAAACAAACATTCATTTTTATATATCAGATTATTAACTATTGTGTTACGTAAATTAGAATTTAGACTTGATATACAAGCAATCGACCACGATATTTTAGAGAATTTTTATATTTTTAGCTGCACTGCGGTAGCATACGAAACATAACAGTGGAATTCACATGGGAAATGTACTGCTTATTATATGCTAATATTATGTTTTCTTTTCGATTTCAAGTGCGGAATAAAACGTTTACGAACGTCCAGATAGTACTGAAGCTGTGCAATATTGTCTTAAATAAATGGTGAATAATATACGTAAGAAGACAATGCTTGGAAGAAACTGCTACTTTTTTCAGCTTATTGGAAACTTGAAAACACTGTTTAACATTTCGACTTGCTATGAAGTGCATACTTTTGTAGATAACGAATGATCATAATATTTGATTTTTCAAGACTCGGATCGAATTTCACTATTGAATTCTTATTTGTGAAGTATACTACGTGTTTCTTTCATTTGAGGCCTTTTCATAGCTACGTCTAAATATCAGAAGAACTCTACATTCACATGTTTTGCCATTCCAATTTCTGTACCCATATTTACCAAGTTATCCATCAACACGTTTTCAAAATGTATCAGCTCATTACCATTTAAGCACAAGATCACAAAATACTTCTGTACTTTCTATACTACAGCATAGAACATGATTATACTCTGAATCTAACAAAATATCTATGACTTACCGTCACTATCATTATTTATATACAGTACAAATTAACACAGTGAAAATGCTACCAGCATAATACTATATTCAGCATTTTGTATGTACCTGTAAATTTTCATGTAGAAAGCCTTTCTTACTTTATTTTATTCCATATTTTGTTCGTGATAGGTAATATTAGACCATATATGCATTGTACTTTGTTTAGTCTATATTTTAATTTTTTTGTAAACCCATGTTTTCCCTTAACAGAGATTTAGGCGCTCTCCCCCTACAGGGAAGAATTTAAACCATACTAATTTAGTTACACTTCTTTTCGTATAGATGTCATTTGAGTGGTCCGTGGTCAGCGTTCCGCCTCATACTGACATCTATGAAACCAAGGTAGTAGGCTACTAGGACGGGAAAATTCGGTAAATTTTGCTTAGAGGTCTTTTCATTCAGGCTTAAGGATCTGTTACGAGCGTGAAAATCTTCAGACTCGGGACCCGCGGCTTGAAGTCCTCCCGGAGGACTTGCTCCTTGGATTTTTCCATCCTAAAAAATCCATCAACCCTGCCCGGGTTTGAACCCACGACCCTCGGGACCAGAGGCAAGGAGCATAACCACTAGTTCACTGCGGCCGACTGTATAGTGATGAAATTAATTTAACAAGTCTTTATATCCAATCAACTGATTTTCTTTTTTTTAATGTAATAAAAGTTCTTGAATACGGTATTTCCATGTACTTAGCAGTATGGTAGTCAGCCACATTGGACTGGTGGCTATGCTCCTTGACTCTGGTTCTCAGAGTCGTGGGTTCGAACCCGGCTGGGATCAATTGATTTTTTTAGAATTTAGAACCATTAGTCCACCGCGGCCGATTATATTTTAATAATGTTTGAAAATTGTAGTTGGTATTTAATGCTTTTATGCTTTTATTATTCACTGATTGAGTGGAAGAGAAGATCTTATGGCCGTAACTTTGCTATCTTAAATAAATAATTGTTATTATTATTATTATTATTATTATTATTATTATTATTATTATTATTATTATATTTAACGTATCGTGAAAAGTAATTTCTAAGGGTTTTTGGATGATTTAAAGATCTTTCTATATTTTCGTTTTTATTCATCAATCCAAAATCAAATTGTCCATAAATTTATTTATTATTATGATTTACAAATCTTTATAGTTATAGTCTACTTTGTACACTTTCAACTCCACGTGAGGACAAGGGTGCTCCATAGCAGGAGTTATTGAATCAAGCTAATTTAGGTATTCTTGTCTATCTAGGAATTTCCCAGTGAATGGCACGTGGATAGGATTACACATTGTAACTGCAAAATTAGGACTGAAATAGTGCAGAGAAAATTGGATATTAAATCCCAAAATCAAATCAAAATTTGAAGCGGCTCAGATGAGATTTTTACTCTCAACTCCTAGGTTTGATAAAATGGACAAGCAAATAAACACAGATATACGCAGTAAATTAAAGTTCAAAATATAATGAAGAAATTCATGATTATCAAAGAAATTGGTTACAACATGTCCAAAGAATGGACCCATCTCGCTTTCCTAAATTAGCATTGCAGTAACAAACTAAAGGACGTCGAGATAAAGGAAGACAAAAATTAAGATGGAGTTAC
This sequence comes from Diploptera punctata, assembly GCA_030220185.1. NCBI lineage: Eukaryota > Metazoa > Arthropoda > Insecta > Blattodea > Blaberidae > Diploptera > Diploptera punctata. Next base: position 383,499 of record JASPKZ010009389.1, read on the forward strand.
TACGACATATTGAGATCTCAAAGGAACAGTTTCAAACAATCTAAACCTAATAATTTCATAATTATCAGGAAAAATATTTTCATTCAAGAAGCTTTCATGGCTCTCCCGTTCAATCCCCATTCGTGCCACATGACCTGTCCATCCCAATCCACGAGACGTAACTTTTCTTATTATATCTGGTTTCTTATAAAGATCATGTAGCTCACTGTTATGTAATCTTCTCCATTTGCTGTTCGTTCATCTCTCTTCGGTCCAACGATTTTCCTTCTTCTTCTTCTTCGGCTTTCCCCCATTTATAGGTTTGCCGTCTTCAGTTTCCATTTATCTCTATTATTCAAATCTCCCTCTTCCAAATTCTTATCATCCATTATAGTTCTGACGTAGGTTTTCCATTTCCATCTTGGTCTGCCACGTTTACTTCTTCCAGGGGGAGACCATTGGTATATCTTTTCTGGCCATCTTTCATTTTTCATTCTTTGTACATGGCCATACCATTTAAGCGTTTGATTTTCAATCCTCTTAACAACCGATGTGGTGACATTCATTTCTCTCCAAAGGAATTCATTTCTTATTTCATTCTGTCTTGTATTTTTGGAGGCATCTTCTAAAATAATCAAATTCGACTGTTCTAATTTTATTCTTTTGTACTTCCGTCAAAGACCAAGTTTCACTTCCATATGACAAAATATTCTGTATTATGCTCTCATAAACTTTCATTTTAGTTTCCTTTGTGATATTTTTGTTCCAAATTATTCCATGTAATGTTTTAGTTGCATTTTTTGCCATTGCAATTTTAGTCTGTACATCACTCTCACAGGTACCTAAACTTGTAATTATTGACCCAAGATATTTAAAAAATTCACATTTTTTTATTTTCCCTGTTTCGAGTATGAGGTCATCTACATCCTTTCCCAAACACATATATTTTGTTTTCTGTAAATTTATATTCAGTCCCCATTTTTTTATATTGTTCCATAAGTTTATTTATCATATATTTCATATCATCTTCATCCCCTGCAAAAATTATTTCATCATCTGCAAACAACAATGAATGCAGTATACTTTTCCTCCTATAGGAATACCCATTTCAGAACATTTTTATACCATAAGTTAAGAGCCTGGTCTAAATAAAATATGTTAAAAAGAATTGGTGACAAACTGCATCCCTGCTTAAGGCCTTTATTCAATGTAAATTCCTGTGTTAAATTATTCTGTAGTTGTACTTTAGTTTTTGTATTACTATAGATCCTCTTAACAATATTAATCCATTTATCACTTATATTCATATATCTCATTGCCGTCCATAACAATTGTCGAGGTACACTATCATATGCCATCTTTAAACCAATAAAGGTCATATGTAGTTCTTTATTTCTTGCTAGGATTTTCTCTTGTAATTGTCAAGTACTTGCAATATTTTCCTCCTCCTTTAAACTAACTGTCCATATTTCACATCCATGTAATAAAACTTTGTGAATAAAAATTTTATATATTTTCCGTTTTACGTTTTTTGAGACAACTTGGGACGACAAGAGTCCGAGTAATGCAAAATGGCATACATTTCGAAATTTAATCTATGTTTATTTTCATTCTGCATCTGATCCCTATTTTTGATTATTGTTCCAAGGTATTTGAATTCAGCCACTTATTCTATATTTCCCTCATTTGCCATTAACTGCCCATTTCTATAAGAAAATATATTTGTAATTGTGAACATATATTTAGTTCTATTGATATATACTTCCGCGATAGCGAAGAGATACTAAAGGCCAACACGCACACACCATTGAGTAACACTAAGAATTAGGACTGAAAGTAAATATCAATAAAAACTAAATATATGGTCACATATAGAAATATATTATATAATGGAAATGGACAGCTAATAACAAATGAGGGAAATGTTGATGAAGTGGCTGAATTCAAATACCTAGGAACAATAATCACAAATAGGAATGGGATGCACAAAGAAATTAAACATAGGCTCAATTTTGAAAATGCGTGCTATTATGCATTACAGAGACTCTTGATGTCCCAACTCCATTTAAAAAAACGTTAAACTGAAAATATGTAAACTATTGTTCTACCAGTTAGTATATTATATGGGTGCGAAACATGGACTCTTACTTTATGGGAGGAAATTATATTATGAGTATTTGAGAATAACGTTCGTAGGAAAATGTGTGGACCAAAGAGAGATGAACAGACAGGCGAATGGAGAAAACTACATAACAATGAACTACATGGTCTTTATAGGAAGCCATATATAATAAGAACAGTTAAGTCTCGTAGACTGCGATGGGCAGGACTTGTGGCAGGAATGGGGAATGAAATACGTGCATGGAAGCTTCTTGTAGGTAACCCAGAGTGAAAACGTTCAGAATGGAGGTGGGAGAATAACATTAACTATGATTTAAGGGAAGTAGATTATACAGGGAATGATTGGAAATCATAGCTCAGGATAGGGATGTATGGAGAGCTTTTGTCCGTGCGCCTATGAACCTACGGGTTCGATAATGCCAGTGAGCTAGTTAGTTAGCTATTTACTTCCAGTCCCAATATGTATGTATAACAAAATATTTCTGGTCTTATTTCACATATATATGTAGGATCTACACAAATTGTAGGAAAAAATATATATATTTGAATTTCAAATTTGGAAATTGAGAAGTCTTTATTTTTATCAGAGGATGGAGTAAGTGTGAAAAGGTTAAAATTACATAAATGGGATGGTCTATAAAAATGTTGACTGACTAGAGACTTGTCAGAATAATACTGTAAGTTGCCCCACATCTGGAAGCTCGGAGATTTCTCTCCGAATTGAGGCATTTCCTGCTTTGTAGCAACTTTACTATTTCTTGGTTTTGGCTTTCTTCCACTTTATTTTCTCTTCCTCTTCCTGTTATTTTGTGGTTGCTCTTTTTGTACATCAAATTAACTACAATTCAGTCCGGACGTCTATGTATACAGGGTGTAACAAAAAAACACCGACAACGGAGGTGAGGTGGCATATTGAGATACGTGATCATTTCTTATTAAGGTACCTATGTCCGGAAATGATGTGTTTTCACACTAAGAGTAACTAACTTTACAAGTGTTCCGTTAGTTGAATTTCAAGACTTAATACTTGACAATACTGTCACAGTTACATCAAGTTTTCAAAATATCCACTTCCCATTTCATTGCAGAGCGTATATCGGCGGTGTAGTAATTCAAATACGCCTGGCCTCGTTTGAATTATTTCTGTAGCAGCGTTGATACGGGCTATAAAACCCATACGTGACTGTACTGGAGTCTGATAAACAGACTGTTTCATGTCGCCCCACAGAGAGTAGTCGAAAGGGTTAAGATCAGATGATCTCGGAAGCCATGGGGCTGGTCTTCCTCTGCCAATCCATCGACCTGGATACGTGGTATTTAAATGTCTCCTCACATTGGCATCGAAGTGAGTTGGAGCTCTGTCATGTTGCAGCCACGTATTACAGGTTCCGTACCTGTGAGAAGTTGTCAAGTAATGAGTTTTCAAAATTCGAACTAACACTGATCTTGAGACATAATTAGCTAGTCACAGTGTGAAAACGCATCATTTCCGGGCTTTGGTGCCTTATTAAAATAATCAACATATCTCAATATACTACTTCACCTCCGTTGTCGTTTTTTTTGCAACGTCCTATATATATATATATATATATATATATATATATAACATTGGAATGGTGTCCACCTGGAAGAAGGAGGACAGGAAGACCTCGAAACTCGTGGATGCAGGAAATAATAACTGGAATGAGAGCAAGAGGACTGGAGGACATGGATTGGATGGAGAGAGACGAGTGGAGAAGAAAAATAAAACTTCAGGCACAGAAAGATGTGTAAACATTAAAATTCTGTTTATACATATATATATATATATATATATATATATATATATATATTAATAAAATTTAGGATGCAATATCTCATATGAAGAAGAAAAGAAAGTAAATGTAAAAATATCGAAATTTTAAAGAATTGTAGGGTTAATAAATTCTATCTTCAAGCCACAGTTAGTCCAAAAACATTCAAGACTAAAAGTTTATAAAACAGTGGCTCTTCCAACTCTATTGTTGGTAGCGAAGTATGGACGTTGAAACAGAAGGATATACAATGACTTAAATCTGCTGAAATGAGATATCTTCAGATGATTGCAGGTTACACACTACTAGATCACAAAAAATGAAGACATCTTAGAAGAATTACACATGGAACCTTTAGAAAATAAAATGTATGATTACAAGTCAAGATGGATGCAATATGTTCATCGAATGGAAGATCACAGGATACCCAAGCAAATGTTAATATATCAACCTGCAGGAAGAAGAAGACCAGGATGTCCATTCAAAATACTTCTGGATGGTGTTTCTCTTGAGGCCGAAACAGGTCAACAAATGGCCTAAATTCGTAAATGTACTATGATGATGATGATGATGATATACATGATATACAGGGTGTTTAAAAAGTATTACAGACTTCTCGGGGTTGTAGAGGGGACTTAGCAGATAAAGTTTTGATATGGAACACATGTCTGGAAATGTACCGTTTCGATGTAAAATAGGTTTGAATATCGAAACACAATTGGCTGATATCGTGTGTCTTGTGGTTAGTATAGACTTTCTAGGGGTTGTACTACAAGTGTGATTTCACTTGCGACTCTGTTGTTCGTTATACAAAGTGTACCTGCGACGCATGTTTTCATACACACGCCCCATAAGATCTGGTGTGTGCTCAATAATTTCTGCTGCCACCAGAATTCGTGAAATAAGATCTTTCTCCGACTCGACAGGTGTAGTACTACCCCTAGAAGTCTGTAAAACTTATTCTGAAACACAAGACACACGATATCAGCCCATTGTATTTCGATCTTCAAATTTATTTTACATCTAAATGGTTCGTTTGCTGACATCGGTTCCTCTCAAAACTGTATCTACCAAGTCCCTCTACAACCCCTAGAAGTCAGTAATACTTATTCTGAAACACTCTGTATATATACAGGATATAACTAAATTCCTGTTATAGACTTTGAGAACGTGTAGTGGGGACCAAGATGATTACGTTTAACATAGGAACTCATGATCAGAAACGTACAGTTTTCCCGCTACACGCATGCAAAATACCACTACACACGTTAAAATTCCCCGCATTTTCGGCGCCAAAGACCCTTGCATCTCCTCTCAACTTGACTCCTTTATACTATTACCTGTGGAGTCACATTAAATTCTTGATTTACGAGACCCCTCTGGCATCCGAGGAAGACCTAGTGGTGCGGGTTATGACTGCGGCGGATGTTGCAGGACCAAGGATTTGTGACCGTGTATACCAAAACATGGCACAGAGGTGCCGTATCTCTGTTGACGTAGGTGGTCGTCACATCGAACCCTTCTTGTGGACCCAGACGACAAGCAGCAGGCGTCAGAGAGAGCAAAGTGTGTTGTGGCATTTTGCGTTTAGCGGGAAAACGGTACGTTTCTGGACATGAGTTCCTATGCTAAAAGTGTCCATCTTTGACCCCACTACACGTCCTTAAAGTATGTAATGGGAATTTACCTACACCTTGTATATAGGTGGAGTCCAAACTTTATCGACAAGTTGTTCGAAGATGTTTGCTGATTGTTTTGATATAAGGAACCCATGGTCTTCGGTGGCTCGGTAACATGATGATTATGATGATCAGATGATGTTTGGGGACCGTTTGGGTCTTTAATTTTCCTGATATTGATCTTAAAGTTGAGGGGGGGAAAATTGCCCAGGAAACTTGTCCCGACCAGGGATCGTACTCGGGCCCGCTGCGAACTAGGCAGCGATGCCTCCCCGAGACTACAGCGAGGACACTTTTAAATTAATTTACTGTAAATATATTTAATTATTATAAGTAGTAATGATTTGGGCGCAAGCGGTTAGACACTTGCCTATAACCGCTGGAGTCTCGGTCACTCCATATGGGTTTCATAGTGGACGAAATGGAGCTTGGCCAGGTTTTTCTCGGGGTTTCTCCCGTTTTCCCCTGCCAAAAATTTCATTCCACCATTTCCCTATGCTCATCTCATCCTTTTCGTTCATCTGCCCCTGAGATGGTGCATCAGGCGTGGTCGGCCGGCACCCTTATCTTTTACAGACCTATATAAATATATCTGCTTCATCTCATCTCATCCATCGACCCTAACCTGAGTTAGACATTAGTTTATATTATTCTATTAGGCCTATTACAATCATTCGATGTGAAGGTTCTAAGCTATCCTCGTTTCGGATTATAACTCCAACCCATGGCGCAACAGGCCAACCAATCGTTTGCTGGCCTCACATCCACATTTGTTAATCACAGAGGTAGACGATCATCCTGCCAGTGTAGGGGTGACACGTGGTCAGCATGTCGAATTCCCCAGCCGTTACAGTTTTTTTCCTAATTCAGGAGCCGCTACATATTATAGATACAAAAATGCCTCAAGATGTTGGATGAAAACCGGTCCCACACTGGCCGAAATTTCATGAAAAAATTACTTCCTCTATGGAGACTAGAACCAGCGCAAGTCTCGTAGCTCTGCGCCAAGCCACTGCGGAGGGAATCTGGAAATGATAATTTAGTCATAACATGGTAACAGAAAATTTAGATAAAACAAAAAGAATCGTAAATGAATGCTCATGAACGTTGGTCATGTTTGTACGAACGAGACCTGATTGAAGCACATAAAACACTCAAGATCGGATTTGTATTGACATTTTCCAGTAACATATTGTTTATTTAAAATGTTTATCCTCTGTTTTGTATCCGGACAGCATTAAACTTCCCAACATCAATCAACGTACATCCCAGCAGCTCGCACAAACAAAATCTGTTTGAATTACTGATAAAAATATATGTTTTGTTAGTTCAGAAAAAAAACTAATCTTAAAAATGATCTCACAGAAAAAACACTCATACAATTCAACTGTGTTATACCTACATAGAATATCTGCCCGTTTCCAAGAATGGACGATGATTTAATTTAATTTAATAATAATGATGATGATGATGATGATAATAATAATAATAATACTATTTTTTATTATTATTCCGGCTTTTACAATGAATATACATTTTTCCGGTACCCATGTTCACAGTTAACTACACATTTGTTTCAACATATTTTTCCATTCCTATCTGTTCATCCATATATCTTCATATATTTCCCATTCCCTCTTAGCTTCATAGATTCCCTGAATCCACGTAATAGTTGGTCTACCCTTCTTTTTCCTTCCCTGTGGTTCCCAATCCATGATTATCTTAGGTAGTCTTCCTTCTTCCATTCTTCTAATGTGTCCGTACCAATTTAGTTGTTTCTTCTTTATAAAATCTAATATTTAATATTGTGCCTGCATTTTTTCTTTTACATATGAACTTCTGATTTTATCCTTCCTGGATATTCTTGCAGCACGTCTCCAGTAGTCCATGTCAGTGGCGAGTATTTTTTTTTCATTTGTGCATTTAAAGCCCAAATATCAGCTCCATAGGTAATAATGCTTCTGATTATTGTATTAAAAATAGTTTTTTTTGTTTCTTTGAAGATATGTTTGTCCCATACTATTCCATTTAGGGCAGATATAGCATACTTTCCTATATTGATCCTGTTTCTTATCTCTGTTTCTTGTTTTCCATCTTTAGTAATTTTAATTCCCAAATACCTATATTCTTCAGTGCGTTTAACTGTCCCTAAATCTTCTTCTAGTATTAAATCTTGAGGAAGATGCCCTATTGTCATATATCTAGATTTATCCATATTGATCTTTAAACCCCATAAACTACATTCTTATAATAATAATAATAATAATAATAATAATAATAATAATAATAATAATAATAATAAAAGTAAAAAGTAAAGTGATCCCACAACAGGCCCGGAGGCCCTTGCGGTAGTAGGAGGTTAAGGCTCCCACTTTTTCTAGACAATCGGCACTTTATGTCAGCCGGGTTGTCAGCCCTGCGTGACGGCCGCCTTTACCCCCAGAACAAGCGTCTGGTACTCATTTCCGTTAGAGGCTGAGTCGACCCCAGGGCCATGGTGCCGCCAGAGGGTTTGGATCAGTTTAAAAATCCTGACCCCAACGGGACTTGAACCCTCGACCCTGCGGCTTGTAGCTCAGTGCCTTAACCACTACGCTACGGCGTGTCCCCAATAATAATAATAATAATAATAATAATAATAATAATAATAATAATAATAATAATAATAATAATAATAATAATAATAATAATAATAATAATAATAATAATAATAATAATAAGAAGAAGAAGAAATGGATGTAAATGCAAAAATATATAAATTTTTAAGAATTTTAGGGTTAATAAATTCTATCTTCAAGCCACAGTCAGTCCAAAAGCATTCAAGATTAAAAGTGTATAAAACACTGGCTCTTCCAACTCTTTTGTATGGTAGCGAAGTATGGACGTTGAAACAGAAGGATATACAGAGACTTAGATCTGCTGAAATGAGATATCTTCGGAGGACTGCAGGATACACACTACTAGATAAAAAACAATGGAGACATCTTAGAAGAATTACACATGGAATCTTTAGAAAACAAAATTTCTGATTATAAGTCAAGATGGATACAACATGTTCATCGAATGGAAGATCACAGAATACCCAAACAAATATTAAGATGTCAACCTGCAGGAAGAAGAAGACCAGGACGTCCACTCAAAAGACTTTTGGATGGTGTTTCTCTTGAGGCCAAAACAGGTCAACAAATGGCCTAAATTCGTGAATGTACTATGATGATGATGATAATAATAATAATAATAATAATAATAATAATAATAATAATAATAATAATAGTTCTATTTATTCTGGCAGAAATACAAATTAAATATCTGCTAATATACGAGTAGATTTACATTACACTAATTATAAAGAGTTAAAATTACATTAAATGTTACGGTTGCGTGTAGGCAATCACTTTAGGGATACATCTTAAATTCACAATAGGTTAAAGCAAGGAGATGCACTTCAACTATACTATTCAATTTTATACTAGAACATGTAATCAAATAGGGGGCACGCCGTAGCGTAGTGGTTAAGGCACTGCGATACAAGTCGGAAGGTCGAGGGTTCAAGTCCCGGTGGGGTCAGGATTTTTAAAACTGACCAAAACCTTCTGGCGGCACTATGGCCTTGGGGTCGACTCAGCCTCTAACTGAAATGAGTACCAGACGCTTGTTCTGGGGTAAAGGCGGCCGTCACGCAGGGCTGACAACCCGGCTGACATCAAGTGCCGATTGTCTAGAAAAAGTGGGAGCCTTAACCTCCTACTACCCCAAGGGCCTCCCGAGGCCTGTTGTGGGATTACTTTTACTTTTACATGTATTCAAATGTTTAGATGATGAAGGCATACAACTCAATGGTATTAATAAAGTTTTAGTTTATGCTGACGATATAGTATTATTAGGCGATAACGAGGAGATACTAAGGGCCATACTCAATTGAGTAACACTAAGGAATTGGGACTGGAAATATACGTCAATATAACTGAATATTAAAATGGTTCATGCCTGAATTTTTTTTCCCCAATCATTCCCTTATAATCTACTTCTCTCAAATATTGGTTAATGTTATTCTCCCATCTCATACTTGGTCTACCAACTCGGCGTTTTGCTTCTGGTTTTCCTACAAGAAGCTTCCATGCACCTCTTTCATTCCCCGTTCGTACCACATGTCCTGCCTAACGCAGTCTAGGAGACTTAACTGTTCTTATTATATCTGCTTCCTATAAAGACCATGTAGTTCATTGTTATGTTGTCTTCTCCATCCGCCTGTCTTCATCTCTCTTTGGTCCAAACATTTTCCTAAGAAATGTATTCTCAAATACTCATAATCTCCTTTCCTGCCGTAAAATAAGAGTGCATGTTTGGCTTCCATATAATATAACTGGTAGAATAACAGATTTATATATTTTAAGTTTAACGTATTTGAAAGGAATTTGAACAACAAGAGTCCTAGTAATGCATGATAGCATGTATTTCTTGAATTAATCCTATATTTAATTTCTTTGTGCATCTTATTCCTATCTGTGATTATTGTTCCTAGGTATTTGAATTCAGCCAGTGCTTCAACATTTCCCTCATTGGTCATTAGCTGTCCATTTCCATTATATAAGTTAAATATCATAGAAAAAATATATTGAAATAATCATTAGGAAAAATGTAAAATTCATTGTAAATGGTGGGAAATAATTTGAAAAAATTAGACCATAAAAATAAAATTTGACAGGAGTCTATGAAGGAATTTAAAAAGTTGCGTCACAGATTATAAAGTTTAGCTTTCTGTATATTAGACAACACCGTCACTTGTTATGACTGGACAAATTGAGATGTTGTTGGAGTCCATGCAGAACTTACGATCGGTTCTGTAGTAGCTCGGACGACAAAGATGGCTAGTCAAGCTGTCATGTCCTGTTGTCATGCGAAATTTAGCAACTGCTTCTCTCCGGGATCAGTCTGGTACAGCTGTTCGTAATGCTTCGAGCCACAGCTTGTCCTCCGGATTATGATGGAATATTTCTCTCACTCTATGGCAAATCCGAATATTTGTGATTGTTGTGTGTTAGGAGATTGTTCTGGGATATAACAGGTGAATAGTTGGTCTTTCAAAGACAAATGAATTAAATTATTTTATTTAATAATGTACAAGATCAGCATACATTAAAACCTGTGGTCTCGAGGTAGCGTGCTGCCTTGTCACGCAGCGCGGGTTCGATCCCCGGTCCGGACAAGTTTCCTGGGTAAGGTTTTTTCGAGGTTTTTCCTCACCTGTAAAATAAATCTCAGGAAACTTTAAGGCCCAAACGGTCCCCGAACATCATCTGGCCATCATTATCATCAGTATAATATTCACATAATTAGATTAAGTTTAGTTTAAGGCCTCTCCTGGCGCATCATTACCATCATTATCAATCAACTCTCATGTCATCGGGACAGTGTAACCCCACCTTCCATGCCCCCCAACCTCAGAAGTGGGTTACAAGTAGACTATGCCAGGAGAGAACATCAGATATGTCGAAAATGACAACCTGGGGAATTTGAAAAAAGAAAAAAAAGTTTAACCGTTTATTCTTATACCTATATTAACATTTTTTTTGGATAATGCAATTAATACATAAATTAAAAAGAGTAAGTGATAAACTGCACCCCTGTCTTACACCTCTATTTATTAAAATACCTTCGGTCTTTGATGTGCCTATATTTATTATAATTTGAGTTTTGCATACCAATTTTTTATAACATAAATTTATATTGTCGGGTAGCCGTCCAGTTCCATAATTTATCTCTATCAACACGATCGAATGCCCTCTCAAAATAAATAAAACAACATGTGTCTGTAGGTTATGTTCTCTTCTTTTCTCAAATATTTGCAGTAGTATGAATACATTATCTGTTTTGATAGTCCCGTTCTAAAACCACTTTGTTCTTCTTCTAGCTATATACAATAATAATAAAATATATTTGGGGACAAAAATTAGTGCATTCAGAAGTCATGACGCTGAAATTAATGAGAGGATAAATAATGACAAATATGTAATATAAAAATTAAGTGGTGTTTTATGGGATGATAATATAAGTTCTAAAACAGAATAAATATTTCTAATACAACAATAAAGAGTCAATTACATACGACGCAGAAACATGAGAATTCACTCTTTTCACCAAATTACAATAAATTACAACATGGAAATCTCAACAGAACTAAATCTAAAGTCATGGCTTTCCTTGGAAAAGATCCAGTTCGCAATAAAATTATTTTTAAAAATAAAATATTAGAACAAACTAACACATTTAACTACGTCGGATACCAAGTTACATACGAAGAGGAAAAAGAATTTAGTCCAAAAATTATAAAATTTGACAGAGTAACAGAAATTATAAAGAATATTTTCAAGCCAAACACAGTACAGCAACACACACGAACTAGAATTTATAAAACACTGGCCAAACCCATATTATGTTACGGCAGTGAGGCCTGGACAATTCGAAGTGTAGATGAACAAAGACTAACTGCGGCAGAAATGAAATTTATGAAACGTATTGCAGGTTACTCAAGAACGGACCATAAAAGGTATTCTGAGATTCTCAAATAATAACAGAATCAATCATGAAATATGTGCATAAATACTGAAACAACTGGAAGTCTCACGTAAGAAAAATGAGCAGAACAAGAATACCACGTCAAATCTTAAATTACCAGCCATGAGGTAAGCAGACCCTTCAAACGTTGGATTAAGACCGTAACAGACCGCTTGGTCTATCACATGAAAGGAAGAAGAAAAAGAAGAAGAATAACAACAATAAGCAAATTAAATTCTGCAAATAGACAGTAAATCACTTAGCATTCCTAGAGTTTACAGGAACTGATTGAAAAAGTCCACCGCTGTGGTCTCGAGTTAGCGTGCTGCCTTGTCACGCAGCGGGCCCGGGTTCGATCCCCGGTCGGGGCAGATTTCTGGGTGAGGTTTTTATCGGGGTTTTTCCTCATCAGTAAAACAAATATCAGGAAAACTTTAAGGCCCAAACGGTCCCCTAAATCATATGGCCGTCATCATCATCCTTCATCGGTGTGGAAAGCAACGGGAAGTTACCACACCTACAATTCCGTAGTAAAGCTGCAAAGCATAGCATGCAAATGCTATGATTGCAGTGAAAGACCTGCCCTCGGGCAGAATTACTATGGATGGATGGATTGGAAAACATTAGCTCAGGATAGGAATGCATGCAGTGCTTATGTCATCCGCCATTGAACCTACGGGTTTGATAGTGCCGATGAGGTAGATATAGTTCATTGACGAATTTGTTACAGAAAATATAGTGGTATTGGTACACTGTAAATTTATACGCAGAGTTGTTAATGAGCTTAACGAGTATGTTACAGTCTGTTAATTTGAGCCCCAGATGTTGTAATTTACACAAGTTTCACTTTTTAACCCGGTGTGTGAACTAGGCGATTCCAAATGTTGCTAACGAGACTATATCATTACAACAAATGTACATTCTTTCGTGACACCTGTCATTCTTTCTTAATGTGATACTTAACAAGTTAACCAGCTCACTGGCACTATCTGAGCCATAGGTTTATGGCCGCGCTAAAATAAGCTCTCCATACATCCCTATCCTGAGCTAATGTTTTCCAATTAATAACCTATGCAATTTGTTTCCCTCGAATCATGGTTAATGTTATTCGCCCATCTCACTCTTGCTCCCAATTGAACGTTTTCTCGCTGATTTTGCTACAAGAAACTTCCATGTCCCTCTTTCAGTCCGGTTATACATGTCCCCCATCTCAGTCTACGAGACTTTCTATTCTATAGTAATTCTGCCCGAAGGTAGATCTTTTACTGCTATCATTGCATTTTCATGCTATGCTTTGCAGCTTTATTAGGAAATTATAGGTGTAGTAGCTTCCCGTTCCTTATCAGACCGGTGAAGGATGATAATGATAAGGATGATAATCGTGGCCGGATAATTTTTGGGGACTGTTGGGCCTTAAGGTCCCTGATATTTCTCTTTCTAGTGAAGAAAAAACCGAAAAACCTCACCTAGGAACGTGTTCCGACCAGGAATCGAACCCGAGCCCGCTGCGTGAAAAGGCAGCTCGTTACCTCGAGACCACAGCGGTGGAGACTTAACTCTTCTTATTGTTTATGGTTTCCCATAAATACGTGGGACGTTTATAATTTTAGTTGTCGATTGTATTTAAATGGAAATCAACGTAACTTTACAGAATGTATCTTCAACCTTTCCTTTATAACGTCACAAAGTTTAATTTTTTTTTCAACAGATGACTGTGATGTACTTTAGTTTTAAAATGGCGGCTGCTCCTGAAACACGCATATAGCTGTGATTGAAGACCAGGGGGATCTGATAGCCTTGTTTTACTTCGTTCTGCCGCTGACATTCTGCTGACAGTACTCCTATCCACTGTTTGATCCACATACACATTTCGTAACTGTCTGTGAATGTTTGAAATGGTCGCCTGTTCCACAGAAAGAAATTGAATAACAGCTTTCTGCTTTGTACGTGTTTAACGAGCAGCCGCCAATTTAAAACTAAAGTACATCACAGCCATCTGCTGTAAAACAATTAAACTTGGAGACGTTATAAAGGAAGCTTTGAACATAGGCTATGTTCTGTAAAATATAATTGATTTCCAATGAAAGAAAGTCAAGAAATAAAATTATGTGCATCACTTATTGAACCGTCTAGTATCATGTAGTTCACTGTAATGTAGTATTTTACATTCACCTGTGTGTCCATCTGTCTTTGGTCCTTTCCTAAGAACTTTATTCTCAAATACTCGTAATCGTTTGTCCTCCCTTAAAGTAAGAGTTAATGTTTCGCATCAATATAATATAACTGAGAGAATAATAGTTTTATATATTTTCAATTTAATTTTTTTTAAGCGAATTTGGGACCACAAGAGTCCCTGTAATGTATAATAGCATGCATTTCCAGAATTGAGCCTATGTTTAATTTCTTTGTGTTTCGCATTCATATTGTAATAATTGTTCCTAGGTATTTGAATTTATCCACTTATATATTTTCTAGCTGAGAAAATTCTATTAAATTTGATTGGGATAAAATATTGGTCTTCAGAGACGGATGAATTAGTCCTAAGAAACCAACGCGGTGTTCAGTTAGATGCTTTATGCCTAAATAGTTCCAACAAATGGTATAATGATTACTCCCAGTAAAATTATTTTTTTTCTATTTGCTATCTCAAATAAAATACTTGTCTTCAGAACTATTACTCGCCCAAGTTAAATATGCACGCGGAAAATGTGCTAGGAATGTGCTGTGGATTGTCTTCCTTCTCTTAATATGTTACCACTTCCTGTCCCCTGTATTGTGTTATTTGATTTGAAAGGAAGAGCTAGTAATTTTAAATGATTCGATATCTAGAGTAGTCGTTGACGAAATGAATGACCCGTCAACAATATTAATACCGAGGAATGAGCTGTTCCTCCTTTGTCTTCCTCATTATATTTTGCCAATTCCCGCCCCCTGTGTTGTATTGCGAGGCTGATAATAGAGAGACAACAAACACTGTGGTTTTAAATGATCTGACACCTTCAACAGTCCTGCACTAAATGATTAATTTGGCAACCATGTAATGAAATTGTTGTATATGTTTAAGGATTCTCATTTCAAAGACTTGTAGTTGGCGACACTAGCGCTAACATGCTTCTCCTCATGCCGTACAGACTTTTCTTGGGCGTGTAATACATATGGAGTTCCAAGTCTTGAACTTGGAGACCTTTCTGCATCTTCCGCGTGATCAAAATATTTTGGCTAAACTTTACAACCTGTGACGCGACGTTTTTAATTCCTTCATAAACTCCTGTCGAATTGTATTCTTAGGGTTTCATTTTTCAAATGATTTCCTACCATTTACAATGATTTTTGCATATTTTATAACGATTCTTTTAATATATTTTTGTATGATATTTAACTACATACATAGCTTGAAGACATGGTAGCCATATTGGTCTTAAAGAATATTCTATGCAACAACAAAGACGTGTTTCAGTGCAGCCAACATAGAGTATGTACTAATTAACTCTACATATATAGTCTACCTCAGAATTACAGAACTTACTATTTATTTTGGGCGTTGCATTCTTACACGGGTTAGAGTGCTTAAATTGCGTTAGGTTAGCTTTAAGTTGGCCTTTCAAAGATTACATTACTTAAATAGCGTAGGTTAGCTTTTAAGTTCGTTAAATATCGTGTATATGTTGACTGCATCCCGTGATTCCATAGTGTAAACCGCTTGGCGTTTGCGCATGGAGTACGATTGGAACTTAATTTTTTTTTTTTTTTTGCGTCGCATGTTCTGAACTGTTTTGGAAATTTCATATTCCGATCACTCTCTTGGAACATGACTTCCGAATTGGAGAGTGAAAAGTTGGAACTTCATAATATTGATCTACCTATTAGCTCGAAAAAAAAATAACACCGAAAAGCTTTAATTCTTACAACAATATCTGCAATACTAAGTGCCGAATGAATCTTGGTAGAAGTAGTGTTAAGAACCGCTGGTTGGGCTTACAGGACCTTCCGGACTTGGAAAATCTGGTAGCATGAGTTACCTAGCCGAGCGGTAGTATGAGGATGTATGCAATCGTGTTTTTAAATAAACAAATGGATTCTTATTTTAAACTATTTTATTACTAAAGTATAATAATTACAATCCCTAAGTATTCTAGCCCTAAATAACTACTCTAAGCTTATATATGAAACCTTATACCTAACTTCCTTGGTGTTTGAGAACGGGAGATGTGGGATAAAAAATCTACCCTAATCTACATTGTTTAAAGTTCTAATATCCCTTGAAAACATAGTATTAGATAGTTAAGGTAATGATTCCCTTTTTATAAGTCCAGGACACATGTTAAGAAAAATGGTAGCTTACTCACCCATCAGCGATTCTTCGTAGCACAGATAGACAGACGCGAGACCGTCACTACCCCAGGGTTATATACTCGACTTGACTGAACTTTCCACTCTAACTAGACTACATACTACAGCCCTAACAGTAGTCACATACCACTCTAAAAGTAGAGATATGCAGTTAGCTAAGGAAAACTTTTGCTCTGAACTATATCATGTCTAAAACTTTATTTCAACAGACTTTGCTTGAATAATTAAAATAATCTATAAAACAATTAAATATCTATATAAAAAACTCTGTGTATTCATAACAAGTACTATTTGGAGACCCCTAGTTCTCACTTTTGTGTTTCATTAAAGCTAGACCATTGTGCAAATCTTATTACGTCAGAGAATGGAAAGGAAAGAAATATTTCTTTTCATATTGCACAGGCTGAAGACAAAAAGAACTGCTTTGTCCGAGACGTTGAAAGAAATTCTAGAGTGTTAAAGAACGCATGAGCCTTCAGGCAATGGTTTTTGTTATCAGAGAAGTTTTAATGTAAACATTTATAGCAGTCTGTATGCGCTGCTCTAACTTTGCTATTCTGGCGCCTCCAGGAAAGAAGATGTCAGATAGCCACAATATTAGTGATCAGGGAACAAGGGGTGCAACCAAAATACGTGATTACTGCATGCTTCTCCATAACTCCCATTACATTTTTATCAAAGTTTATATATAGGCTTTTATGTTTCTCCATTTATGGTATAGTTGGCTCAATCATTTAGTTTACAGGCGCTTTGCTTTGTTGTTAGGTAGGTTTATTTTCAACGCAAAAAATATTTAGCATATCAAGCGACGTTGACACGTTTTATTAACTTGAATAATTTTTTACCAAGTAAAGGTATTAATAATAATAATAATAATAATAATAATAATAATAATAATAATAATAATAATAATAATCATATTTTATTTATTATGGCAGAGTTAAGGCCATAAGGCCTTCTCTTCCACTTAACCAGCACAAATACAAATTAATATTTGACAAATATAGATATAAACTATACTAATTATAAACAGTTAAAGATACATTAAATGTAGCAATGTAAATTTCATGTACAAACATCATTTTATACGATAATAACAATAATAATACTTACGATAATATAATATAATATAATAATAATAATAATAATAAATAATGTAATAATAGTAATGATGATAATACGAATAATAATAACAATAATAATATGATAAATTATACGAGAAACAACAATTAATATATACCTTACACTGGGTAATGATGAAGTCGAGGTAAGAGCATATATAAATTTAGATTTCTTTTAAAATATGCCAATGTCCGGCAGCCCCTTATTTCTTGTGGTAGGGAATTCCGTTGCGAGAAGTGAAGATAGTATATGACATGGAGTGATGTGATGTCCTATGTTGCGGTATACTGCAAAAGACAAAAGTTGCAACGCTGTTAAGATAATTATATCCATGTGGAGTAGACATGGAAACGTCATTTAAAAATGCGAAGACATTTATTTACAGAGAACTGTTTCCAGTTTTTGGTGATTGGAGCGGCGCTGCGTTTAGAAGCCTCTGACGATAACTCCCGGCTCTGCTTTGCAGCAATAATGTATTTTTTAAACCAGAGGGAAACAGTTGCCTTTGATGTCGCCTGTAAACTAAATGCCTGAGCAGACTATATAAAATTACGTGCTATGTTTTTGTTATCGTGTTCATACGATTTACGGAACAACTAAGTACGGTAAAGAAAAAAAAGAGTATGTATTGTTTCGACAGACAAATAAGACTTGACAGAATCAGGAACCAGGATGTGTGGAAAGAATGCAATATCATACATGTTGAGACATTTATTACAGCAATTAAAAGGGAATGGAATGCACACGTGGACAGAGCTCATGATACGAGGCTTATTAAAGCGGCGAAGAACCTACGTCCTAGAGGTAAAAGAGAAGTGGGCAGACCCCTCAAGAGATGGAATGAGATGTATTATACTCATCATTGACATAGTGTGTGCAAATAAGCAGGGATACTCATGTAGAAGAGAAGAAAATAATTGAATATCTCAACAAATCTATTAAAAAGTCTGCGACAGCATATGTCTATGGTAATAAAATATTCCGGGCTATGTGGCCGTGGTCTATAACTGGCGTTTCTTCCAGACGTTTCTCCCTCAACTGCGGAGGACATCTTCAGTGGCGAGCGCTGCATTCGCAGTCGAGTCTACGACAGAGAAACAACAGCTGGAAGCGCTCGCCACTGAAGATGTCCTCCGCAGTTGAGGGAGAAACGTCTGGAAGAAACGCCAGTTATAGACCACGGCCACATAGCCCGGAATCTTTTATTACCATGATTACCGGCCGTGAAAGCCTGCATTCCACTAGCATATGTGTATCTTTTACGGATAACTCACAATAACCATTCTTGTCTTTCAGCTCACTGATGCCAAGAATATCAGGATGAGTAAATTTTCGGGTTATGCCGGATAATCATCACGGGGTATCTAAAAATAATTGCGATATAAATTTATAATTATTTTTCTTGTTACTTATTCTACTAATCATTATCATCAACATTTACCGATTAAGCCCATATGGCTTTTTCCGATTTTATTGGTTGTCATTCAAAAAATTGAATCAATCTCTTTTTCGATCTACCGACATTCCAGTCTCCTTTTGGTTTGTAATTAAATAAAATGTTTGTTATGCGTACATTTTTCATTATTTGGACATGTTCTTTGAAGTTTTTTCTAGACTGTTTTATCTATCTATCTATCTTCGGGTTTTTACAGCTGCTGCCGTCTTCCCGTGCCAAACCTCAGCCTGTCTTGGGCATCTTCGATGTTTAGCCCTCTAGCTTGCATTACTGTCTTCATGTTTTCCTTCCATGTTAACCTTGGTCTTCCTCTTTTTTCTTTCTGTTCGGATGCCATTCATATAGTTGCTTCGGCCATCGCTCATCTTCCATTCTTAAAACATGTCATAACCACTTTAATTCCTTCTCCTCAATTCTTTCAATTATGCTTTCTTCTGCTTCCATTATGTTTCTAATTTCCTTATTTGTGGCATGTTCTAATTTAGACTTTCTGGCACTTCTTCGTAAATAATCCATTTCTAGAGCTATTAGTCTATTCTTGTAGTACTTATTGATTGTCCATACCTCACTTCCGTACATTGCAACTGATTCCACCAATGTTTTACCAATATATTTTTTTGTGTCTTTCCAAATATGCTTATCCCACCATATGGAATTTAACAATGATATTATTTTGCTACTCAATTCAATTCTATGTTTTATGTTCTCTTTGCCTATACCTTCGATGTTATCCATAATCATTCCCAAATATTTAGACTGTTTTATTCTATCCAAAAGTATAAAAATATTTAGCTCATTTCTAATAGCTTCATTTCTTCTTTTATCTAGAAGTTTGCAGCCAGCTACACTTCTCAGAAATCTCATTTCAGCTGCTTCTATAATCTTCTCTTTTCGTTAAAACCCAAATTTACTACCATACAACAGTAAGGGAACTGCCATTGCTTTATGCAATTTTAGTTTTGTTTATTTTCTTATATTTTTCAATATTCTCTTCATTGTACCATATATATAATTAAGTTCATTAAGTTTGTTAGAAAGATCTTAATTTTTGAAATAGGAGATTTCATAGCCCAGGCATTTAAACTGGTTCACTTGTTCAGTGGGTTTGCCTTCAGATTTATTATAGCTCTTAAGGTATCTAATATTATAATCTTAAAGTCTCAACTTCAAAAACCAATGTTATGGTTTTCCAGGGCAAACTGCCAGTCAGAGCAAAAATAGTAATCAATAATGAAATAATAGAACTGATAGCACAATTTAACTATCTTGGTTTGTATATAACATATTGCTATGATTGGGATATACATCATAAACTAAATCGATATCGAATGATGTGCGACACCACAATAAGAACCCTCCGAAAGACTCGAAGAGATATTAAGCTCAGCTTTTTATAAAATTATCGTTGTTCCCGTTCTTTTGTATGAAGCTGAATCTTGGTACTTACAAAAAATATCTCACACATTCAAGCCACTGAAATGAAATTTTTAAGACTCGTAAAAAGTTGTACACGCATGGATAGATTTCACAATGATTGAATAAGAAATGAACTGGATATATTTTCAATTCTTGACAAACTAGGAGAGCACAAATACCTATGGAAAGAACATTTAGACAGAATGTACAAGATTACACAAAACGATGAACACCTACAAACCGGATGGAAAAATAACAATTGGAACGGCGAAGGAAACGAAGGACTTGAGACCGGAACAGATCGCATTGACGTATTCCTGGAAAGGAAGAAGAAGGGCTATTCTTTAATATCTGTGAAGCGACTTTTTTTTAATTTCTTCATAAACTCCTGACAAATTTTATTCTTATGGTTTCATTTTTAAAATTATTTCCCACCATTTACAATGATTTTTACATTTTTTCTAACGACTATTCCAATATATTTTTCTACGATATTTAACTACATACCTAGCATGAATACGTGGCAGCCATATTGATTTTAACCAATATTCTATGCAACAACAAATTCATGTTCCAGAGCAGCCGACATAAAATATAGGCCTATACTAATTAACTGTACACAGATACTTCAGAATTTCAGAACTAATTATTTTTGGGCGTTGCATTCTTTCACAGGTTAGTAAAATTATTTCCCACCATTTACAATGATTTTTACATTTTTTCTAACGACTATTCCAATATATTTTTCTATGATATTTAACTACATACCTAGCATGAATACGTGGCAGCCATATTGATTTTAACCAATATTCTATGCAACAACAAATTCATGTTCCAGAGCAGCCGACATAAAATATAGGCCTATACTAATTAACTGTATACAGATAGTGGAATGCAGGCTTTCACGGCCGGTAATCATGGTAATAAAAGATTTCGGGCTATGTGGCCGTGGTCTATAACTGGCGTTTCTTCCAGACGTTTCTCCCTCAACTGCGGAGGGCATCTTCAGCAGCGAGCGCTTACAGCTGTTGTTTCCCTGTCGTAGACATTCGCAGTCGAGTCTACGACAGGGAAACAACAGCTGTAAGCGCTCGCCACTGAAGATGCCCTCCGCAGTTGAGGGAGAAACGTCTGGAAGAAACGCCAGTTATAGACCACGGCCACATAGCCCGGAATCTTTTATTACCATGTATACAGATACTTCAGAATTTCAGAATTAATTATTTTTGGACGTTGCATTCTTTCACAGGTTAGAGTGCTTAAATTGTGTTAGGTTAGCTTTTAGGTTCGTTAAATATGGTGTATATGTTGGCTGCATCCCGTGATTCCATAGTTTAAACTGCTTCGGGTTTGTTGGCGCCTGCGTATGGTGTATGATTGGAACATAGAACAATTTTTCGCGTCACATGTTGTATAGAATCCCCAGAAGAAGGTGAGATTTTTTCATCTAAAGATAAAACCACATTTAATTTAGTTAGACGTATTTAATACACAAGTGATCTTCTTGGTGATAAAATATTAAATTATGTATACAGTCAATATGCCCATTTTACCAATTAATGTTTTATAATGGTCAACAAGTTTCCACAGCCAAGCTGTCATTCTCAAGACCAGATATTGACTGAAGACAAAATTGATAATAAATAAATAAACAAATTCAGTTAAAAACTGTTTTTTATTTATTTATTATCAATTTTGTCTTCAGTCAATATCTGGTCTTGAGAATGACAGCTTGGCTGTGGAAACTTGTTGACCATTTTAAAACATTAATTGGTGAAATGGGCATATTGACTGTATACATATTTTAGTTAGACGTAGCAGCGCACGGCGGGTATATGATAAAATACGTTTACATGGAGATAGGTAAGTTTATTTTAAACACAATTTGAGTTAATACAATTCGGGTTATTTACATGAGCTACATAGAACAAAGTTAAATCTTCCAGGAAGGACTTGTTGAATAAATTTGGTTTCACTTTGAAATGAGATTTTTGCGTAAAATCTCGGTCGCTACGGCATGCGATAAATTAAAACTGTAATATTAGACGTGAAATGGCAGCCTTTGAGGAGGGAAGCGAAGATTGACGTAAGCCCAGCCATTTAGTGTTACTGGCAACATCATGAAACAAATCACCTCCCGCCTCTGGACATGCTTTAATTAAAATCACAAGCGACACATAGTATCAGATTTCTTAAAAAACAGTTTCTTGTAAACATTCCTGAAATATAATAACTTCCCTCTACATAATACAATTACGATAATAATAATATTTTTGTTAGGAATATTCCACAATGTATTGTTTCTCCTTCAACCTAAAGTGATTTGTCGCCAGAGGTTCCTTTCTAGAGCATCTTCTTCCCTCAAATCTCTAGCTTCCATACTTCTCCTCACTCCATCTATCCAACGTTCTCTAGGTCTGCCTCTTCTACTTCTTCCATTGCCTTTCCAATTAAGGATCTTCTTTGGTAGTCAATAATAATAATAATAATAATAATAATAATAATAATAATAATAATAATAATAATAATAATAATAATAATAATATTAATAATATTTTTAATTAGGAGAATTCCACAATACAGTGTTTCTCCTTCAACCCAAAGTAATTTGTCGCCAGAGGTTCCTGTCTAGAGCATCTTCTTCCCTCAGATCTCTAGCTTCCATACTTCTCCTCACTCCATCCATGCAACGTTCTCTAGGTCTGCCTTTTCCACTTCTTCCATTAGCTTTCCAATTAAGGATCTTCATTGGTATTCTCTCTTCTTCCATTCTTATGAGGTGTCCATACCATTTCAAACGTTTTTCTTTCTTAATAATAACAACAACAAAAATAACAGCAACAACAATAATAATAATAATAATAATAATAATAATAATAATAATAATAATAATAATAATAATAATAAATAAGAAATAATGATAATAATAATAATAATTATTATTTTACTATTATTATTATTATTATTATTATTATTATTATTATTATTAAAAGTTTGGAGATTAAGAATGATCAAATTAAGACAGTTAAATTCAGATATTTGGAATCAATATTAGAGTCAAGTAATGCCTACAATAAGTACAAAATTTCCACTATTTAGGTTGTGAAATATGCAATCAAAAAGATGAACAAGAAAAATCACCAAATTTACACAAATCATAGGAATAATATATAATACAGTAAAAGCTAAATTAGTACAAAAATACGCAAGAATAAATATATCTAATACTTTAGCATTGCCCTCTCTTTTATACGAAAGTGAGATTTGGACATTAAGAAAAAAGAAACAGGAGCAGAATCAAAGCAACTGAAATTAAATATCTCAGAAGGACAGCAGAATACATTCTTTTAGATCGATACAAGTAATGAAGAAATTTTATAACAATTAGAAGTAGAATCAGTAGACGAAAAACTCAACAGATATACATTAATCTGGCTAGATCATGTAAAAAGAATGGATAATTCAAGAATCCCAAAAAATGATGCAATATAAAACCGAAAGGATATCATAAAAACTGCTACATGAGGTCAA
>JASPKZ010009389.1:412500-506606 GCA_030220185.1 Diploptera punctata
ATTTTGCTCTTGAATTTTTCCATCCTAAAAAATCCATTGACTCCGGTCGGATTTGAACCCACTACCCTCATGGCTAGAGACAAGGAACATAACCACTAGTCCACCGCGACCGAATAAAAAATAAATAAATAGCTTTATTTATTAAATAAAACTCATTATATATTGCAAATGGACAGCTAATGACAAATGAGGGAAATTTTGAGGAAGTGGCTGAATTCAAATACCTAGGAACAATAATCACAAATAGAAATGAGATGCACAAGGAAATTAAACATAGGCTCAATTCTGGAAATGCGTGTTATTATGCAATACAGAGACTCTTGATGTCCCAACTCCTTTCAAAAAACGTTAAACTGAAAAATTTATAAAACTATTATTCTATCAGTTATTTTATACGTATCCAGAACATAGACTCTAACTTTAAGGGAGGAGAGGAGATTACGAGTATTTGAGAATAAAGTAATAGGAAAATGTTTGGTCCAAAGAGAGATGAACAGACAGGTGAATGGAGAAGACTACATACCAGTGAACTACATGGTATTTATAGGAAGCCATATATGATAAGAACAGTTAAGTCTCGCAGACTACGATGGGCAGGACATGTGTCACGTATGGGGAATGAAAGATGTGCATGGAAGCTTCCTGTAGGGAAACCAGAGGGAAAACGCCCAGATGGTAGAGCAAGAATGAGGTGGTAGAATAAAATTTACTATGATTTGAATGAAGTAGATTATACAGGGAATGATTGGCTCAGGATGGGGATATATGGAGAGGTTA
This sequence comes from Diploptera punctata, assembly GCA_030220185.1. Taxonomy (NCBI): domain Eukaryota; kingdom Metazoa; phylum Arthropoda; class Insecta; order Blattodea; family Blaberidae; genus Diploptera; species Diploptera punctata. Next base: position 413,278 of record JASPKZ010009389.1, read on the forward strand.
TGGTCGCGCGGCCATGATCCTAGGGGTTCGATAGTGCCAGTGATTAAGTAAGTAAGTAAGTAAGTAAGCATGAAGACGTGGCAATCATATTGATTTTAACTAATATCAAGTGCAGCCAACATAGAATATTTCACTAATTAACTGCCCACATACCTATACTTCAGAATTTCATAATTTACTATTTATTTTTGGGCGTTGCATTCTTTCACATTTTAGAGTGTTTAAATTGCGTTAGGTTAGATTTTAGGTTCGTTAAATATCGTGTATATGCTGGCTGCATTCCGTGATTCCATAATGTAAACCGCTTTTCGTTTGTTGGCGATTGCGCATGGTGTATGATTGGAATTTAGAAACATTTTTCGCGTTATATAGAATCCGGCTTTGTTTTGTTTGGTCTTTTATTAGCATTGTATGTTTTTTCTTTCTAATATGTGGGGAGCTGGCCCGCAGCATAAACCCCCAATCTGGATGACCGGGGAATTTTCTATCTGGGTTTTCCTCCCATAGCCTTTGAAGCAGGCAGCGTTTCTCTATTTCCCATACAGATAGGGTTGCCTCTTCCGCCAGATCCGCCGTGTTGAAGGACTCATTCTGCGCCGACTCTGCCGTTGAGGAATGGCCGAAATTACTATATCAATGACAATCGAGCATAAATGAAGAAAAGAGGGAGACGAAAGTTAACATGAAGGGAAAGCTTGAAGATATTAATGCAAGCAAGAAGGCTAAAGCATTGAAGATGACTAGAGCTCGGACTTCATTGCGTTTTCATTGCCGTTTCGCTTTCAAACAGTTGACTACACAGGTAGTTAGTCCTGTCCCGTGCGCAGTGCCACAGTCATTGGCGTCTTTGTTGTGCTGCTACAAATATAGTATGCAGTCAAATAATAATACCGATCACCATGATCTGATGAATGATTACAACATGCCGAAAACAAACACACACAAGATGAATTCACATGTACGTGAAGATAAAATATTTTGTATATTGTGTAATGTAGAGTTGAAGGGGGAGAGAAGAATTTTTATGAAGAGCCATTGCAAATCTGAAACACACATTGGGAATATAAAACATAAGCTTGACGATGAAATACTTGTCATCTGCACAAGGAGTTTCAGACACTTGTAATCATCGTGAATTTTGCAAGGATTTATGCGAAACGATGGTTTCCGCGAATATTGCTTTCAATAAAGTACAAAATCCAGCTTAATATTTTTTTGAGAAATATACGCGAAGAAAAATTCCTTGTGAAACAACTTACGCAGGTATTATTTATCTCCTTGTTATGAAGACGTTCTTAAATACATTAAAAATATTATGTACAGTGCACATACTTTTTTGTGTTATCTCTTTATTTAAAACTTTATGAAGAAAATAATTGTGCAGAAACAATGAACTTGTTATTTTTTGTAATAATATATGCAGCATTGTATTTGTAGATGCACAAAGAGAACTAATGTACGGAAATTACAAATTTGTTTAACTTTTTGTTGTACTGTAGCGTTTAATTAAAAAAGTTAAAACATATTTTACGCAACAAAATAAACTTGTAATCCACAATTAGCTACTTATTTCATTACCCGCCTATACCACCTGTAAACAGTACAGCACAAATGTCATACATATCAGACTGGTGCTACTACACCCCCTACCACTATCTCTTCAAGCAATATTATGTATAGTAAGACTGCACTTAATCTAACTCCATATCCGAGCCCTAAAGATGACCAAGATCATAAGCTTTGGAGGTGTGGCACGGGAAGAGGCAGCAGCTGTAAAACCCCGAAGATAGATAGATGTTGTATAGAATCCCCGTTTTTATGTAAAATTGTAGACTTTCACGGCAGGTATTTTGATTCATGTATTTTATGTCTTTCGGGCTAAATGGTCGTGGTCTGGTTTTATTAACACTCGACGTTTCGTCTACTACTGCGGTAGACATCCTCAGGAGATTCTGCGTGTTCTTTGACCTCTTAAATCTCCTGAGGATGTCTACCGCAGTAGTAGACGAAACGTCGAGTGTTAATAATACCAGACCACGGCCATTTAGCCCGAAAGACATAAAATACATGAATCAAAACCTCCGTTTTATTTAATAAGTTAACATCATGGATTTTCATCAAGTAAACACCAAGTCAATGGATTACTTAAAATAAATACCGAAATTATAAATGGTATTGGTTATACCCTCCAGGTATTGAAATGTACTTGATGCTATATGAGCAAGATTTTCTTTTCATTTTATTGTGTTTGTATTCGAGTACTTATCCGTTACAATATTCCTGCACGAACGATAAAAGGAAGCTCTTGTACTGATGCTTGTCTAGTTCACTTTGAGGAACGTGCGAGGGAAAAAGAGAAATTGTGTGCTGTATCTTAGAAATAACATTTGCGCTGAGTGAACAGTCTTTTATCGAATAAGATGGGAATGAAGGGAAGCGCCAGTGATAAGCGATACAGGACCTGCAGCACGTCTCTTACCGAGTGTTTACACTGAGAATTTAACCTCTGGAGTGTTACTAACAAAATGGTCCATTTATTCTCAGCCCCTTACTTTACATCAGTTTGTATCTGACATTTTGTATTAACCACAGCAAACAAGTACGGGCGTTATGTCTATATACACTGCATCTTTGACTGTTACTAGTTGAGGATATTTGATAAAAAAGAGTATCCACGTGTCGATTCTTTTGACTTATTTATTTTATCTTAAGAAGTTAAGATCATAACACTTCTCTTCCACTTCACCAGGTAAATTATATATATATATATATATATATATATATATATATATATATATATATAATGATGAATTATCTAAATGTTGGTTAATAATACATAATAGGCATAGGTACAACAAAATAGAGTTGACAAGGAAATATCTTAATAATACCAATAATATACTATTAATAATAATAATAATAATAATAATAATAATAATAATAATAATAATAATAATAATAATCTCACCTAGGAACAATAATCACAAATAGGAATGAGATGCACAAAGAAATTAAACATAGGCTCAATTCTGTAAATGCGTGCTATTATGCATTGCAGAGACTTTTGGTGTCCCAACTCCTTTCAAAAAACTTTAAATTGAAAATATATAAAACTATTATTCTACCAGTTATAATGTATGGGTGCGAAACATGTACTCTTATTTTAAGGGAAGAAATGAGGATACGAGTATTTAAGAATAAAGCACATTGGAAAATTTTTGGACCAAAGAGAGATGAACAGTCAGGTGAATGGAGAAAACTACATAACAATGAACTACATGGTCTTTATAGGAAGCCAGATATAATAAGAGCAGTTAAGTCTCGTAGATGCGATGGGCAGGACATGTTGCGCGTACGGGGAATGAAGGACGTGCATGGAATCTTCTTGTAGGAAAACCAGAGGAAAAACGCCCAGTTGGTAGACCAAGAATTGAGGTGAGAGAATAACATTAACTATGATTTGAGGGAAGTAGATTATACAGGGAATGATTGGAAAGCATTAGCTCAGGATAGGGATGTATGGAGAGCTTACGCCCGCGCGGCCATGAACCTACGGGTTCGATAGTGCCAGTGAGTAAGTAAGTAAGTAAGTAATAATAATAATAATAATAATAATAATAATAATAATCTCTAATTTGAGTAAGTAATTAAGTGTAACTAAATAGTACCGTGTGGTTCAATTTCTTCCCTGTAGGGAGAGAGCGCCTACATCTTGTTGAGGGAAACAAGGGCTTACAAGAATTGGCTTGTTATGGTATAAAAAAATGTTAAAAGTATACATCAAACACGTTTTAGTATATTACAATGCGAAGTTGTAAGTGGTTTTTGCAGAAGGGAGCAAATTATTAAAAACCGATAGCGAGGTTTTTAATTTACGAGATTGTCTAAAACCTTCACAAACGTGTGTTGCACATTATTTTTTTTTGCACGATGCGGTTTTAAAACTAATAACTAATAGTGAAATAATATAATTTTTGTTGGAAATATTTGCGTTCATTACAAACAACTGAGTAACGTTAGCAGTCTGGCCAATGTATACAAGCTATATGTCGAAAATAATTTAGTTGTGACTACAGCAGGCCGTTGACACCAATCAGGTATAAAATGGGGCTATGTATGAATTTATTGTTTTATAATGTTTCAATAAATTTCAGTTAATTAAAATGTCGAGTTTCATGTAATATATATTAACACTACCTTTGGATATATTTTTGTATATATATTGTATGTAGTATACATAAAGGGCAGTGGTTTTACTTCTCGCACTACGTAGGTAATTTGTAATATTACAGTACAGTATAGTTTCATTCCTTATTCTATTCGCTCTTGTGCATCCTTTCACATTACGTAAAAACAGCATTTCCGCAGTCTGTATCCTGCTTTTATCCCTTGATTTCATTATCTAATTTTCACTTCCATACAACAAGAATGAAACTGTACGAGAAGAATTAAATATGTATATAAAATTGAAGATAAAATCAGCGAAAATAATAAGAAATGGACAGAAAACTTTATGAGAATGAACAACGAAAGAATACCAAAAACAACCTTCCTGTATAATCCCAGAGGAACAAGAGATGTTGGCCGACCACGTAGAAGATGGACTCCACTTTTAACTTCGCCGGAACAGGCTGCATAACCTAAACCTTGTAGTAGAAGAAGAAGAAGAAGAAGAAGAAGAAGAAGAAGACAGTACAGTATAGTTATTTAGTTATTCATAGGTTGGGAACCCTGCAATTTAGGAAATTGAACTTTCAATCATGATCGTCATTGTTGTAAGTACAACAGAAAGCACTATCGTGCAAAAATATAGTTGTGAAGTGTTTTACAGAATCTCGGAAATTAAAAATATCCCTATCGCACGGTTTTTAAACATTTTACCTCGATTCTGTAAAAACCACTTCACAACCTCGCATTGTAATATACTATTTAGTTGACCTGCATCAAAACAGCTGTTTTTTGTCTTAATTGTTGTCTGGAAAACTTGACTACTCATAATGAATACAACAAATATGAATTTTGTAGTACGCATACCACAAAGTTATAATAAGTTACATTAAGCAAAAAACATAAAAATTGAACATTAAGTAAGGACAATTTCTTCTTCTTCTTCTTCTTCACTTCACGGGCTAGGCAAATTGCCTGTTCCATCTCACTGTTTTTCTCTCCATCTTTTCAATGGCCTTTCTACATTCCTTGAACCTCTTGGCTTGTAGTTAAATGCTGCTTTTAGTAATCTTGTTACGTTCAGTCTTTCTACATGTCTAAACTATTTATCTCTATATTCTTTGATTTTAACATTCAATGGATATCTATTTAACTCTGTTCTTATATCTTCATCTTTATCCGATCCAATCTTGTGTAGCCTTTTATTCTTCTAAGGAAGTTCATATCTACGCTTGGTATTCTATTTTGTAATTTTTTGGTCGTTACCCAAGCTTCACTCCCATGAAGTAATGAAGGAACTGCTAATGTTTTATAAAACTTCATTCTAGTATCTCTTCTTGTTTCGTTCTTTAATGTTTTATGTATAGTTCCGCATATCATTTGAAATTTCGACAGTTTCCAAAGTATATCTCTTTCAGTTTTTGTGTTTATAGTAAAATTACAACCTAAATAATTAAATTTTGTTACTTGTTAAAAGTTGTTACTTGTTACAAATTTGTATACTGTATAATTTAATCAACCCTTAATATTTAATTTATTTAGGCGTAGCAACGTACGCCGGGTATTAGTTTAGAATAAAGAAACTTCGTTTTGAAATCTAATATTTATTTTTATATTTTCCGAAATAATTTTGCATCAAGCAATTTAAACTTTGTATGATCAGTCTGTAGGCTACAATATAAAAAATAAAGTCTTTCAATTTATATCGCATCACGTTCAGTCAATATATGTACTCTTGTGATCATAGTCGATCAGTTTTGTTCCGATGCGGTTCCTTAATCTCTCAGAAATATTATCGCTAGGGATGTCCAAACGTCTGAAAAACTACTCTCGTTTTCAGAAATCACCACCTTGCAAATATAGGCCTATTTGAATTAATGTAGAATATTTAATGTAGGATGGAATATATCATATATTAACTTTATTCTCGATCTGCTTTCCATTGGCCATAATTAATCACAATAGACAATTTTAAAACTATATTAACTATTATCAACACCTTTATTTATGCACTAGATACCCTACATAAATGTAAGCTATTCTAGCTTGAATTAATTAAATTTCATTTAAATGTAGAATAGAATAGAATAGATTTATTTAGCCAGGTGGAGTTAAGGCCATGTGGCGTTCTCTTCCACTCACCAGGACAAACACATGTTACATATAAATACAAAAAATTACAATAATAGTCATACTAAACAATTAATTATCTGTCAAATTGAATAATAATGAAAATAATGTCTAATCAATCCATCCATAGTAATTCTGCCCGAGAGCAGGTCCTTCATTGCAATCATAGCATTGATGTAAGAGTTTAGAAAATAACGACGAACCTAAAAACAAACATTTATAATAAAGTTGATACACGATGCAATGGTTTGGCGGTCGGTGCTTTGGTCATCACATTTCACTTTACCTAAACAAGCTGCAACTGTAAAAAACATGTAGGTTCATGGTCGCTCCGACATGAGCTTTCCATACATCCCTATCCTGAACTAATGTTTTCCAATCATCCCCTGTATAATCTACTTCCCTCAAATATTGGTTAATAATATTCTTGCAACTCATTTTTCGTCTACCAACTAAGCGCTTTCCCTCTGGTTTTCCTCTTTCATTCCCCATTCGCGCCAAATGGCCTGCCCATCGTATTCTACGAGACTTAACTTTTGTTATTATATCAGATTTCCTATAAATATAATGTATCTCTCTATTTTCTATTCTCCTCCGTTCGCCTCTTTGTTCATCTCTCTTTGGCCCAACAATTTTCCTAAAAACTATATTCTCAAATACTCAATCTTTTTTGCTCCCTTAAAGTAAGAGTTCATGTTTGACATCCATATAAATAACTAGGAGAATAACAGTTGAATATATTTACAGTTTAACGTTTTAGGGCCAGTTTCACCAATAGAGGTAACTGTATTACGCCAGTTTACGCTATGCATTATACACGGGAAAACTGGCGTAATACAGTTATCTCTGTTGGTGAAACCGACCAGAGAGAAGTTGGGACGATAAGAGTCCCTGTAATGCGTAATAGCATGCATTTCCATAACTGAACCTGTGTTTATAATTTCTTTGTGCGCTTTTTTCCTGTTTGTAATTATTGTCCCTAGGTATTTCAATTCAGCCACTTCTTCAAATTATTCCTCATTTGTCATTAAGTCAGGTTTGGTATAAAAATCATGTAGCTCACTCTTTTCTAATCTCCTCCGTTCGCCTGTTTCTTCAACTCTCTTTGTCCCAACAGTTTTCTTAAGAACTCTATTATTAAATACTCATAATATTTTTTTCCTTCCTTAAAGTAAGAGTCCATATTTCACATCCGTATAATATAATTCGGAGAATAATATCTGAATATATTTACAGTTTTAGAGAGACGTTGGGACGATAAAAGTCCCTGTACTGCATAATAGCATGCATTTCCATAATTGAGCCTGGGTTTATAATTTCTTTGTGCGCCTTTTTCCTGTTTGCAATTATTATTCCTAGGTATTTAAATTCAGCCGTTTTTTTCGAAATATGTCTCATTTGTCATTAATTGTCCATTTCCATTATATAATGTATATCTACGTGTGACCATATATTTAGATTTATTGATGTTTATAATGATAAAGGTATCGATCTAAATGAGCCAAATATATTTTTGACACAATGTCTTAATACAAGAGTGAACTTGATACCACGTGCTATCTCAGCATGCAATAGATGAGTGAAGGCTGAAACTACATAAATACAGCTGTAAAAAGTTTATATTTTCAAATAGTGTTCACAATACAGCTAATTTGTATAGCAAATGTTCAATCAGGCACAATTTTACATTATGTTTCCTGCATTGCTAATTGCATGCAATAAAACATACCTCTATATAATTGCGTATTAATAAAGTTAAAATAAATCCTAATCAATTTTAATGAGGGTTTAATTAATTGAATGGTAGACCAATATTTTGAATGAAGTTTCATTCTGCAAAACAATAATCATTATGTTTGAAATGTAATTTATTAAATATTAATACAAACTTCATAGTGAAAATGATGTATATGTTAACCGCATAATATATAGATGTCGCAATAATGATGATATTAATTTCAAATTACGATTCATTATAAATATTAATATATCGTATATTTTTTATTTAGAATTAATAATAAAGGTTGTGTTTATAAATTACTCAATATATGTTCACATTAGAAATGCGTTATATTATGGAAACGGACAACTAACGACAAATGAGGGAAATTTTGAAAAAAAAGTGGCTAATTTCAAATATCTAGGAACAATAATTACAAATATCAACGAAATGCACAAAGAAATTACAGATAGGCTCAATTCTGTAAATGCATGCTCCGACGATTAAATATAAGGTTCCAATATCTTTATGATTCGTTGAGAATAATCATCGTTTCAATTAGTAGAATGGCTAAGGCTAAGGTGAAAGATTGTAAATCTTTTAAGGAGATAAAACTCTTCTATTATATATTACAGGAATATTACCATTCCACCTCCTTCCAAAAAACGTTAAACTTGAAAATACACATATAAAACTGTTATTCTACCAGTTATATGGAAGCGAAATATGGACTCTTACTTTAAGGGAGAAAAGAAGATTACGAGTGCTTGAGAATAAAATTCTTAGGAGAATTTTTGGGCCAAATAGAGATGATCAGACAGGTGAATGGAGAAAACTATACACAATAGTGAGCTACATGGTATATATAGGAGGCCAGATGTAATAAGATCAGTTAAGTCTCGTAGACTGCGATGGGCAGAACATGTGGCACATATGAGGGATGAAATAGGTGCATTTATTGTAGGTAAACCTGAGGGAAAACACCCAGTTGGTAGAACAAGAATGAGCTGGGAAATAACATTATCCATGATTTGTGGGACATAGATTATTCAGGGGATAATTAGAAAACATTAGCTCAGATTGGGATGTATGGAGCTTATGTCCTCGCAACCATGAACCTACAGGTTCGATACAGCGAGTGAGATAATTAGTTAATTAGTTTACAAATTACTCAGAAGGGCAGCAGGATATACTCTTTTAGATCGAAAAAAGATGAAATTTTATACAACAATTAGAAGTAGAAACAGTAGAAGAAAAACTCAAAAAGATATACATTAAACTGGCTAGACCTTGAGAAAATAATGGATAATTCAAGAATCGCAAAAATGATGGTGCAAGGACATCGACGACCAGGAAGACGTCTTTAAAGACTGATGGATGGGGCAGAAACAGGTCTACAAAGACCTAATTCGTGACTGATGATGATGACGATTTACAGATTACTCGAGGGTCGCGGGTTCGTAAAGGCAGGGGTCAATGGCTTTTTTAGGATGGAAAATATATATTGACAAGGAAATTAAGTATTATATTTCGCTATATAATAGGGTAAAATGAAGGGGTAATGTGAAGCAAGATGAAATTCATTCCGGGTTGTGACGCCAATTGACGAAGAACAACAAGAATTTAGCAATATCAGGACACCTTTTTCATAGTCCTCTTAACAAAAAAAATGTTTTCTCTGTATTTTGTTCTGTGATGATATTGCCCGCCTAGTTTTAATCTGCCAGTGTTATAGAATAAACTATTAAATAGCCATTGCATTACCACGTAATTTTTAAACAACATAATGAGAAAGGAGTGTTGTTTGTTATAATTAAATTGATGACGTAGAGCTTATGACCCGGATGCCTCATTATGCACGAGTGACTCATCAATAGACGGCTGCGTGTTTCATATCTTGGTTGTAGTTCTATTCACTCTATAATTAATGTTAAGACCATATCACCAAGAGCAAATAAACCGCTAATAGCCTGCTAGTTAGTGTGTTTATACTCTTGATCCATTCATTAAACAGGATCTCTCACCAACCCATCTTCTTCCAGTAAGAATAACGTTCATTTTTCCGCTCTCTTCACAAAATAGTAAAGGTTCCTTATCACGGATATGTGTGTCAAATTAAATCTCATTTTTGCGCGATAATGCGTTTTGTACTTCAAAAAAGCATATGATTCAATTATGAGGGAGAAGTTATATAGTATTCTGCTGGAGTTCGGAATTCCTAAAAAGTTAATTAGACTTATACGAATGTGTCTGAATGGCACAAAGAGTAGGGTGCGTGTAGGCAAACAGTTTTCGGACACTTTTGAAATCCAGAATGGGTTGAAGCAAGGACATGCACTATCTCCTCTACTATTTAATTTTGTACTAGAGCATGCCAATAAATCTTTAGAGAATGAGGAAGGCTTACAACTCAATGGTATTAATAAGCTGTTAGTTTATGCTGATGATGTAGTATTATTGGCCGATAGCGAGGAGATACTAAAGGCCAACACGCACACACTATTGAGTAACACTAAGAAATTAGGACTGGAAGTAAATATCAATAAACATAAATATATGGCCACACGTAGAAATTCATTATATAATGGAAATGGACAGCTAATGACAAATGAGGGAAATGTTGAGGTAGTGGCTGAATTCAAATACCTAGGAACAATAATCACAAATAGGAATGACATGCACAAGGATATTAAACATAGGCTCAATTCTGGAAATGCATGCTATTATGCATTGCAGAGACTCTTGATGTCCCCACTCCTTTCAAAAAACGTTAAACTGAAAATATATAAAACTATTATTCTACCAGTTATATTATATGGGTGCGAAACATGGACTCTTACTTTAAGGGAGGAAAGGAGATTACAAGTATTTGAGAATAAAGTAATTAGGAAAATATTTGGACCAAAGAGAGATGAACACACAGGTGAATGGGGAAGACTACTTAACAATGGTCTTTATAGGAAGCCAGATATAATAAGAACTGTTAAGTCTCGTAGACTGCGATGGGCAGGACATGCTGCACGTATGGGGAATGAAAGACTTCCATGGAGGATCCTTGTAGGAAAGCCGGAAGGAAAACGCCCAGTTGGTAGACCAAGAAAGAGGTGGGAGAATAACATTAACTATGATTTGAGAGAAGTAAATTATACAGGGAATGATTGGAAAGCATTAGCTCAGGATAGGGATATATGGAGAGCTTATGTCCGCGCGGCCATGAACCTACGGGTTCGATAGTGCCAGTGAGTAAGAGTAAGTAATGCGTTTTGTCGTACTTACAGTAATGGCGACCATGATTGAAAGTTCAACTTCCTACATTTCGGTGTTGCTAACCTAAATAACTAACGGAGAGTGATGCAGAGAATAGGGATTTATGGAGGAGTAAAATTTACAATGGGTTGTAGGAAAAATACAGGATTGTAGAGAAATTACTAATAAAATAATAATAAGAATTATTATTATCACTATTATTATTATTTATTATTATTATTATTATTATTATTATTATTATTATTATTATTATTATTATTATTATTATTATGGAACAGACATATGACCAGGAAAAATGTTACAAATATATAATTCAATAGTGAAAAGTACTGTCAGGTATGGAGCCGAAGTTTGGAAATTCAACAAAAACTTATGTCGATGGAAATGGATTTCTTGAGGAGAGTAGAAAGATGAACAAAATAAGAAAAAATAAGGAATACTGTTATTTGAAAAGAAATGAATGTTATATATTCATTGGTGGATTATATAAAATACAAGCAATTAAATTGATATGGACATGTTCGACGAATGCAAGAAGAAAGGTTACCCTTAATAATATTGGAATGGTGTCAACCTGGAAGAAGAAGGAAAGGAAGACCCAAACTCGTGGATGCAAGAAATAAAAATTGGAATAAGAACAAGAGGAATTGTGGATATGGAGTGGATGATTAGAGACGAGTGGAGAAGGAACATACAATTTTAAGCACAGAGAGATGTGTAAACATTGAACATCTGTATATAAATCGATCCATCCGTAGTAATTCTGCCCGAGGGCAGGTTTTTCACTGCAATCATATCATTTTCATGCTAATGCTTTGCAGTTTTACTAGGGAGTGTATTGGTGTGGTAGATTCCCGTTGCTTTCCACACCGGCGAAGGATGATGATAATAATGATAAGGATGATGATAATGGCCGGATAATTTTCGGAGTCCGTTAGGCCCTAAAGCGTCCTGACATTTGTCTTACAGGGCGAGAAAAAAAACCGAAAAACCCTTACCCAGGAGCCTGTCCTGACCGGGAATCGAACCCTGTATATAAATAAATTATAATAATCTTCTTGTATCTTGAAAGCCCATGTTTCCCTTAACAGAGATTTAGGCGCTCTCCCCCTCAGGGAAGAATTTGAATCATACTAATTTAGTTGCACTTGTTTTCGTACAGATGTCATTGGAGTGGCCCGTGGTCAGTGTTCTGCCTCAAACTGACATCTAAGAGACAAAGGTAGTACTAGGATGAGAAAAATCGGTAAATTTTGCTTAGATGCCTTTTCATTCGGGCTTAAGGATCTTTTACGAGCCTGAAAATCTTCAGACTCGGGACCCATGGCTAAAAGTCCCTCCCGGAGTCCTTGCTCCTTGGATATTTCCATCCTAAAAAATCCATCGACCCCGGCCGGGTTTGAACCCGCGACCCTCGGGACCAGAGGCAAGGAGCATAACCACTAGTCCACCGCGGCCGATTAAATTATAATAATTACTTACTTACTTACTTACTTACTCACTGGCACTATCGAACCCGTAGGTTCATGGCCGCGCGGACATAAGCTCTCCATATATCCCTATCCTGAGCTAATGCTTTTCAATCATTCCCTGTATAATCTACTTCCCTCAAATCATAGTTAATGTTATTCTCCCACCTCATTCTTGGTCTACCAATTGGGCGTTTTCCTTCTGGCTTTCCTACAAGAAGCCTCCATGGAAGTATTTCATTCCCCATACGTTCAACATGTCCTGCCCATCGCAGTCTACGAGACTTAACAGTTCTTATTATATCTGGCTTCCTATAAAGACCATGTAGTTCATTGTTATGAAGTCTTCTCCATTCACCTGTGTGTTCATCTCTCTTTGGTCCAAAAAATGTCCTAAATAATTATTATTGTTATTTTACTTCATATAATAAATAATTCTTCTTGAAATTAATTAAACTATTTTATGAATATCCTGTACCACATAGCCTAGTTCTGCAATATTGAGTAGGTGAATTGTGGTATCCTTGTCGTTATGCAACTCTGAAAGGGACAGAAGGAGAAGTGGAGCAGCACATCAACATGACAATGCCACACACACGGTCATGTCAGTGCCAGTATCCCTGACTTACGTTTGTCCAATCGGACTGCCATTTATTTGGGACATTAAAGAGAACGACTATAGTTTGGAGGTGGCGTTGAACAAGTAGTTCAATAACTTGAATCTGCTTTTCTGGTCGAACGAACTGCAAGTGGATAATGACTTGTTTTAACTCACCATAACTCCTTTAGGTGTACAAGTAAAATCGGTATCTTCTATACATAGGCTGTATAAAAACGAATGTACGTATGTTTGTTCTTTATATACTTTTAAACCGTTCAACCAATCTTATTCAAAATTTGTATATACAGGATTTCAGTTGTAGTAAGTGTTTAGTTGTTATCTATTATGTCCTAAAATCATTAGGTGTAGGAGTTCACCAGAAACGAAAATTGAAAAATCACCCTAGCGATCGCAATTTTCGATGTTTCACAACAAAACTCGGAATATCCTATTAAAATAAACCGAGCTTTGTATTATCAAAAAATCAACGCAATCCGACCGTTAGAAGTGGGGGTTTACTTGAAAACCGAAATTAAAAATTGCCTATATGCCTGGACCGATTTTGATTAAATTTTTTGTGTGTTTGAGAGGGTCCCTGGATGGCTCAGATTCATAATTTGACGCTCTAAAACCATTAGGATTTCATCTGAAGTGAAAATTAAAAAATTGCTCTAGCGATCACATTTTTCTATGTTTCGCAACGAAATAATGTATACTCGTAGAATGAACTGAGATAGGTATTATCCAAATATGAGCGAAATCCGACAATTAGAAGTGGAGTTTTACCTCAAATCCAAAATAAGAATTAACTAGCAACCACCTTGTTTGGTTTGTCTTAGCGTATATCATAGAATTTAATTAACCTTTAATCATCATCATCATCATCTTCTTCAAGGTATGGGCCTGTTGGCCCGTTCCGCTCCCCGGTGCACTATATGCTGCAGGTGCAGGTCGTCTTTCCAATGACGTTTTGGTCTTCCTACATTTCTTCGGCCTAGAGGCCTATAATGAAGCAGCTATTTTGATAAACGATTATTTGGCATTCTTTGTATATATTCAAACCAATTGCGTTTATTTGTGTGTATTCTCTAGTTTATATTATATAGGCCTATTTGTATTTCATCTCTAATATCTTGACTTCTCTTTTGATCTCTTAGAGATACACCTGCAACTGATCTGAGAAATCTCATTTCTATTGTCTCGATTTTATTTTTATCAGAGATCATAAAGGCCAAGTCTCAGACCCGTATGTTAATGTTGGAACGGCTACTGTTTGTAAAATTTTAATTGAGTTTCCCTTATGATCTTATTTCTCAAATATCTTCTTATTGAACCACATATCTGTTGAAATTTCCCTAATTTCTTCTCCATGTCCAAATTTTGCAGGCACGATATCATGTTTCCCAGATAATTGAAACAAGTTACTTGTTCAATTATGTTTGCTCCAATTACAATTTTTGTCCTTTAAAGCTGAATATTTCATTATTTAGTTGTAGCAACACCGGGTATTAGCTAGTTATATAATTATATATTTTTTATAATTATATTATAAAAATTAGTGTAAATTTATTTGTCTATACTTTATGGAGTCAAAACTACTTGATTCGTTTGAATGGGTTTTTACCGTCATTTGGAGAGTTTTTCTGGGACAATTAACCCTACATAACATATTACCGTACGTACTATAGAGCCGGAGCTAAATAAATAAATAATAGTTTTAAAAAACTAAAAGAACACGCTTTATTAGAAAACTAAAAAATGAAAAATAATTTTAATTTCCAATACGCTTGGGATAAAATAAAGTGGTCAACAAAAAAATCATCTCCAACACATATAGAATAAAACTAGAGTTATCAACAAAAAGAAAATAATTTTACCATCAAAAGCGTGGGGTGCTCTATATCAATTAATATATTTGATAATAAACAGATATTGGTAAAAGTAAGCTCTCTAAGAAAAAAATGCAAACATCATAAAAAGCACCCCACGCTTTTGATGGTAAAATTATTTTCTTTTTGTTGATAACTCTAGTTTTATTCTATATGTGTTGGAGATGATTTTTTTTGTTGACCACTTTAATTTTATCCCAAGCATATTGGAAATTAAAATTATTTTTCATTTTTTAGTTTTCTAATAAAGCGTGTTCTTTTAGTTTTTTAAAACTATTATTTATTTTTTAGTTTTAATATTTTACAGAATAAGATAAAAATGTAAATATCTTTGAATTCAATACTATTGTAGTATGAGCTAAAAGTAATACTCTTCTATAAAAAAAAACCTCCCAGCCGGATTTGAACCAGTGACGTATGGATTACTGAAATTACATACCACCAAGAGTTCACTGCTCTACCAACTGAGCTCTTACAACGATTGACTAAGAACTCGACAAGTCCGCAAACCTATTATACCAGTTTTCATTTTTTTGATTTTCGGATGATTCTGACCAGGATTTTAGAAACAAAATATGAAATTATTGTATTGTCACGGGTCCTCTACACGTATACAAAGTTTCAAGTCGATCCAATGTTTCTAAGTGGGTGAAAATCGCGTTGAAAGATTCCGTTACATTGATACAAAAACACTTTTTTTGATTTTCTGATGAATATGGCCAGGATTTTAGAAAATAAATATGAAATTATTGTATTGTCACGGGTCCTCTACAAGTAGGCCTATACAAAGTTTCAAGACGATCCAATGATTTGAAGTGGGTGAAAATCGCGTTGAAAGATTCCGTTACATAGATAGATAGATAGATACAGGTCAAGCTAATATAAAGCGTGTAAAAAAGGACATCTGTGCACTAAAATAAGTCGCTTTTTAACGTTTAAATGGCTTACGTTGTCTAAACTATAGCAAATACACCAAATTAACGTACACATAATTGAATATATTTGTAAAAAATACAAAAAAGTCTGCTATAGCAAATGTCTATCTTTTACGGATAACTCGCAATAACCATTTTTGTCTATCAGCTCATTGATGTCAAGAATATCGGGATAAACAAATTCAGCACGGGGAATGTATAATTAATTACGGTATACATTTATAATTATTATGTTTTTACATATTTGCCTACTCATAAAAACGCATTTAATTTATTTAGGCGTAGCAGCGCACGCCGGGTATTAGTTACATAAAATAAAAAAAATTGAATTTGTATAAGACACTAGCTGATATCCGGCGTGCGCTGCTACTCCTAAATAAATGTTTGTGTGTTTTTACCACCAGCCGTGCGCTGCTATGTTTGCCCGGGAATCTGCTTACCCCGATCTTTTTGGCATCAATGAAAGAGAAAAATGGCTATTGTGAGTTATCCATAGAAGATAAACATATGCTGTCGCGGACTTTTGTGTAGAGTGTTGTGAGATATTCAATTCTGTGTACATTAATTTGGTGTATTTTTACAGTTCAGACAGCGTAAGCCATTTAAGCATTAAAATAGGGACTTTATTTCACGTTTTTCACTACAAAGGGTGATGATTTTTAGGGGTGAAGGGTTTAAGTATTACAACTCTCTTATATCCTATGTTCATCCCCATGATCTTCTGAACATTTTTCAAAAAGCCCCATCTCAATCGGATGAACGGTATGGCAGAGCACGCTTGCCCGGGAATCTACTTATCCCGATTTTCTTGGCATCAATGAAAGACAAAAATGGTTATTGTGAGTTATCCGTAGAGATAAACTTATGCTGCCACGTACTTTTTGTAGAGCTTTTTGAGATATTCAATTCTGTGTATATTAATTTTATGTATTTGTTATGGTTTAGGCAGCGTAAGCCATTTATACGTCCAAAGAGCAACTTTTTTCACTTTTCCGCTATAAAGGGTGATTTTAAAGGGTGTAGGAGTTGAGCATCACAACTCTCTTATAGCATATGTTCATGCCGGGAATATCTTGAATATTTTGCAAAAAGCCCCATCACAATCGGATGAACGGTATGGCCGCGCATAAGGTACGAACAAACAAACATTCATTTTTACATATTAGATGTAACTGAACATAAATATCCGGGTGAGATATGGGCTAATTAAATGTTTGATAACACGAAGACAATCTCTAAAAAAAAAGGGATGTGTATTTGTCGCATATTGGCTTGGAATGACCTTTAGAGTTAATTACAAAAAAAGCTAACGGACGCAGTTGGAAAATGAGAATCTCTTTGTGACGAGCTCTGTAGGCGGTCTGCAGAATACTTAATCAGTCTCCGTAAATTGGGTTCCCTGGAGAAAAATGTTCACACACGCACCATCGCCTGTTTAAATATGCTTGACCCTCTGACAATAACTAACTCAACGGCGCGACAGGCCTACTTGGCCCTTGGCCTACTAGCCGGCTGCTAGCCTCACATCCACATGTATTATTCACAGAGTTAGACGAGATAACATGTGGTCAGCATGTCGGATTCCCTAAGCGTTATAGCTACTTTTCTCAACCTGGAACAGCTACTTATGATAACTAACTAACTCACTCACTGATACTATCGAACCCGAAGGTTCATGGCCGCGCGGACATAAGCTCTCTATACATCCTTATCCTGAGCTAATGCTTCTAATCATTCCCTTGTAATCTACTTACCAAAAGTCATAGTTAATATTATTCTCCATCATTCTTGGTCTACCAACTGGGCGTTTTCCCTCTGGTATTCCTACATGAAGCTTTCATGCACGTATTTCATTCCCCATCCGTGCCACATGTCCTGCCCATCGCAGTATACGATACCTATAAAGACCATGTAGTTCACTGTTATGTTTTCTTCTCCATTCACCTGGCTGTTCATCTCTCTTTGGTCCAAAAATCTTCCGAAGAACTTTATTCTCAAATACTCGTAATCTCCTTTCCTCCTTTAAAGTAAGAGTCCATATTTCGTATCCATATGCTATAACTTGTAGAATAATAGTTTGATATATTTTCAGTTCAACGTTTTTTTGAAAGGAATTGGGGACGCCAAGAGTCTCTGTGATGCATAATAGCACGCATTTCCAGAATTGAGCCTATGTTTAACTTATTTCTGCATCTCATTCCCATTTGTGATTATTTTCCTAGGTATTTGAATTCATCCACCTCCTTAAAATTTCTCTCATTTGTCATTAGTTGTCCATTTCCATTATATAATGTGCGACAATATATTTATTTTTATTTTTATTTCTTCCAGCCCCAATTTCGTAGTGTTACTCAATAGTGTGTGCGGGTTGGCTTTTAGTGTCTCCTCGCTATCGCCCAACAGTACTACATCATCAGGCCTTCTTCATCTTCTAAAGATTTGATGACATGCTCTAGTACAAAATTAAATAGTAGAGGAGTTAGTGCATCTCCGTGCTTCAATTCATTGTGGATTTCAAAAGTATCCGAAAACTGTTTGCTTACACTCACCCTACTCTTTATGTCATTTAGACACATTCATATAAATCTAACTAACTTTTTAGGAATACCGAAATTTTCCGCTGCTTATAATAACTACCCAAATTCCTCACGACTCTGGTTGGACACCGCTCCTATACAGAAAGTGTCTTTCCCCTATGGAGACTCGAACCAACTCAAGTCCCGTAGCTCTGAACCAAGGCATCATGCCTTAACCACTCGGCTATGAGCGAGACGAATAATTAATAGAGTATAACAAATTTATAAGTATTGGCAATATTACTAGCGCAAATTTTATAGTACATAAATAATATTACATATATATGTGTCATAACCATCATCATCATTATCATAAACTTCGCGGATTAGGTCTTTGTCTGTTCCGATCTCACATCCGTTCAGCCCAGCGCTTTCTTGATGTGACACTTTTGAGAAATATCGTTTTACGTGGTGGGTTTCCAGCCCGACGTACAACTCCCAACCTGGAGGACCGGAGGTTTTCTGTTGGGGTCCCTTTCCCTTAGAAGTTTGCCTTCTCCTCGCCTGACGAGAGTCCTCTTCCCGGGTTTATTTACGGAGTTTTCCTTCTCCTACACCCTTACCAATACTCACATTTAGGGTAAGGTGTGTTAGGGCTTTTTATCGACAGCCATATCTAGATCCACCGTATTCTGTTAAAGCAGGGCCACCTCTTGCAGGTTGTGGTTCTTCACCACGTCTTGGTTATAGCTTCATCATAAGTAATGCCACGAGTGATTTCCAAATTATCGCTAACTTCATCACTCACGAAGTGAGGACCGAATTTATCTAGAGAATTTGGAAATCAAGAGCGGCATTTGTTAGGACTATTTAACGAATAAAATTAATCTGTTTACTCACAAATCATTGTTTAACTATAGTTATTTTAAAATATTTATATATTTAATGTAAACGGCGATGTTTGAAAACAAATGAAAAACGTTTGTCAAGTTTTATTTGTTCATCACTGCAACCAG
The DNA here is from genome assembly GCA_030220185.1 of Diploptera punctata. Taxonomy (NCBI): domain Eukaryota; kingdom Metazoa; phylum Arthropoda; class Insecta; order Blattodea; family Blaberidae; genus Diploptera; species Diploptera punctata. The sequence continues at coordinate 432,988 of JASPKZ010009389.1, forward strand.
ATCATATTTATTGCCAAATGGAATCGCAATATTGTAAGAAAACATGAAACACATCAGACTGTTATATAATCAACATTATCTTCTTCTTCTTCTCTTCTTAAACATAATTTGTAAGATTTTCATCCTGTTTATTTCCAAAATCACTCCTCGGAGGAAGACGTATTGGATGTGCATTCACTGTCTATCCATCTCTTGGCTAGTCTTCCTCTTGTTCTTCTCCCAAACCAATATTATAAGTTAATAGTTAATTTCTGATGTACTATGATGTAAATATGTCAATTATATTTTTCTGCATGTAAATATGGTTTCTTTTTTCGTGGTATAATCAATTGCTACGAATCATTTTCTATTCTATCTCGAAAGCAGAATCTGGTTATATTCGTGCATTATATATACAATCTGGGAGCCACTTGATAAAATGAAAGTGATAAAATCGAGGTGAAAAAGACTGTGATTGGTTGTAAATCAAAATCCATTGAAATGTGATTGGTCATTGACTGCCATTTGGGGTATGAGTTAAATCGATAGTCAGAGATAAAGGTCTTCCACATCTCCTCTACTTAACCCTAGGTTGGTGAGGACCAATGTAGGGTCTACACCTAACAAAGATGCTACCTCTACCTCCCCTCTTGACCCTATAGGTGTTATAATAAGAAGTATAATTCACTATACCATAAAGTTAACCTCTAACCTTATAGGTACTTCTACCTTATTGTGTTAACGAACTATTCTACGTCATTGGGTATCCTTTGTTTACACTCCTATCCTAAAGAATATTTTTTGCGCGATAGTGCGTTTTGTCGTACTTACCATCAATGGCGAACATTATTGAAATTTCAACTTCCTACATTTCGAGGTTGCCAACCTAAATAACTATATTGTAATAGTACATTTACACGCACGTGCGGGAAGTAAAACCACTGTCTTCTATGTATACTACGTACAATGTATATACAGAAAATATCCAAAAGGTAGTGTTAATCTACATTATACGAAACAAATCACTGCATCTTAAATGAACTGAACTTTATTTGAAACAATATAAAACAATAAATACGTACTTGCGGCCATGTTATCAATAATTGTTCTCAAGGCCTCCTGTTGTTTCAACTAATAAACATTGCCCACACTGTTAACGTTAGTCAATTTTTTATAATGAACGCAAATATTTCCAACAAATATGTTATTATTTTACTATTATTTATTATTTTGTAAACACCATCGCGCAAAAAATAATGTACAACGCACGTTTGTGAAGTGTTTTACAGAATCTCGGAAATTAAAATCCTCGCTGCCTCTCGGTTTTTAAACATTTTTCCTCGATTCTGTAAAATCCACTTCCCAACCTCGCATCGTAATATTCTATTTCATTACTCGAATTAATTCATCTCCCTCAAATTATACAATATTATTCTCCCACTTCATTCTTGCCTACTTAATTCCCTCTGGAATTTTACAAGTGGGAAAGCGGAGTATATGAACTAACTATAGTAGTAGGACATTAACTCACTGGTTCTGTGGAACCCTTAAGTTCATGGCCGCGCGAACATAAACTCTCCACACATATCTATCATGAGCCAATGTTTTCTAATCGTCCACTGTATAATCTACTACCCTCATATCATGGATAAGTTATTCTCTCACCTCTTTCTTGATGTAACAACTGGGTGTTTTCTCTCTCGTTTTCCTAGGAGCTTTCATGCCTCTATTTCGTGCCACATGTCCTGCCAATCACACTGTACGAGATTTAACTCTTCTTATTATATATTATTTCCTATAAAGATCATGTAACTCACTATTACGCAGTTTTCTCCATTCGGCTGTACGTGCATCTCTTTTTGATCCAGTTTTTCACTTAACTTTATTTTCATATACTTGTAGTATTTTATGCCCACCGCTGTAGTCTCGAGGTAGCGTGCTGCCTTGTCACGCAGCGGGCCCGTGTTCAATCCCCGGTCGGGGCAGTTTTTCTGGGTGAGGTTTTATCGGAGTTTTTCTTCACCTGTAAGACATATGTCAGGAAAACGTTAAGGCCTAAACGGACCTCCGAAATCATATGGCCATCATCATCATCATCATCCTTCACCGGTGTGGAAAGCAACGGGATGCTACCACACCTACAATTACCTAGTAAAGCTGCAAACATAGCATGAAAATGCTATGATTGCAGTGAAGAACCTGCCTTCGGGCAGAATTACTATAGATGGATGTAGTAATCCTTTCTCCTCCCATAAAGCAATAATTTACATACATATTAATATAACTGGGAGAATATCAGTTTTATATTTTTTTCAGTTTAACTTTTTTTTAGAACAAGTTGGGATAACAAGAGTTCCTGTAATACATGATGGCATGTATTTCCCGAATAGAGCGTATGTTTAAATTTTTGTACATCTCATTCCTATTTGAATTATTGTTCCTAGGTATTTGAATTCAGCCACTGCTTCAAAATTTACTTATCATACGATAGTGTCAGTGTAGGAAGGAGAATAAAATTGACCCTGATTGGAGGGAAGTGAATAATAATAATAATAATAATAATAATAATAATAGTAATAATAATGATAATAATAATTATTATTATTATTTATTTTTAGCTGGAAGAGTTAAGGCGATATGGCCATCTCTTCCACTCAATCAGCGAACAGTGAAATTATACAAAGTTACATACTTATTAGAATTAAAAAAAAAACATTGTTAAAGTATAAACTATACAAAAGACAATGGGGATATGGTATAATATTAGCCAATACTAACAAAACATGGAATAAAATAAAATTGAAAGAATATAAAATAAAGTAAGTAAAGCTTCTTAGAGTAATATTTATACGTATATACAACATACTGTATAGTTGTTATAGAGTTAATATGTTCATTGTGTGGAACTTAAGATATCAGCTAATTTGGATTTAATAATGATAGTCATTGACAGTCCCTGACATTACTGGAAAGTGAGTTCCGTATTAACAAAGAAGGATTTGAAAATATAAATTCAGGATGGGGAAAATATGGAAGAATATAAATGATTGTACACTTAGCAAAAAAAAAAAAAAAATGAGCGGCTTCAAAACGCGTAGTCCCTGTTATGACCCACTGCGCATGCTCGATGAGCTCAAACTGTGGTTCACGAGGTAACACATTGTTAAATGCATTTAAATACACTGTATTTGGTTTTAACCGTCTTAAATAGTTAAATAGCAGTGAAGAAGACATATTTATAGATATTTACGTGTGTTCGACGTATACAATATTACTCAAATAGCGACATTTCCAATAAAGTTCAACTCTCGTGCATAGTGTAAAAGTAAAGAAGATAACCAAGATTTAGACGACTAGCAACCGATGCGCGACGTTCGAGTAGCGTAGATCGTTAAACCAATTACGGAAAAATGAAATATGCGGTGACAACCAGGCTTCAAATCCCTCGACAATGATTTTTTTTATTTATTTGTATTTCCTCAAAATACATTGTATAACATTTAATTCCAGCCACGTAATCCATTTACGCTATTTTAAGTAATATTTTTTTTTTCATTTATTTATTTATTTATTTATTTATTTAGCCTGGTGGAGTTAAGGCCATGTGGCCTTCTCTTCCACTCACCAGAGCAAGCATATGTTACATATGAATACAAAAAAAAATACAATAATAGTCATATAAAACAGGACAAACATATGTTACACATGAATACAAAAAAATTACAATAGTAGTCATATTAGACAGGACAAACATGTTACATATGAATACAAAAAAAGTTACAATAATAGTTATTGAACAATTCATTATCTGTCATATTGAATAATAATGAAATTAATGTCTAATAATAGAATGAAACTAAATACAATTAAAATTAAATTAATGATACAATGAATAAAAAAGGAATAACAGCTCGAATCTACTATGCATAAAAAGAAAGAAAAAAAAAACACTACAATGAATTAATCTACGCTTTTTATACAAGGCATTAGGTAAATATATTAACAAATCCTAAGTCTATTTTTATTAAATAATGCAAAAACGCATTATTAATTCTTAAAAAGTAGTATTAGTGAGTTGTTTCTGTTAGTGATTTTATTTTCAATTTATTTCTGAAAGATGGTAAAGTTTGGCAGTCTCTGACATAGGGTGGAAGTGAATTCCATGTTCTAGCAAGAGAAACTGTAAAAGATTTCGAATAATAGGTAGTATGATGAGGAGGGATATAAAGGACACTGTGCTCAAGGGATCGGGTATCTAAGTTATGTGTATCAGAGAGTTTAGTGAAGCGGTGTGATAAATAATAAGGTAAATATGTGTGTAATATGTTATAGAGTAGGCATAGGGAATGGATGGTTCTACGATCTTGAAGACGAAGCCATGACAATTGTTCCAGGGATGGTGTAACGTGATCAAATCTACGTATACCACAAATAAAACGTATGCAAGAATTGTGAACACGTTGAAGTCTTTGGGTAAGAACAGTATTTAGGTCAGTAAAAAGAGTATCACAATAATCAAAATGGGGCATTGCGAGTGTTTCTACTAGCATTTTTCTTAGAGAAACGGTAAACAATTTCTTATACGATTTAATGAGTGTATTATTGAGAAGATAGTTTTGCAAATGTTTATTTATTTGTTTATTCCAAATTAAATGTTTATCCATAAACACTCCTAGATTTTTTACTGTCTCACTATAAGGGATCTGAACCCCATTAAGTGACACATGTAATACTGCATTTGTGTTAATTGAGGATAATAGTCTCTGATGGCCCATAATGATTGCTTGTGTCTTTCTAGGATTTAATTCAAGTCCATATTTCTCTGTCCACGCCGTTAGCGAGTCACGGTCCTCGTTAATTTTGGTTACCGCGTCATTTAAAGAATATTTGTCTGAGTGAAGGTAGATCTGCATGTCGTCCGCAAATAAATGATGTTTGCAATGTTTTAGGGAGTCAGAAATGTCGTTTATATAGATTGAAAAAAGCAAGGGCCGAGCACCGAGCCCTGTGGAACTCCAGCTTTACGGTAGGTCCAAGAAGAGCGTAATGTAGAATTTCCTACAACATATTGCTGGCGGTCACGAAGGTAGGAGTTGAACCATTGCGTGACACTGTCAGAAAGTGAGAGGTTTTTTAGTTTAAGCAACAATAAGTCCAAGTCTACCGTGTCAAATGCTTTACTAAAGTCAAGTAGTGTAAGAATAGTAAGTTTTCGATTATCAGATGCTTCGCGTATGTCTTCACATATATTTAGTAGAGCAGTATTTGTATTGTGTCCTGTCCTAAAGCCTGATTGGTATTGATCTAAAATTCGTGCCTTCATAAACTCTATAATAACTTACTATTCAGCTATCGGTATAAATTTAATTGTGTATGAAGAACCACGTTTTAATAATAATGCTATAAATGTACGTAATAAATGATAGTATAACTTCATATATTTACGTATTTATTAATTTATTACGTAGTAGTGAGGAAAAAATGTCACCCTTCAATTTAAATATTTAGTTTATATAGGCCAAGTCCAACTTAATAATAGCCCATATTTGATGGATAATAATAATAATAATAATAATACTTGCAAATAGTTCGTTTTTTCTCTAAGAGTTGACAGACAGAATAAAATAGAAAGCATTGTAACGATTAAAATCAGATTTAGTCTATCGGTAATCGAATCTCTCATCTTTTACATACGAAACAATCCATAAGGCACTGATCTAAGCGTTCGCTGGCTTGCTGTGTATATAAGAATGCTCTTCATTGAAGAAAGGGACAAATATTTTAGCTCTACTGTGTAATTAGTTTACTCGTGTGAATCGCGCGTTAAAACTGAAATGTTCGAGATCAAGAGTCGGCTCATTCTTTTTTTTTTTTTTTTTTGCTAGGTGTACATAAATATGGTGAATGAAGTTAGTTGAACAATTGTGTTGCTCTATATGTGTGAGCAGTGAGTCTGGAATTGAGCCAACTGACCAGTACGTCTCAATACAACAAAAGGGCGTCCGATATTGTGACAGTGTGTGTGCCTTACTGCTCAGGGGTCACCATATGAGGACACTTACATCACACGAAAGAAAAAGAGAGTTTCTACTCAAAGAGGAAATTGTTCAAGTAAGCTCAGGAAAATCTTCCATGTAGAAAATTGGTATACAAGTTCATTTGTTCTTACGGTGCTAGGATTTGTATCCCAAACACTTCGTCAAGCATCGTGAGATTTAGAGAGAATGGTCTTGATCAGACGATCAATTTTTATTTAACGCATTTCTATGTGTTACAGTTTAGGCAACCCAAGCCGGTATTCGTTTGATCTTATTTTTTATCTTTATAGGAAATCAGATATAGTCAGAACAGTTAAATCTCATAGATTGTGATGAACAGGACATGTGACACTAATGGGAAATGAAAGAGCTGCTAATGAAAGAGGATTAGAATATCATCCAGCATTTATTACTGTATAATTATTATATGATATGCTATATGATACGGTATGTGATGTGATGTGATATATGATTTGATATCCATCCATAGTAATTCTGCCCGAGGGTAGGTCTTTCACTGCAATCATAGCATTTTCATGCTGTGCTTTGCAGCTTTGCTAGGGAATTACAGGTGTGGTAGCTTCTCGTTCCTTTCCACATCGGTGAAGCATGATGATGACGACGATGATGATGATAAGGATGATGATGATGGCCATATGATTTCGGGGACCGTTTGGGCCTTAAAGTTTTCCTGACATTTGTCTTACATGTGAGGAAAAACCACGATAAAAACCTCACCCAGAAAAACTGCCCCGACCGGGGTTCGAACCCGGGCCCGCTGCGTGACAAGACAGCACGCTACCTCCAGACCACAGCGGTGGACTTTATAATATAATATAATGTAATATAATATAATATAATATATCATCATCATCATCATGAACAAATTCGTTTTAGGCCATATGACCTGTGACGGTAAATCTAAGATGATATTGATGTTTCCACCGATGTTTTGGTCTTCCTTGGTCCCTATATTCAGTTGGAGTATATTGGAACGCCAATTTTGGAAGTCTATTTCTTTCCATTCTTCTAAGATGATTTTCCATTCTAATTGGTATCTTTCTATATAGTCATCTAAAAAAATTCCACGTTTTGTCACGAAAATAGTGATCCAGTCAATTAATTCCTAACAGTGAACGTAAAAAGCGCATTTGGCTTACTCTAAGTTTAGAGTATTTATTTTATTTAAAATACGTATTTCATTTCCGAATTTTAGAACAGTTTTTGAGGTGATGTTATGTAATATTATTTTAGTATATTTCCTCATCTGTTTACCAAAATGTCTTCTTATTACCCCATTCATTTTATTATATCTTTATAATTTTGAATCAATGCCAATCTTATGTTCTGCAAATACATTTCCTAAGTATGAGAAATCAGACATTTTTCCATCGATAATATATTAGCTGGGGAAGATGGAAATCAAGTGACATTCTCCTACGAGTATTCAAACTTATCTCCAACTTATTTACAGAACTGTACATAATGCTTGGAAAATGGTTGCTTCCCAAAGCTGTGGAAAAAATCAATAATAGTTCCAATCACTAAACCAGGCAAAGAGCATAATAATGAAGTGTCAAAATACAGGCCAATAATCCTCCTCAATATAGCTGGAAAAGTACTGGAGAAGCTACTCATAGACAGAATTCTACATCACATGTACGAAAATAAATTACTCAATAGCAATCAATTTGGATTCACCCACAAGTAGGAACAATATAAGCAGTAATGGAGGTTACAAACACCATTAAACAGAGCCTGAATAAAAAACAAAGTGTAGTTGTGATAAGTACAGATGTAAAAGGTGCATTTAACGTGGCATCGTGGCCGAGCATACTACACAATCTACAACAACAAAACAATTTGTACATTCATCATCATCCAGGGATTAAGCCTGTTGGCTCCTTCCGGTTTCATGGAAGCTAGAATTGTTAAAATTGTTCAGACCATCTTCTGTGTGGGCGTCAAACATTTCTCCTTCCGTGCGGTTTATAATTTAGCAATAATTATGGAAATCTTCCTTCTGGCATTCTATCAACATGTTCTTACCAGTCGTTCCTATATTTAATTATTCGGTCTGTAAGTTTGAAAATATTTAGTTCCTTTCTTATGTCTTCGGGGGCACGCCGTAGCGTAGTGATTAAGGTACTGAGCTACAAGCCGGAGGGTCGAGGGTTCAAGTCCCATTGGGGTCAGGATTTTTAAACTGACCCAAACCCTCTGGCGGCATTATGGCCCTGGGGTCGACTCAGCCTCTAACGGAAATGAGTACCTGACACCTGTTCTGGGGGTAAAGGCGGCCGTCACGCAGGGCTGACAACCCTGCTGACATAAAGTGCCGATTGTCTAGAAAAAGTGGGAGCCGTAACCTCCTACTACCCCAAGAGCCTCCGGGCCTGTTGTGGGATCACTTTACTTTACTTTTCTTATATCTTCATTTCTTTTCTTATCCAGCAGAGTATATCCTGCTATATTTTTTAAAAATCTCATCTTAGCTGTACATTTTAGCACATAATTATTTCAGAGACAGATCAGCAATCTTCTGTGAATACGCTTAGAGTTACAAAGGAGGTAACTAAAGGATGCCCGCAAGGATCCTGTAGCGCATCTGGTTTTTGGACCATCATGTACAACTCACTGCTGAACTTAACTTCTCAAACTACTCTAATGCTATCGTTTTCGCTGGCGACTTAATACTCGTACTTCTCTCAACTGGAGATAACGACAATGAGGCACAAAATTACGCCAATACCGACTTCAGAAAAATAGAAGAATGGGCTAATAATAACAAAATCACATTCATTGAATCCAAGTCAACAACATTGTTAGTATCAAGTAAAAGAACATTCATTAACAAAATATCAGTATATACGTTAACTATGAAGGCATCATGCAAGTTCAAGAACTGAAATACTTAGGAATCCATCTCAATTGCAAACTACGTTTTGAAAAAGACCTCGAGATAACAACAAATAAGGCAATGAGCCTAATGAACATGTTAAGAGGAGCAGCTATAATGCAGTGGGACTGGGACATAAAGCATTAAAGATTATATACAATGGAGCAATCTTCCCTATGTTAACACATGGAGCCCCGATATGGGAGGAAGAACTACGAAAACAAAACATTTAAAGAAACTAAAGAGGGTTCATATAATCATAAATGTCACTATAGTTGAAACCTATAAAACATTACCATATGAAGTATCTTGTATCATAGCTGGCATCAAAACAATAACTATATCAATCGGTTTACAAGAAACAGCCCAGTTATACAGAGCCATAAACGATGACCACATAAACTTTGACGCCCCCTCAAAAATGAGGAATGGCCACATCCGGCGGAAAGTATCACTGTGGACGAGATTGTAGAATCAAACAACTACAAAATAATATACACTGATGGCAGTAAATTCCAAGGAATGAGATCATCGACCAGGAAGACCTCTTTTAAGACTCGTAGATGGGGCCGAAACAGTTCTACAAAGGCCAAATTCGTGACGGATGATGATGTCTTTAGTTATATTGCATGTTTAATATTAAGAGATGCTGCGAGATGGATAATAATTTTCCATTGTGTTAATTTAATATTCTCTGTGTTATCTCAAGTGAGTAGAACGTAATGGAGGAACAGATGAAGGACGCCGTTTACTTTTGTTGCTGGAGTAATTCTCAACTCAATTTACAGGTGGCTGAGAGAGTTGTACTGATTGCAAACTTATAATGAGAACATTCCAATTGTCGATATTATTAAGTTTCCAACACAATTACTGCCTTCGATCGCTTGACAACTTTGGTTTACCTGCTTTACAGGTTGTGGCAGAATTAAACGAACACGAACTTTAATTACATCTCCAAGTTTCAACTTTATTTAACTTAACTAAAATATACTCGATAAAGGATTGCAGCTCTTATTAACACTTTTAAAAGTCCTAATGTAAGATCTCTAACTAACTACCTTACTAGCACTATGGAACCCATGGGTTCGTGGTTGCTCGGATATAAGCTCTCCACACAACCCTTCCTGAGCTAATGTTTTCCAATCATCCCCTGTAGTATCTATTTTCCTCAAAGCATGATTAATGTTATCCTCTCAGCACATTCTTGGTCTACCAACTGGGCGTTTTCTCTCAGGTTTTCCTACAAGAAGCTTCTGTGCCCGCCTTCCATTTCCGATTTGTGCCGCATATCCTGCCCATTGCAGTCTACGAGACTTAACTATTCTTATTATATCTGGTTTCTTATAAATATAATACAGCTCTCTGTTTTATAGTCATCTCCATGCGCCTGACTGTTCATCCCTCTTTGTTCTAAAAATATTCCTAAGACCTTTATTCTCTAATACTCGTAATGTTTTCTCATCTAAAGTAATAGTCCATGCTTCGCAATCATATAAATGGGAGAATAACGGTTTTATATGTTTTCAGAACGTTCGCTTTTACAGAAGTTACGACAAGAGTCCTTATAATGGATAATAGCATGAATTTTCAGATTTGAGCAGGATCTTAGTTTCCAGAATTACATAAACATCGAATTCGTAATGTTTGATTTCATTATATATTTTTTTAATTTAGTGATCGAATTTACTGCTCTTTCTAGATTAATAAGTTATATATATATATATATATATATATATATAGTTATGTAATAACTTCATTTTTCCGAAATAAAGAAAATAAAATTTCATACATTGCGCCCGGGCCTGTTTCGCCGTATGTGCATATTCTGGTCCATGAATAAAGAAAAAATTCTTACGAATATATAAACAAATGCACTCATACGTATACAATACAGTACATAAAAACAAAGAGTATATGAAAGTCTATGCCTACAGTGCATACCCAATAATACTCGTACATAATACAGTGCATACACTCATACATAAAAGACCAGGTTTATAGATAAAATATTTAAAAAATGGTCCCTTTGTACAATAATAAAAAATAACCTACACGTATACATACTCGCGCATACCACTCCACCCCGCATAGAGAGCAAATAAACTGTAAGACTGTTCAACTCACCAGAGAACTGTAAACAATTCCATGCCGAAACCTAAATTGAAATTTCTCCTAGAGACGCTTTGTGATGTACCAAGACCGTGACCAAAAAAGTATCTGCTGTTTTTAACTTCAAGGCTCAGATATCGAAGCAAGAATCTAGCAATGTCATCACACTATACGGAGCAAATGAACTCCCTGCTAATAATCCATTGACTCCAGCAGGATTTGAATCCGCGTACCTCGGAACTAGAGGCAAGGAACATAACCACTTCGACGGATTATTATTTATCTTTTTTTGCGTTCAATATAGTCATGGCTTTTCCTTGCTTTAACCAATACTCATTTTTCCAATGATCAGCTTTCAATCCTTCCTCGTTCAAGATATTACAAATTGCATCCATCCCTATTGTTTTTGTCTTCCTATTATCTTCCTTCCTGGTGGAATATATTCAAGAATGTAACTTTGGCGATTATTTTCATGTGCCTATACCACAAATGTAGTAGACATTGAAAAAAAGAAAAGGGGATTTTTCTGTCAACGGTTCTGCTGAAACCGCTTTTCTCGTAGGAATAGGAGATAAATGTCTGTTTTCTATTATTTAGTCATGTTACTTTTCATATCATGACTTGAGAAGTTATTTGCATCTTCTTTTGTACTTCTCAGGGTCGGTTTCACTAACAGAGGTAACTGTATTACGCCAGTTTTCCCCATATATAATACATAGATTAAACTGACGTTATACAGTTACCCTTGTAGGCGAAACCGACCCTCAGTCATCAAGGAGGAACATTCTTATATTTAGACCGGTATTCAAGAACCAAGCTTTCCGCGAAGAGCGTCACTCCGTGGCAAATTATGTTGGTCATGCAGAAACTGCTCTAACTAGCTCACTCTATTCAACATCATGTGCTAACAAGATATTTATTTTTTAAAAATCCGGGATCAATTGAAAGATGAAGTCCTCAGCTTACGGAAGACGGGGATGGTTGAGCCTGGAGATCTAGAATACCGGCCTAAATTTCGGTATGTTTTCAGACTTCCTTTGATTTTATTAAGTTATATGACTCCAGTTTTTTTAAAGAATTCGCAAATCTCAATTTTAATAATGTAACTTTTAGTTTACATTCCTTCAGAAGTTAAGTTTCTTTTATAAACGTTAGTGTGATTTTAATAATTCTTAACTTCTTAATATGGATATTCACACAAAGAATGAAACAGTATAATGTTTAATTTCAGTCTCTATATTACTTTTAGTGAATAAAACAATCAAGAGATTGAAAATTTACTTTTTTTCAGTTTTAATTCAAACTTCTCAATTAATTATTATACATTACAGAGTTAGAGGGGTGATATAAAATTTCGTCTGATTTTATTGAACACTATTTATTTTTCTTTTGAACTAGTTCGGGACAAGAGGTACTATACGAGGATTCTTAGCTAAATTTTGGAATTCCTTAGATTTGGACAGGGCGTATCTTTCTAAAATTGCCATCGCTGCCATTAGAGGATCAATTTCAATTTTAAGAAACCATCTTTACAAAATTTCTACTTTAGAGTATGTATACTTCAATTACAATTTGAAATTTTTTAATGTATTTACAAAATGTATTTCATCAATTTAAAAAATTAATTGTCTGTATCACTTTGTCCTTGAGGCAATCCTCTAATGAGGAAAGTTATATATAATAATAATTTCGTTAAGTAAGTAAACTTAATCTCGTGATGAACTGGATCTAAATTTTTAAGTATTAAAAAAAACTTACATAAAAAGTATTGTTTATTTTTCTACTGTCATAAACGAGACAAATAAATCAATAAATAACTTCAGATACAACTGTTTTAACGAAATTAGTTAACATAAAAAAAGGAATGTGCTGAGTGAAATACGAAAAGTGGAAAATGAGGACCACCCTAATACACATGTTATTCTCTTTTACTCTAGTTGAAATGGCGTTAAAGGAATTTTTTGAGTACCACTAGATTTCCCGAGAAAAATATGTCATTTCTCACACTTACAAAGAAAATTTATAAAAAGGCGGAAGTTGATAAGGCTGGTCATCTGACGTATAGATGAGATTAAGTCCATTACTGTGCGTGGCATTCAATTTGTAACGTCTCTATTGTCGTGAAGAATTTATCTAATGTCCTGATGGAACAATTCGAAGCATTTTTCTCTCTTTTATATCGATGAAATCATGGACTCATAAAAGATTTCTCCTTCAAGTGCTACAATGAAATTTATTATAAGCATATGAGATTAGATATTCGAGAGTGTTGTAGAAGTCCCGAGTTTAAATACCGATTAATTTGATTTATAATCTATTCCATCACACTGCGCAACAAAAAAGAAAATGTTTTTGTTTCAGAAAGAAAAATATGAGATTCTGATAGTATGTTTTCTCCTGAATTCAAATATGATATCGGGGTTTCTCCATCATACAAGGTTTCCGAGAGACAGGAATTTATAATTTAAAACACTTTAATATTTTCTACATTCATAACTACACAATATTCGAACATTCGGACTCACATAGAAAGTAAGAAATGACGATTTTCTGCTATATTTCGACGGAACAAAACGCAACAAAAAAGAAAATGTTTTTGTTTCAGAAAGAAAAATATGAGATTCTGATAGTATGTTTTCTCCTGAATTCAAATATGATATCGGGGTTTCTCCATCATACAAGGTTTCCGAGAGACAGGAATTTATAATTTAAAACACTTTAATATTTTCTACATTCATAACTACACAATATTCGAACATTCGGACTCACATAGAAAGTAAGAAATGACGATTTTCTGCTATATTTCGCCCGTGGAGCATCCCTCTTGATGGTACAACAATAATCGGCCAGCATATTAGGATTCCATTTGCCTCGATATCTCTTTTCCATAGCTGAAATCTCCTGAGTTAGCTCATTTGGTTTTATTTTACAATGGGCAAATGGACGAAAAAACGTTTATTAAAATAATAATTATTTAAATCCATTAATCGTATTGAAATAAAAAAAATGTGGGTGATGGAGAAATTCCGAATACATATTTAAAAATACAATAAAAAACTTAATTGGTACAACTATTGGTACTCATGAGACAAAAATCATGTTGACCAGTGATATCATCATCTTGATCAAATCCGTTTTAGGTCATTTGATCTGTGACGGTTAACCTATCGAAGATGGTCTTGATTTTTCCACCGAAGTTTTGTCTTCCTTGGTCCCTATGTCCAGTTGTAGTATATTGTAATGCCAATTTTGGAAGTCTATTTCTTTTCATTATTCTCAGAGATTTTTCCAATATTGTTAGTATCTTTCTATATCTTCATTTAAACTTGGTACTCCAAGTTTTTCTCTGACTATTTAACTCATGCCTCAAATTGCAGTCAATGACCAATCACATTTCAATGAATTTTGATTGATAACCAATCACAGTCGTTTTTCACCTCGATTTTATCACTTTCATTTTATCGATTTCATTTTATCAAGTGGCTCCCATATTGTATAAATGTAACCAGATTCTGCTAGCGAGATATAATAGGAAAACATTCGTAGCAATTGATTATACCATAAAAACACTGTTTGCACTTTCTTAAACGCATTATTACCCAGGAATTAAAGTTGCAGAAAAATATAATTGACATATTTACATCATAGGACACAAAAAAATGAATAACCTGTAATTATGTGTTTCATTTCTTCTCCACTAGAGTGAATTCTTACAATATTGCGATTCTATTTGGCAATAAATATGATCTGGTTGCAGTGATGAACAAACGAAACATAACGTTTCTTATTTGTTTTCAAACGTCGCCGTTTTACATTAAATATATAAATATTTTCAAATAACTATATTTAAATAATTATTTGTGAGTGAATAGCTTAATTTTATTTGTTAAATAGTCGTAACAAATGCCACTCTTGATTTCCAAATTCTCTAGATAGAATGTAAATCACTCGTGGCATTACTTAAGACAATAGCGTTCTTTGGTGATCCAGTCTGTTAATTCTAATAGTGAACGTAAGAAGCGCATTTGTCTTACTCTAAGTTTATGAGAATTTCTTTTATTTAAAGTCACATTTTCGCTTCCGTATTTTTGAGCAGCTATCTCAAACGTGTATTTATACAGCATATACTTTTTAACAAGCTCATTATAAAATTTAACTTGAGTTTTAACTCTAAACATGTAACTCGATCCTGAAATCATAGGAATGTTGCTGCAAGCCTTGAAACTGCTGTTTACGTCTCACAATAACTCCCGCCTATGCCTTAACTACTAGAGAAATCCAATACATTATACGCTTACTTCTCTGTATAATACAAAGTTTTCTTCCACAATTTTAATAATCAATTAATTATTGTACATTTATCATAAGATTTAATAAGATATATTTTTGGCTCGATTTAAATCTTTCTACTAATAACTAGCAGCTGGTTGTCAATTTATTTGAGGCGTTTAGAAGCAAAGAGGAGCAAATGCAAGTTTTGAGAAAAACAGATTTAAAGTTGAAGTTGTATATATATATATATATATATATATATATATATATATATATATATATATATATATATATATATTAAAATATATATGCAGTCAATATGCCCATTTCACCAATTAATGTTTTAAAATGGTCAACAAGTTTCTACAGCCAAGCTGTCATTCTCAAGACCAGATATTGTCAATATCTGGTCTTGAGAATGACAGCTTGGCTGTAGAAACTTGTTGACCATTTTAAAACATTAATTGGTGAAATGGGCATATTGACTGCATATATATTTTAATATTTTATCACCAAGAAGATCACTTGTGTATTAAATATATATATATATATATATTTGACATGATTAGAAAAATAAATGCCTGGATACCCCAGTGTGCTATCTAACTGGCGTACCAATCCAGAGGTCCGGGTTCAAATCCCGTCCAGGCATTTATTTTTCTTATATGTCATATTAAGCTTGCATTGCTCAATGTCAAACATTTAATTATAATATATATATATATATATATCTCCACCGCTGTGGTCTCGAGGTAGCGTGATCCCTTCTCACGCAGCGGGCCCGGGTTCGGTCCCCGCTCGGGACAGTCTTTCTGGGTGAGGTTTTTATCGGGGTTTTTCCTCATCTGTAAGACAAATGTCAGGAAACCTTTAAGGTCCAAACGGTCCCCGAAATCATATGGCCATCATCATCATCATCACCCTTATCATTATCATCATTATCATCCTCGTCCTTGACCGGTGTGGAAAACAACGAGAAGCTACCACACCTACAATTCCCTAGTAAAGCTGCAAAACATAGCATGAAAATGCTATGATTGCAGTGAAAGACCTGCCCTCGGGCAGAAATTACTATGGATATATATATATATAATGTTCTACCCAAGAGCAGGCATTTTACTGCAAACTCAGCATTCTCCACTCTTTTCTTAACTCAACCTTTCTTTTTTTGTATCCACATACAAACCACACACACACACACACACACACACACACATATATATATATATATATATATATATATATATATATATATATATATATATATATGACTACGGACTTATAGACTATCAGTTTGCAACAAATATTCACAAATTTCCCTTAATTAAAGTTCTCCATCGTTCTCTGTCCTCTGTGTCTTCATCTGTTACACCAAACTTCCTCATTGAATTTTGAATGTTATTCTTCCAGGTTGTTCTTGGTCTTCCTTTTCTGCTCCTTCTTTCAATTTTATATTCATAGACAGCCTTTGGTAGTCTTCCATCCTGCATTCTTTTTGCGCGTCCATACCACCTTAGCCTTCTGTGTTCAATCTCACCAATTGTATTTCTTTCTGCATTCATCCATTTTCTAATTTCAGTATTTCTAATTATTTCCAGTCGAGATTTTCTGGCAGCTCTTCTCCAAAAATCAATTTCAACTGAAGTTATTCTCTTGATATGTTGTGTCATTGTCCAAACTTTCGATCCATATAATATTATACTTTCTAGTGGACTTATAAATTAGTTGTTTTGTTGTGGTAATGATACTTTTACTCCATAGTATACAGTTTAATATTCCTATGGTTTTTGTTCCATTACCAATTCTTTTTGCTATTTCTTTATTTGATGTTGCATCTTTCTCTATAATCGATCCCAAATAACAGAAATTATCGTTATTCTGTATAGACCATCTTCTAAAATTGGTATGGTATTAGATCCCACAATTCGTTTTGAGACTCATAGTGGCCAACCTGAGGAAGTTGACTTTGAAAAGAAAGCCATATATGAGCCAACAATTGACTATTACAAAGACTATTTAACTCATGCCCCAAATGGGAGTCAATGACCAATCACGTTTCAATGATTTCTGTTTTACAACCAATCAGAGTCGTGTTTCACGAAATATTTATCAGTGTTATATTTACCATATTAAAGAAAGCTCCTCCTTTTTAATATTCTGAACAGGTCTGACCATTATTTTGCAGTGACTGAGCCTGCGAAAATACGGCTACCAGATTGTATATATAGTGCATGAATGTCAACACATGCCGCATGCGGGAGTTAATATAAAAAAAATTGTAGCAATTTATTATACTACCAAAAAAAGAAACCACTGTTTGCACTTTCTTAAATGTATTTTTTCCCAGGTAACAATCCAGAAAAATATAATTGTCATATTTACATCATACGACATCAGAAATTAATTAATATTCAGTTTGATGTGTTTCATTTTTTTCTCCACTAGAGAGAATTCTTACAATATTGCGTTCCTTTGGCAATAAATAGTATGATCTGGTTGCAGTGATAAACAAAAGAAGCAGATGAAGCGTGCCTATCGTTTCCAATTTGTTTTCAAACATCGCCGTTTACATTAAATATATAAATATTTTAAAATAATTATAGTTAAATAATTATTTGTGAGTAAACAGCTTAATTTATTCGTTAAATAGTCCTAACAAATGCCACTCTTGATTTCCAAATTCTATAGATAAATTGGAAATCACTCGTGGCATTACTTATGATAAATACCAATTAGATAGTATAACTGTCACAGGATTGATGATAGGGACAAGAGGTTACTATACCAGGATTCTTAGCCAGATTTTGGAATTCCTTAGATTTGGACAGGGTATATCTTTCTAAAATTGCCATCGCTGCCATTGGAGGATCAATTTCAATTTTAAGAAACCATATTTACAAAATTTCTACTTTATAGTATGTATACTTCAATTAGGCCTACAATTTGAATTTTTTAAATGTATTTACAAAATGTATTTCATCAATTACAAAAATTAATTGTCTGTGTCACTTTGCCCTTGAGGCAATCCTCTAATGAGGAGAGTTGTATAATAAATATATAAAAATAAATACCCCATTAATATATAATTCATGTGGGTCATTTGTTAAATACTCCGTTTTCTTTTTGTTGATTTTCAAATCCCATATCTGATATGTTGTTGACAACTGATTACACATATAATTTGTATTTAATGTTAGAGGTTGCCGTTTGAGCCAGCTCCTCACTCATCGAAAAAAAACATAAAATGCTAAAAAGACAGAATCTTAAGCCTCGGAAACAATAGATTTACGGATTTATTTCTAAGTTTCAATCATACATCATTCGCATGCGCCAACAGACAGCGGTTTACACTATAGAATCATGGGATGGAGCCAACATATATACGATGCTGTTTAAACCCAAGCTGCCAACAAACGTAAATCTACCCTAATGCAATTAAGTAGGCTCCTTTTACCTGTGAAAGACCAAACTAAATGCTAACCTAACGCAATTTAAGTACTCTTACCTGTGAGAGATCAACCTAAATGCTAGCCTAACACTATATAAGTACTTTAACGTGTAAAATAATGCACGCTGATTTTATTTAGTGTAAGTTATTTAGTGCAGACTCTACGTTGGTTGCACAGGAACATAGAATATTCGTTATAATAAATATGGCTACCCGTCTTCATGTAGTTCAATATCGTGAAAAAAATATATTCAAATAATCGTTATAACATGTAAAAATAATTGTAAATTGTGGGAAGTAATTTGAAAAATGGAACCCTGAGAATAAAATTGGACAGGAGTTTATGAAGGAATTAAAAATGTGGTGCCACAGGTTGTAAAGTTTAGCCGATTTTTTGTGTGTGTACATAGCTGGTTATATAAAGGAAGGGAGAAAAAAAGTCAAAATGGAAGTAAGTATTGTGCATTGTGCAGTGAAACATAACAAAGTTACTAGGTTGGGAGATGTAAAGAACAGTTTGAAATGGAAAACGATTTTCCTCTGGGAATTAGACTCCCCAATTTTATTTATTGATCCTTTGAATCTTTCCTACTTTTCTCATATGTATTCTCTATATATTTAAAGTGTTTATTTTATTAAATAAAAGCCACCTATATCATAACATGAATTAAGTAAATATAGATCACAGATATTTTGAAAGTAGAAATTCTGACCCCTGACTTGTCGTGTAATATTTGTCCAAAGGGAATTCAGATCTCATAATTGGACGGTGTTATGCATCAACCGGCTATGGCCATTATGTAAGTTTCAAGAAAAATACATTTGAAATTTAATCAATCATCACTATTTATAGTAGCGCCAAACTAGCAATACTGGATATTGCAAATTATTTTCCTTGTTTGACAGTTATGCATCGACAATCTAAGAGCGAGAAGATATGGCGCTTTGCTGCATGATGCAAAATTCATATTAGCATTTATGAAGATCTGGTTTAATAGCCATTTGTTGCAAAACATAGAATCTCTCGACTGATGGCGTTTTACATTTTTCTTTAATAATAATACCATATTTAAAGATTTGGCGCTAAAGTGTGTGTACACTTACTTCGTGAGCCAGTGCAAAATATGATATCAAAATATCAATTTAGAAAAACGGCGCTTAGCCGGTTGATGCATATCGCTGTCCAATTAGCATATACCTCATTGGAAATAAAAAACTAAAAGAATGATCGTGTAGCAAGCTTTATTTCATTCCACAATAGTATATTACAATACGAGGTTGGGAAGTGGATTTTACAGAACCGAGGAAAATGTTTAAAAACCGAGCGATAATAAATAATAGTAAAATAATAACATCTTTGTTGGAAATATTTGCGTTCATTACAAACAATTGACTGACGTTAGCAGTTTGGCCAATGTATATAGATGCTAAATGTCGAAAATAATTGTTGAGATTACAGCAGGCCTCATATCTATCGCGCATAAAATGGCTGCAAGTATGAATGATTGTAATCAAAACGACGTAATTGAAGAAGCGTGGGAAGTTGGGTGTGTTTCTTTAGTGCCATAAAAATCTAAATGATGATATGAGAAAACATACATTTCATTCAAAAAGTGACTGGAGGAGAAGAATTGTAGTTAATAAAGTATGATCAACTTTTATAAGTTTCATGATGTGTTCCGTTAAGGTATTATTCAAAATTAATATAAAATTATGGAATATTCACCTGAAAGGTCCGTCTCATCAACTTAATTAATCATTTAGCTGTAGCGCTTTCGGGACTTGTCCCATCATCGGCAGTTTTCAAAACTGAATCCTGCCGATGATGGGACAAGTCCCGAAAGCGCTACAGTTAAATGATTAATTAAGTTGAGGATACGGACCTTTCAGGTGAATATTCCATAATTTTATATTAATTTTAAAAAAGTATGGTTGCTTATTTCATGCTTAAGAGTGAAACATTAAAATCTCCAGCGAGTTTGTGGTCAGAATATTCAATGCTGATTACGATGACTATTTAACTCATGCCACAAATGCTAGACAATGACCAATCACATTTCAATGAATGTTGTTTTACAACCAATGACAGTCGTGTTTCACCTCGCTCTTTATCAGCTCCTGCTTTTGTGATAAAGAAAGCTCCTCCTTTTTAATGTTCTGAACAGGTCAAAGCATATTTTTCTCCAACAAATACATTGAATATAGCAAATAATGAAAAGATTCCTTGATTTTACTGAGTCGTTTACTAAAAAAATAAATGAATAACCCGTAATGTTGATTATGATATATAGTTTGATGTGTTTCATTATTTCTCCACTTGGGTGCACTCTTACAATATTGCGATCTTATTTGGCAATACATAATATGATCAAACAGCAGTGAATGAACATAACCTCACATTTCTGATTTGTTTTCAAACATCGGCGTTTACATTAAATATATAAATATTTTAAAACGACTATAGTTAAACAATGATTTGTGAGTAAACAGCTTAATTTTATACGTTAAATAGTCCTAACAAATGCCACTCTTGATTTCCAAATTCTCTAGATAATTCTCCTCACTTCGTGAGTCGTGAATTTATCGATAATTTGGAAATCACTCGTGACATTACTTATGATAAATTTAAAAGAAGATATCAATATTACATATTTTGTTACAGTAGTTAGCTTCCTCAAAAAGAAGAATATTGGACATAAAACTAAAAAGTCTTAAAGTTTTCTGTAGAATTTTGTTAAATCAACTTTCAATATTGTTTCAAATAAAGTTCAGTTCATTTAAAATGCAGTGATTTCTTTCATATAATGTATATTAACACTACCTTTTGGATATATTTTGTATGTACATAAAGGCAGTGGTTTTACTTCCCGCACGTGGGTTATAATGCAATATTACAGTATAGTTATTTAGGTTGACAACCCCGAAATATAGCTTGATCTTTCAATCATGGACGTCATTGCTGGTAAGTACGACAAAACGCACTATTGCGCAAAAAAATATATTGTAGCGCTTGCGTGGGGTTCGTCTTCACAGTTTACGTATTCGCACACATATGTCGTGTAATATTTTCACAACCATTTTATTTACTTCTAAAAATTCCCAGGAGTACATTAATCACAATTTGAATTAACAATTATTCTTGATTCAATATTTATCTCACACACAATTATTTCACAGTCTCTGACGAGTTCACTCACTATAATTTGCCCTCTCTTTGTTCACTATATCACTGCTTATTCATAGCTGACTGGCTTCCGTCTTCGCCACAGTTTATATAGGGAGGGAGATGGAAATTTCTAGGCCCAAAGCCAGGACACTTCCACGTGGAAACCACTTGCAACCGATCATTCCCGATAGGGAAAGGAGATGTTCGTAGAGATATCTGAAATGAGAGACCAGACATTTCGATGATCTGCGCGGGCGTTTCGACTTGCGAATCGGCGAACCGCAAATCTATTTCGACCAATGCGAGACCAATATTCTCGCCTTCGCCGGTGAAATTTAAGAGTCGTTATTAAATAAAATTAATATATCTCATACAATTATTAAAAACATCATTACTTATGGAGAAGAACATTCATCATTAACAACAAAAACAAATAAGTATTTTTTGGCAACTAAAATGGATTTTATACTAATGTCAGCAAGAATTTCAAGAAGAGAAAACAAATATAAACTCAGTTATAAGGGAGAAAATGAAAATTGAAGACACTATTTTAGATTAAATTAAAACTCAGCAATTAAGATGGTATAGACGTGCCCAGCGAATGGAATTAGGATCGACTACGAAAATGTGTTTTGGAATGGAAACCTGAGGAAAGACGAGGCAGAGTAAGACTTAAAACTTCCTGGAGTCAGGGTATATATTTTCGATGGACCGACAACATTGGCTATTACAGGAATCGGACTATGTGAAATACATTAAACAACCTATATATATATATATATATATATATATATATATATATATATATATATATATGGTATGATAAGAAAAATAAATGCCTGGACGGGATATAACATATATATATAAGTATGATTAAGAACTTTTTTGGGGTTTTCCGCGTCATGGATTCAAGTACGGCCTCTGGCCACTGATTCCGATGTTTCGGCATGATCCCACATGCCATTCCTTGATAATGGCATGTGGGATCATGCCGAAACATCGGAATCAGTGGCTAGAGGCCGAACTTGAATCCATGACGCGGAAAACCCAAGGAAACTTTCTTAATTATATATATATATATATATATATATATGTATATACATATGAACTATATGGTCTTTATAGGAAGCCAGATATAATAAGAACAGTTAAGTCTCGTAGACTGCGATGGGCAGGACATGTTCGCGTATGGGGAATGAAATACGTGCATGGAAACTTCTTGTAGGAAAGCCAGAAGGAAAACGCCCAGTTGGTAGAACAAGAATGAGGTGGGAGAACAACATTAACTATGATTTGAGGGAAGTAGATTATACAGGGAATGATTGGAAAGCATTAGCTCAGAATAGGGATGTATGGAGAGCTTATGTCCGCGCGGCCATGAACCCTTGGGTTCGATAGTGCCAGTGAGTAAGTAAGTATATATATATATGTATATATATATATATTACGACGTGTCATAATATTTTTATTAATGACTAATTTTGCATCTTTTGTTTTCAGCTGATAACATTGCAACTTATTAAGATCAATTTATATACTATTTCCAAAAATATATATGGGCAAAATACATACGGTATATATATTTTTAACATTAAGGCCGGTATTCAAGAACCAAGCTTTCTGCGAAGAGCAACTCTCAGCTCGTCTCTCCGTGGCTAATTACGTGGGTCATGCAGAACCTACTCTAACCGACTCACTCTATTCAACATCATGTGGTAACAAAGATATTTATTTAAAAAAGTTTCCGGGAGCACATTGAAAAATGAAAGTCTCAGCTTACAGAAGACGGAGATGGCATGGCCTGGAGCCCTTAGTTCCAGAATACCGGCCTAAAACTGAAATATTGTAATACAAATCGGACAAATAATTGAAAGGTTACCAACATATAAACAATAAAATTTACATATAATCGTGTAAATATTTTGTCATAAAAATTCTATCGCTCTTAACAAAATAATAAATTATACGAGTATAACACTAACTAACAATTGTTGTTGTATTTTACAAGAACTAAATGTATTGCGGGTTTGTCATTTAATAGGATAGAATTAATTCGGACCGCATGCTCTTATGTTTATTATGAGCTTAAATGAGACTTGATATCATTGGTCCATGATGAAGCTCACAAAATGAAATGTGTCATTTTCGGTAATAAAATGCATGCATGGACAACACAAAGCCACAGATTTAATAACATATTATAGGTTTAGTTGGAAATTGTACTGGCTACCTGCAATATCGTTTCGGTTGTCAATACCCACCCTACATGGGATAATAACCCCAATGACATCTCTTTTTAGATTCATTTTACTTATATTTCTTGTTATTTTATATTTTGCAGTAATATTACATTCGACACATAATATTTAACTCTAGTTTTAATTAAAATCTCGACTAAACTTTACGAGTTAATTCGAGCAAACATCATTGAACAAGTAGCTTGTTTTAATTATCTGGGATGCATGATATCGCATTTGCAAAATTTGGATGTGGAGAAGAAATTAGGGAAATTTCAACAGCTATGCGGTTCAATAAGTAATTTGAGAAATTAATTTTTTTAAAATTAAGCCCATATTTTCCTTAACAGAGATTTAGGCACTCTCCCCTTACAGGGAAGAATTTGAACCATACTAATTTAGTTTTACTTATTTTCGTATAGATGTCATTTGAGTGGACCGTGGTCAGCCTTCCGTCTCATACTGACATCTAGGAAACCAAGGTAGTACTGGGACGGGAAAATTCGGTAAATTTTGCTTAGAGGCCTTTTCATTCAGGCTTAAGGATCTTTTACTAGCCTGAAAATCTTCAGATCGGGACCCACGGCTTAAAGTCCCTCCCGGAGGACTTGCTCCTTGGATATTTCCATCCTAAAAAAATCCATCGACCCCGGCCGGGTTTGAACCCGCGATCCTCGGGACCAGAGGCAAGGACCATAAGCACTAGTCCACTGCGGCCGATAATTTGAGAAATAAGACCACAAAGGAAACTCAATTGAAATTTTACAAAATATTAGCCATTTCAACGTTAACATACGTTAACTTGGCCTTTAACGATATCTGATAAACATAAATTTGAGACAATAAAATTGAGATTTCTGAGATCTGTTGCAGGTGTATCTTTAAGAGATCAAAATAGAAATCAAGATATGTGATGAATTACAACTATATAATATAAACGAGGGAATATACAGAAATAAATATAAATGGTTGAAACATGTACAAAGAATGCCAATCAATCGTTTATCAAAACAGATACTTTATTATAGACCTGCTGGCCGAAGAAATGTAGGAAGACGTTGGAAGGACGACCTGAAGCATATTGCGCAGCGGGGAGCGGAATGAGTCAAAATGTCTATACCTTGAAGATGATGAACTTTATAACCTGTGACGCGACTTTTTTTTTTAAATTCCCTTATAAACTTAATTACTTACTTACTTACTGGCACTATCGAACCTGTAGGTTCATGGCCGCACGGACATAAGCTCTCCATACATGGCTATCCTGAGATAATGCTTTCCAATCATTCCCTGTATAATTCCCTTTTAAACTCCTGTTAAATTTCATTCTTAAGACTACATTTCCCAAAATTATTTCCTACCTTTTATAATGATTTTCTTTATTGAATCTCCAATAATATGAACCCTATTTCATCATCCGTTATGTTAGGGTTTTAGTTACAATACAATTAATTATTTACAGTAATTTAGAGTATGATTAATTTCTAGCGTTACATAATAACCTAATATGAACAAATGAATTAATTAATTAACAAACCCAAGAAAAAACTAACTCAAAATCTCTTTAAAATATGATGGATAAAGTCACACCGCTTTCTATAGCAGCACTTCTTACATACAATATTTGACAAAGGCATTTTTTAATAAATTCATGTCTTTTGGAATCAAATGCGAGACACTCAAATAACAGATGTGAGATAGTCTGGCTGGAGGTTTTGCAAATACAGATATCTGTATCTATTTTAAATCGTTCCAAATAATGTCCAAATTTACCGTGTCCAGTCATAAACTGTGTTATAACAAAATTTGGTTCTACGTATTTGCACTTTATTCGGTCAAAAACATTTGGGAAAAATAATGTTCTTGTCAATGTTCCATTAATACTGTTTAACTTTTATAATGATTTGATTTTAACATTTTTCTAACGATTGTTTCAATATATTTTTCTATGATATTTAACTACATACCTAGCGTGAAGACATGGCAGCCATATTTATTTTAACGAATATTCTATGCGACAACAAAAACGTGTTCCAATGCAACCAACATAGAGTATGAACTAATTAACTGTACATATATACTTCAGAATTTCAGAATTTACTATTTATTTTGGGACGTTACATTCTTTCACAGGGTGGAGTGCTTCAATTGCGTTAGGTTAGCGTTTAGGTTGGTCTTTCATAAGTTAGAGTACTTACATTGCGTTAGGTTAATTTTAGGTTCGTTATATATCGTGTATATGTTGGCTGCATCCCGTGATTCCGTAGTGTAAACCGCTTCGCGTTTTTTGGCGCTTGCGCATGATGTATGATTGGAACTTTAAAAAATGTTCGCGCCACATGTTTTAAAGTATCTACAGTTTTATTTATAACATTCTTTTGATTAGCTTTGAATTATATGAATTTGAATCCAATTTGAAATAATTATGAAATTAATATTTGATATGCATATTTTTATAAGTTAATTACCCGGTGGTTGCAGTTTTGAAGCTAATATTACAAAGTGTAGCGCAATTAATGCTGGTGAGTTTTTTTTTTTCGTCCGCTCACACCTAATAGCTTTATGATGAAAGAGACAAGGTTGGTACAACGCTCACAAACAAAAACTTAGCGCTAACAGACGACAGCAGGAGACAAAAGAAGAGCGAGAATAATGTTGCTTGTATCGTGGCCGCCATGATGAACGTTTTTAGTTTGTGTTTAGAAGAGTTTATTTTGTGCCTGAAAAAAGGTCGGTTAGTTGAGAAAAATTGGTAAACTTACATTGTGAAGTCGAGAATGAGATACGGACTCGTCTGGCATGGTGCGCATGCGTAAAGTGCGGGTGAAAAAATCTTCACAGCTCAACTGGTTTGTATGAAGTGATAACTCAAGACCCAGAACATCAATAAAAGAGAATGCGATGGATCTCCACAGTAAATACAGTACATTCTAGAATATTCCAGACATGTCGGATCTCACGAAACTGAAATTATTAACTAAGCTCAAGTCTGAAGTATTATGACATGTATCATCATCATCATCCATCACAAATTACGCCTTTGTAGACCTATTTCGGACCCAACCAGCAGTCCATAATTTTTTTAGAGGAATTAAATCCAATGGGTACAACTTGGACACTACACACACCCAGTCCCAAGGTTGAGATATTAAAATCCCTTACCCCGCCGGAATCGAACCCGGGTCGCCGGAGTGGAAGGTAGGGACTCTACCGACTACGCCACAGCGATAAGTCTTCATGGTCGACGATGTCCTTTGGGTTTATATTGCATCATAATTTTTAGGATTCTTGAATTATCCATTATTTTTACATGGTCTAGCCACTTTAATTTATATCTGTTGAGTTATTCTTCTACTGGTTCTACTTCTAATTGTTCTAAAATTTCTTCATTCTTTTTTTTTTTTTTTTTGATCTAAAAGAGTGTATCCTGCTGTCGTACTCAGAAATTTCATTTCCGTTGCTTTGATTCTACACCTATCTCTTTTTCTTAATGTTCAAATATCACTTCCGTATAAAAGGGAGGATAATGCCAAATTATTATGTATATTTTTATTCTTATGTATTTTTGTACTTATTATCTGCTAATCAAAAACAAATTAAAGAATTATTTAATAGCAAAAAACTTATACACCTCACTGATAGTATTATTTTAAAAATTAATAAATTAAATTATCTGTGAAAGTAATATTAAGATTAACAAATATTTTCTTTTGTTTTGTTTTAAATATTGGACAAACGTAAAATTAATTTTCAATATCTCATTATTTTTCTTTGTTTTTTATAAATGTTAGACAGGGACAATTTAAAATGTCTTGCTTGTATACACTTCATTATTAGTTTTAGTCTTAATTTTAACTAACATTAACTGGTTGCATTATAGATCGTAATATAATAGATATCTTTTTGATCAAATTTTTATTTAGTATTTAATATTAGAGTTAATTGAGATTGTTATATTCTGATGTAATATATGTTTGTCCTGGTGAGTGGAAGAGAAGGCCACATGGCCTTAACTCCACCAGGCTAAATAAATCTAATCTAATCTAAAAAAAATAAATCTAATCTAATCTATTTATTATTCCTACGATTTGTGTAAATTTGGTGATTTTGTGGTTTTTTATAGTTTTCATTTTGGTAAGATATTTCACAACCTAAATAATAGACATTTTGTACTTGTTCTAGGCATTATTATTGTGTATTATCTTACTTCTGATTGGATATTCTCCCAAGAATGTCATTACTTTTGACTTTTGTACCGAAATTTTCATTCCAAAATCTTTTAACCCTAGTACTGTACACGTCTGAAATTGTAACGCGAAACGTACACCAGGGTCATACAGACCCACAATTATTTCCTGGATAAATAAGCACAATTTAGCATACATTATAAAATAACTGTATGTTGATACATTATAACATCTTATTAGTATTCAATTATATATTCTTTTTCAATCAATTTTAGTATCAATGTATCGAGAAATTTTTATAAAAAATGAAATGGGAAAACATTAAAGTAATAGAACTTCATTGTGTTCCATGTC
Source organism: Diploptera punctata (assembly GCA_030220185.1). Taxonomy (NCBI): domain Eukaryota; kingdom Metazoa; phylum Arthropoda; class Insecta; order Blattodea; family Blaberidae; genus Diploptera; species Diploptera punctata. The sequence continues at coordinate 461,677 of JASPKZ010009389.1, forward strand.
TAAATAATTTTACTTTGAATTCAATTAAGACCATTATAATGATGAATACACATATTACACAAATATTTTGAAAAGTCCTCAATTCATTAATTATTTGTTTGCACACTCTTGACACCACTTAGCACTGATGTGGACTGTATAATGTCTTACTATTATTTATGTATGTATCCCACACATCTCTGATAGGAGCCAGTTTATCAAATTCCCGCCTGTTTGTCCTTGTGGCTTTATCATCAAATCTTAAGCAGACTGCGAGAAACTGGAAACGCTTTAGACTCATTGTTACACGAAATAATGCAATCCCAAAATCATCAGACCACAGTCCAAAGCTTCTGGAGGGGCATCATCTTCAGAGTAATTTTTTTCAGGAAAGTCACTTAGTTCACTTTCATGATTAAGCTCATCTAACAATGCTGTCTGCATATCGTTTTCTGTTAATAATACATCATTTCTACGCGCCATTTTTCACAAAAATCGAGTTCACTCTCTGGAATAGAAAAGTTACACAAACTGTACACCAGGGTTACAGTGACCCTTAATAAGGTATACCTAAAAAAATAATTAACTATTAATGACCAACGAAGTTGTACATCCGTCCTCTAGTAGGTCTCACTGAATATTGAATTTACATCGGTAGCAGAGGTATGTGAACGCTATGTAGTCCATGTGCAGGAGTAAATTAAAATCTGCAGGGTCAGACTGGCCCTGTTGTACAGTTGTAGGGTTAATACCTTATTTAGTGTATATAGTCCCATTTGCAAGTCATTATCTGAATTGGAAAATTATAACTTGATCATCTGCGAAAAGTAGGGTATCACTGAGCAACAAAAAAAATTTTTTTTTTGTCTCAGAAAGAAAAATATGTGATTCTGATAGTATTTTTCGTTCTGAATTCAAATATAATATCGGTTTGTCTCCATCACGCAAGGTTTTCGAGAGACAAGCAATTATAATTTCAAACATTTTAATATTTTCTACATTCGTAACAATATTCGAACATTCGGACTCACCTAGAAAGTAAGAAATGACACTTTTCTGCTATATTTCGCCTGTGGAGCATCCCGCTTGATGGTCCAACAATAATCGGCCAGCATTTCCATTTGTCTTGACATCTCTTTTCCATAGCTGAAATCATTTGAGTTAGCTCATTTGGTTTTATTTTATAATGGACAAATGGACCAAAAAACGTTTATTAAAAAATAATTATTTAAATCCATTAATTGAAATTGAAATAAAAAACTGTGAGTGATAGAGAAATTCCGAATACATATTTGAAAACACGATAACAAACTGAATTAAGTACAACTATTGGTACTCATGAGACAAAAATCATGTTGACCATTGTATTTAATGTTAAGATACTGGTTTTATGATTCCTGATGTAGGCCTATAGATTAAGTTCCATTTAGAAATAATTTAATTTATGTAAATATTAGATATTATAAAATAATAATAAGAATAAATTGTATTCACAAATAAATGTTGTACAGAGTGTTCACAAGTGCTCGTGCTCGGGTGCAGTTCTGTTACAGAAATAACACATATAGAATATATACATTACAAAGTTTTAGTTAAAGGGAGGGGGTTTTTTAAATGTAGATTTCGGCATGCAATAGTTGAGAGGATAAGTTGTGATCGTAATTAATTTATAAATAAAGGATATTTATCGACGCCATGGAAAAAGTGCAAACTTATGGTTATAAAATTTGTGTCGTAAATCAATTAGAAATGGAAGTTCCTAATTATTGGTACAATCGTATCTTGTATTCAGTCTTATTTCCCGCAAAATACAATGTTGCCTAAGAACAATGTTTCTATTGATGGCAATTCCGTACACAATTCAGTCTTATGGTGGATAAAATTAGCTCCACGGTTCACCCAATAGATGGAGTCGGCGGAGTAATAACTTATGCAAGTTTGTTTACAGTACAATTGGAACTTAACTCGGAATTAGTATGTCTCCAACTTTCTTCTTGTCATTTAATATGGCATTTAGTTTCATTGCGGTAAGCGTGTATTATTCATATATACATACATAGATGAAGACACAGAGGACAGAGAATGATGGAGGACTTTAATTAAGGGGCATTCGTGAATGTTTGTTACAAACTTATAGTCTATAAGTTCGTAGTCATTTATGTATTTTTTAAAAACTCAATGATGAGGAAAATTCTCAAAATGATGAGATATATATATATATATATATATATATATATATAGGGCCTATATGACTTGAAAAGAAAAAATAAATGCCTAAACCTGGAATTGAACCCAGGACCTCTAACGTGATATGTTAGTGCGCTACCAGTTACGCTATCCAGCAATCCTAGCACAAAAAATTATTTTTCCTTTATATATTTTTTTTTCTCTATCCGAGAGGTAGCGGGAACTCGTTCACACTGCCCTCTCGTGGCTTCTATAACAACCAAGAAAATTGAAGGGAATGTTTACTTTATAGCAGTGGCTCTTCTTTATTTAGATGTTATAATTAAATTTTGACATTTATCAATGAAGGCCTAATGTGACATCAAAAGAAAAATAAATACCTGAAACGGGAACATTTATGAAAATAGTGTTAATTTTAAATGTAACATACAACAAGAAATTATTTATCGATTTGCAAATCGTAATCCAAAAAGTAAAATTAAAATGTTTGTTTGTTATAGGTAAGTTGGCTGCGCACGATGTTCTTACAATAAACTAGAGAGTGTCTCCTGCGTTCACGGCATCCTCCGTTCCAAGATGCGTCTTGCATATATTTATATTGAAATCAAAAAGGTATGAATTGAATATGCTCTTTATGTTGTTAGTGTGTTGGATAGGAGTTTATTTTTAGTTTCATATAATATTTTATTACAAAAATAGAAAATTACAAATATATCAAAACATAGTTGAGAGCATTTTAATATATGGTGCTGAAGTTTGGCAAATTCTTACCAGGGAAATGAAAATAATTTTAAGAACAGATATAAACATTTTTAAGAAAACCGGCTGTAAAATCTAGAATGGATAAAATACGAAATAAATAAATAAAGGAAATTATGGGTGTGCAAGAGAAGCGGGCATCATAGATATTTATACAAAATAAATTATTACAGTGGTATGGCCATGTTAAAAGATAGCCAGAGCAAAGATTGTCTAAACTTATTATGGAATGGATCCCAATGGAAAGGAAGAACAAAGGAAGACCAAAGAAAACCTGGATTGAGGGTGTGCAAGCGAGTATGATTGTTAGAGGATTGGAAGATAATGGCTGGACAAAGAGGAATGACGTTTGGTTTCTGGAAGACAACGACTGCTGTCATGACACCGGATGACTATGATACGAGTATAAAACTTTAAGTGGGGTGATGGTTGAAATTTATATTTTCCACAGTGTGTTAGCTACATACTTGATTGTTTGCACACACATTCATGCCATAATAGGCAATATTATATTAAAGTTTCGTCCGTCAAGGCTTAGAGGTTTGTGAGTTATTTAAGAAAATCCATTTAAACATTTGCCTATTAAAAGTCCCATAATTTTTAGTACAATTTTATAATTTTTTCTACACGACCACTGACTTATTTATAACAACACTATCCACTAACTTTTCTATGTCATTATAATAAAGGAAGAAAAAAATATATACATCCTCTGCATATGATTTTTTTTTAAATTACTTACTTACTTACTTACTTACTCACGGGCACTATCGAACCCATAGGTTCATGGCCGCACGGACATAAGCTCTCCATACATCCTTATCCTGATCTAATACTTTCCAATCATTCTCCATATAATCTACTTCCCTCAAATCATAGTTAATGTTATTCTCCCACCTCATTCTTGGTCTACCAACTGGGCGTTTTCCTTCTGGCTTTCCTACAAGAAGCTTCCATGCAAGTCTTTCATTCCCCATACGTGCAACATGTCCTGCGAGACTTAACTGTTCTTATTATATCTGGCTTTCTATAAAGACCATGTAGTTCATTGTTATGTAGTCTTCTCCATTCACCTGTCTGTTCATCTCTCTTTGGTCCAAAAATTTTCCTAAGTGCCTTATTCTCGAATACTCGTAATCTCCTTTCCTCCCTTAAAGTAACAGTCCTTGTTTCGCACCCATATAATATAACTGGTAGAATAACAGTTTTATATACGATATATATTTCCAGTTTAACGTTTCTTGAAAGGAGTTGGGACATCAACAGTCTCTGCAATGCATAATAGCACGCATTTCCAGAATTGAGCTTATGTTTAATTTCTTTGTGCATCTCATTCCTATTTGTAATTATTGTTCCTAGGTATTTGAATTAAGCCACTTCCTCAAAATTTCCCTCATTTGTCATTAGCTGTCCATTTCTATTATATAATGTATTTGTACGTGTGACCATATATTTAGTTTTATTGATATTTACTTCCAGTCCTAATTTCTATCTCCTCGCTATCGGCCAGTAGTACTACATCATCAGCATAAACTAACAGCTTATTAATACCATTCAGTTGTAAGCCTTCCTCATTCTCTAAAGATTTAATGGCATGCTCTAGTACAAAATTAAATAGTAGAGGAGATAGTGCATCTCCTTGCTTCAACCCATTCTGGATTTCAAAAGTGTCTGAAAACTGTTTGCCTACACGCACCCTAGTCTTTGTGCCATTTAGACACATTTGTATAAGTCTAACTAACTTTTTAGGAATTCCGAACTCCAGCAGGATAATATATAACTTCTCCCTCTTAATTGAATCATATGCTTTTTTGAAGTCTACATATAGTTGATGTACAGTGCCATTGTATTCCCATTTCATTTCTAAAATCTGTCTTATACTAAAAATCTGATCTGTTGTAGACCTGTTTCTTCTAAATGCACATTGATGATCTCCTAGAAAGTCATCAATATAGGGAGTAAGTCTGCTTACTAATACATTTGTTAGAATTTTGTACGAAGTTGAAAGTAACGAGATGCCCCTGTAGTTGTTGCAATCAGTTTTATCTCCTTTTTTATAAATTGGTACGATAACTGATTCTTTCCATTCATCTGGAAGATCTTCTTTTTACCAAATCATACTAAGCAACCAGCGTATTTTGTCCATCAATTTAAAAATTACTACACATATTTTATTTTGAATTAAAACACTATCAATGTTGTTTTAAAATCCATGCATGTAATTATCAGCCATAGTGTGTGGGACATGCAGTTAAAATTTCGTGCTTCTATCATTAACTTTGTCAATGCTATTTTGATTTGAATGTATTAAAATGCAATGAAAATAAAAGCGCGGAAAAATCAATTTGAAAGTTTGCATGCAGTTAAATTAGAATGTAGCATACATGCACTCCTGCAGTCATTAGGGAGACTTACAAGCGCCATAGGACACTGAAACTTCGCCAACTTATACTTTAGGGTACGTAGTATTTTTTAATACAAAAAAACAAAAAATTCTAAATTTGACCAAAAATGTCAAAAATTTCACCCATCACCCCTTAAGATATTTGTGTTTCATATATAGGCTATGTGTGTGTGTGTGTGTGTGACCCGTGATTTGATCCCGAGAAGTCTAACTTTATACATTATTGCAGTACCGCCTTCGCTATTCAGGCTCCAAGTGCAAACATTAATTTATCTTACATTTCTTTATATACAATTCTCTACCATAAGAAGCAACGGGACATAGCTCGCAGTGCCGGTTTAAGGCTTCTATGACAATAAAACATTTTAAATGAGTATTTTACTTTATAGCCAGTATTTATTTCGATGTTATAATTTAATTTTGACCTTTAGCAATGCAAGCCAAGTATGGCATGAAAAGAAAAATTAAAGCCTGAACCGAGATTTGAACCCGTATCCTCTAATTCTATACGTTAGCTCGATGCTATCTCCGCTTTTCAGGCTCCAAATGCAGACTTTTTTATTTTTTCATAGGCTATATGATTATCTAGCATCCATACTAATTATGCCCGAGGGCAGGTCTTACACGGCAATCATAGCATTTTCATGCTGTGCTTTGCAGCTTTACTAGGGAATTACAGGTGTGGTAGCTTCCCGTTGCTTTCCACACCGGTGAAGAATAATGATGAAAACGATAAGGATGATGATGATGCCCGGATGGTTTTCGGGGTCCATTGGGCCCTAAACATCCTGACATTTGTCTTACAGGTGAGAAAAAAACACAAAAAACCTCACCTAGGACCGTGTCTCGACCGGGAACCGAACCCGGTCCCGCTGTGTGACAAGGAAGCACACTGCCCCGAGACCGCAGCGGTGGACATAGGCCTATATATGTATACGGGTATATAGGCCTATGTTTCTCCTGTACGTGTGTATGTGACTGAACTCCTCCTAAATGACTGGAACAATTTCGATGAAATTATTTGTGTATGTCTGATTGGGTTTAGATTCACATTTGGACTCTCTAAAACCACTAGGTGTAGGAGTTCACCAGAAATGAAAATTAAAAATCGCTCTAGCGTTCACATTTTTCGATGTTTCACAACGAAACTTAATATATCGTATTAAAATAAACTGAGGTAGGTATTGTCAAAAAATGAGCGGAATCCGACAATTAGAAGTGGAGGTTTACCTGCAATCCGAAATTAAAAACGGACTAGCAACCGCCGTGTTTGCTTCGTCTCAGCGTATCTCGTACACTTCAGTTTATCTTTAAGGTTTCATCTATTTAGAAGTAGCAACGCACGCCGTGTATTAGCTAGTATGTATGTATATATATATATATTAAGATGTTATAACTATATTTTTGACATTTGGCAATGAAGGCAAATATGATATGAAAAGAAAATTGAATGCTTGAGTCGGGATTTGAACCCGAGTCTCTAAACTCTGTACGTTTAGCGCTCAAACCAACTGAGCTACTCAAGAATTCCAACACAAACATACATTTTTCTTATATATGTAGTATTCTCAATTCACACAAGAGGTAGTGGGAATTCGTTCCAATACCATCTAGTGGCCAACATAACAGTTAAGCAATTTTTAAAGAGAATATTTACTTTATAGCAGTAATGCTTGTATATTTAGATGTTATAACTATATTTTTGACATTTGGCAATGAAGGCAAATATGATATGAAAAGAAAAACGAATGCTTGAGTCGGGAGATATATAGCCTATATATACGTATAGAGAAACATCGGGTAATTCGACCCCTATTTTGAATTTGTTGTTTTTTTTCTCCTTTTAATTAAGGTATTTGAATTTTGTTTCATTACAGTGATTATCATTAGTGTTATAACTATGAAATAGCATTGTTATTTTATTCAAATATGGAAATATATTCATAATTTATAAACTTTTTTACATTAAAAGAAAGGTCCACTTTAACCTCCATATTCCGGTAAAGTGGACCCTGGAGTCCATCCTAGCCTTTAGACTATTTTAAGTTTACTTATTCTATTAATTTATACAGACAGGCACACATTAATCTGAAAGTATTTATGGCTGATCGTAATTAAAAAGCGTTGATAATTATTTAATGTTTTGAAAAATTATCGTTTATTATAACATTCACACGCCATTCATCTGCAGGCAGCGACGGTCTTTGGGTTTCGGTAAAATTACAAGGATATTAAATAAAATGAAATAAGTGTATGGCTTTTACATATAGCACCCTTATTTATAAAAAAATACGTATTCATGTAAAATGGACGTAGGCCAACTTTAACCGCCTCCTGAAGTGTCCACATTAACTGAATTATTTTGTTATATTTAATTATTTTATACAGCAGCCATGTCACATAATATCAAACCAAACCCGTCAGTATATTAAAACAACATCTATATAATATAATATATTTAGGAGCTTTTTCAACATTTGTAATATTCAATAACAGAAATTAAGAATTAATTCTTAGCTTGAAAAACTTTTAAATGGTCGTGTTCATAAATATCACAATAAACTCTTTTTCGCACAAAGAATCAAATAAACTAGCCTTGAACACGTCAAAGTTGATGAGGGGAAGAAATTAAAATATTTTCTGTTCCAGTGCAGCACCAACTAAAAAACGATATTGACAGGGTCCACATTACCCGCACGTCCTCTATTATTTGCTGCTGTTTCAATTGAAACCACTCAGGATATTGGTTCATTTATGTAAAAGAAATATAAAGTAATTTAATACATAACGCAGGTCAGAATTTATTGATGGTTTAATTTATGATTGGTTTTGAAGTCCATTATAATTTAAATTGAAAAACTGGAAAGCGAGATCATATAAGTTGGGATTCATTTACTGCTTAATTCCTATTGTCCCACAGGAATTTAAATGCAATTATAATTCTTGTTTATCTATCATTACGCTCCAGTGTACAAATACTAAGCTATTGGAAATCAATTTATTGTACCCAGATCTCTATGTTTACAGGATGAAAAATTTACATCTGGAAAACTTTATAATACTGTTTACTAGGCGTAAAAAGTGTAAAATCATGATTATAGCCAACTAGGCCTACTTGTATGGCTTTTAGAAACTCTACGTTAAAATTCTCAGCTAATTGATTCCATATCTTATGTCACTGTTGACCACGGTTTATCCTTTTTGTCAATTTTGCGTAAATGAAGACACAGAATTTATTTTTTAATTTTCACTTAACACTATACTTCTTTTCACAAATTATCGGTAAACGTTTATTACCATTTTCACTCATAATTGATCTTTTTTCAAATGTTTATCTCAGTCACAATTATTTCCACACTCACTGATGGATCTATTCACCACAATTTCTCATACACAACCCAAGTCACTGTTACCACTGTCAAACCAAGACCGGTTATCGCCGTCGTCAAACACAGACTGGCCTGGTGTCTCGCCCCAGCTACTTTTATAAGAGCTAGGAAACTTCCAGACTTGGCTTCGAGATACATCGAAGCATAGAAGCATCTGGCCACCGATCTTTTCTGAAAGGAGGTGGTGACGGAAACGTCTGGTAATATACAGTCCAGACACTTCAGCCGCTATGTACGGGCCTTCTAACTCGCGATTGTTAATTAAAACGTCGCTATGAGACACGTAACAATGTCTTCGATATTCTATTCCTTACAATACTTTTATCTACTATTATAACAATCAGTAACGCTTTAGTTCGTAGTTACTAGGCAACAAAATATATACTTTATTTTATAATAAAACACACCATGAAAACATAAAATGAAAGTTCAACAAAACATAAAACACACTTTAATGATGATTTCATATAACTACAGGGACACGCCGTAGCGTAGTGGTTAAGGCACTGCGCTACAAACCGGAAGGTCGAGGGTTCGAGTCTCAGTGGGGTCAAACCTTCTGGCAGCCCTATGGCACTAGGGTCGACTCAGCCTCTAACGAAAATGTTCTGGGGGTAAAGGCGGCCGTCACGCAGGGCCGACAACCCGGCTGACATCAAGTGCCGATAGTCTAGAACAAATGGAAGCCTTAACCTCCTACTACCCCAAGGGCCTCCTGAGGCCTGAAGTGGGATCACTTTACTTTACATAAATAAACCTTGCTTCACTTTTACTGAAGTGTATTAACAGTTTCATGATGGACTGCTTTTAAACTTTTCCCTGATATATCGTTAAAATCACCTTCTCCGCTCAATTTTACTTTAAATTCACATATGAAACTAGCACCCAAAATTGCAGAATGTAAAAAAAAGTGTTTGTTGATTTATCATGTTTTTTTTTCTCTCCAAAGCCCAGATTAATGTTTCTCTAAACATACCGTTTCAGCATCAAATAAATTTCATTAAATATACTAAATACACAATATATATTAAAATACTCTGAGCGTAAATAAAACACTGTAGACAACACGTTACTAAATTAAGTTTAGTAACTAGTCGTCTAAATAACTATTGAAAAAAAGAACAAATACATTTAAACGAGAAGAAATGAATATTAAATATTCAATAGCAGATTATAATTATAAGATATAAACAGTTAAATAGTATGGGCATGTACGACGAATGAAAGGAAAAAGGTTACCTACAAAAACATTGGAATGGTGTCCACCTGGAAGAAGGAAGAAAGAAAGATCTCAAAACTCATGGATGCAAGAAACAAGAACTGGAATGAGAACAAGAAGATGGAGGACATGGAGTGGATGGATGTGGATGAGTAGTTCCACGAACTAAAATAAATATTAAAATAATAAATCCTAATTTCATGTAAAAAAATAGAGAAGATACATCACGCCCGAAGAGAAGGAAAATAAAACCTTAAGCACAGAAATATGTATAAACGATGAAAATCTGTACATAAATAAATTGATTTCATGCACACTGCATTGATGTTTGTTATAAAATGTAATACATATTCTTTAACTATTGCAATCTTATTGTTTTATTATGAATTAAATATTTATTTACATTTTCAACTCAGGACATTGATACCTCTCGAAAAGATTAGTTCCATTAACATCATAAAAATATAAAATGGGATTTTATCCATATAAAACACATTGTGTAATACCATTTGAAAATTTTATGCTTGGAAGAAGATACTGCTGGTGTTTCAAAAAGAAAATATATGAATGTCATCTTTCAAATAAATTAAAATATAGGGAATTAAAGCCATATTTCAAACGTCTTCCGACAATATCCCTTCACTATAAAAAGTTATATGACACACATTATAATAAAAGCTTTATGTATACCATTAAAGTTTACGTAAATAGCTATGGAATGCTTTGAAATAAAAATCACATTTTATAGAATAAAGTAAAAATGGTTTTGCTTCAACTAGTTCAATTTACGAACGTAATAAAATAAATGTAGATTTATTATTATTATTATTATCATTATTATCATTATTATTATTATTATTATTTATGCACTAAGAAATTGGGACTGGAAGTAAGCATCAATCAAACAAGGTATAATTATGTTCACACATGTAAATACAGGGTGCTGCAGAAACAATGACTCATTTTAAATTACCGGCCATTATTGGACACGGCTTCATAGAGAGTTGGTATTGGTATCAATGCGTAGTACAGTTCAAAGCATTGCCAGTCAGTATGGAGCATTGGTCAAACGAACACCGTGCGTTTGCAATAGCAACGTTTTTCAAATATATTTTTTTAAATGCCCCAGGTTTGTCTTTTCGACATTCCTGGTTTCTCTCCTGACATGGCGTACTTGTAACCCACTTCTGAGGTTGGGGCGCCTGGAAGCCGGGGTTACGTTGCCCCAATGATATGATGGATGATGATGATGATGATAATGGTGCGCCAGGAGAGTCCCTACTCCTAAGCTTAACCTAAGAGGAATATGAATGATGATGATTGCAATGGCCATATGATTTCGGGGACCGTTTGGGCCTTAAAGTTTTTCTGACATTTGTCTTACAGGTGAGGAAAAACCCCGATAAAAACCTCACCCAGAAAAACTGTCCTGACCGGGGATCGAACCTGGGCCCGCTGCGTGACAAGGCACCACGCTACCCCGAGACCACAGCAGTGGACCGTTTTTCAAATATGTGATTGATAAAGTTCCGTCTCGGAAGTCGGAAGTCGATTATGAGATGGATCCAGCAGTTCAGAGCAACATCATCTGCAACAAACAATAAGCCACCTGGTAGGCCATGTATCGTTCGCTCCCCGGACTATGTTGCAAGAGTAAGAGCTGCTTTGGCAATTTCAACTGGCCATCCCGTTCGCCCGATTTATTGGCTTCTGATCTTTTTCTGTGGAGATTCCTAAAGTCAAAGTGTATGCTAACAAGCGAACAACTCTTGAAGACACACCGAAATCGAGGTCATAACAGGTGACACTCTTCGTAAGGTCTTGGAGAATATGCGTGTTCGTGCAGAAGATTGCATCACCAACAATGTTGGACACCTAAAGGACATAACGTACAAAAAGTGACATGTGTAATTAATGGCAGGATGTGTTCTTTCGAACAATGTACACTAATAATGTGTAGTTGTATTTCTTCATGCCAAAATAACATGTTTAAAATGGGTCATTGTTTCTGCCCCATCTTGTATATTGTATAATGGATTGGACAATTAATGACAAATAAGGAAAATTTTGAAGAAATGGCTGATTTCAAATAGTTGGGAACAATAATTACAAATAAGAATAAGATGCACAAAGAAATTAAAAATAGGTTCAATTATGGAAATTCAAGCTATATTACATTACAGGGACCATTGTAGTCCCAATTTGTCTCAAAAAACATTAAACTGAAAATATATAAAACTGTTATTCTCCCAGTCAACTATTGCATGCTGAAACCTACCTTGAAATGCCTTCCAGAGTAGCGCTGTGATGCACCAAAGCCGTGTCCAAAATATAATTTGCCTTTCTAACTGCAAGGTACAGAAATCAAAGCCAGAATCCAGCAATGAGTAAGGGCTGACCAGAATGGGGCGATACCAGGCGCGGAGGTCAGATAGTGAGGGTTATTCAATCTACCAATCTACCAATCTACCAATTCAGGAGTTGTATTACGACGCTGGAAGACCGCTGATGTCGCAAAAAATAATAGAACATATCCGTCTGCTGAAGATAGTAGCCGATTTCCTGAAAGGCCTACAGTTCCTAAAATAAAAATAAATAAATAAATAAACTTGTTAAAGACAACAGCACCTGCTAGGTAGGCCTATACATTTTATTATTTTGCTTTGCGACTATTTACCTCAACGAAAGTTTAACTTGCATTTTATCAGTATTTGCTTCCCTCTAGCTTATGTGTCACATTCAGTACCAGGCACTGAGCAGGGCATTTAAACCCACAGGCTAGCCATTTAAATACCCCAGCTACCCTTTTCGTGGCACTTCAGAAATGGACCATTATTCACAAACTATTAGTCCTAGAAAATTCAAATTTTGTACATACCTAAAGGAGATATCCTAGTAGGATTTGATGGTGAAATAACTTGGGTGATTGACATTACATGGTATCGGCGTATCAATTTCAGGAAGTGGAAGTTCATCTTCACTTTCACTTTGTGAATCTCATAATTCATAAATCAGTTTATCACCTGAATCATCATTATACAAAATATTCACTAATTCTTCTTCAGTGAGATATTTTTCGTTCGTCATGGTTTCACTCACTCACAAACAGCGCGATAACGAGAAACATATACTACTGCATTGGAGCCTGGAGGCAAGTTTGGGTGAACGAATTCCACATGTTGTTTGTTTTTAAAAAAAGGGGGATTCACCAAGGTTAAACGTGTCAAATGGGTATAGAAAATGTACATTTACATGTCATCTATGATCTCCAATACATACTAAGCCAATACAATATTTAGGCACCGAATATAAACGCGGTTTGTTCGCGCCCGCTCTTAAACGTGTTAACTGACCGACGGCCGCATACACGATAGTCTCTTTGAACGCCTTAACTGGTTTACGGTACTGAATGTGTTAAATAAGTGATTTGGCTGTAGATTTTACACCGTGCAGTTAAAAACGGCTGATTTAATTTCGGCACGCTCTGGTACATTACAACGCTTCCCTGGAAAAAAAATAAAGGTAGGTTTCTGCATGCAATGGTTGACATTTACCTTGTAAGCTAAATTTGGACTAAGGAAATATATCTACATTGGCATAGCCCAATTTTGAGCCTTAGTCTCTCCTGTGTTAGGATGTATTAGACCAAGTTAATTTAGTTACACTTATTTGCAAATAAATGTCATGAATGGTATGCAATCAACATACCGACCCAATGAGACATCTAGTAGGAAATAAAGGCACTACTAGAACTATTTAACTAATGCCGCAAATGGTAGTCAATGATCATTCACGTTACAATGAATTTTGTTTTCAACCAATGACAATTGTGTTTCACCTCGCTCTTTATTGATTTCTGTTTATCAGCTCCTGCTTTTGTGATAAAGAAAGTTCCTCTTTTTTTAATATTCTGAAGAGGACAAATCGTTATTTTTATCTATGAAGTACATTGATTATAGCAAATAATGAACAGATTCCTTTGTTTTACTGAGTTGTTTACTAAAAAAATAAATTAATGACCTATAATGTTGATTATAATATACAGTTCGATGTGTTTCATTATTTCTATACTAGGGTGCGTTCTTGCAATATTGCGATCCTATTTGGCAATAAATAATATGAGAGTTGCAGTGAATTAACATAACCTCGCATTTCTGATTTGTTTTCAAATATCACCGTTTACATTGCATATATAAATATATTAAGATACGGGTAACTATATTTAAATAATGATTTTTGAGTAAACAGTTTAATTTTATTCGTTAATTAGTCCTTACAAATGCCACTCTTGATTTCCAAATCCTCTAGATAAATTCACTCGTCACTTCGTGACTCGTGAGTTTATCGATTATTTAAAAAATCATTCGTGACATTACTTATGATGATGATGTCAGTAAATTTTGCTTAGATTTATTTTTATTCAGGCTTAAGGATCTTTTAGAAGTTGAAAATCTTCATACTCGGGACACACGACTCAAAGTCCTTTCCGGAGGATTTTTCCATTAAAAAAATCTTCGTCCCGGGCCAGATTTGAACACGCGACTCTCGGGATCCGAGGCAATGAGCCGCGGTCGACAAGGGAACGTAATAGCTACCGATGATTATCTGTTCGCTGAATCAGAAGCTGTCACTAGATTAGCCTACGTGACTTTAAGCGTTTAAGAAATTTCCATTTGATGTTTAATTCTAAACGCACATTTTTAAGAAGGCAACTTGTGATATTATGATTGACAGCGCTTCATAAATCGAGCTTTGCAAAGGAATATCAATTCAAGCTTAGATCAGTATCTATCAAAGAACGTTCTGTAACAGTACAACTGTTGGAAAATTTGTTGCTCAGTTGGCACAAATGATGACAGGTTGGCAGATGTTGTTGATTTAGGATCAAAGGAAATGACATTCCACAGGATGAAACATGAGATTATGTTAATTTAATTTAACAAAGATGGCTTTGAGCGTCATTATGAACAACACAGTTCAAAATATAAAGGTCAGATCAGTTTTAAAATTAAAAAGGACACCAGAGACGAGATGAAACTCGGAAGTAAATACAAGGATAAAATGGTTTTCATGTATAGAGAATATTTTTAAATAGTCCGATATCTAGAATGAACAAAAACTTATGTCGATGGAAATTGATTTCATGAGAAGAGCAGCAACATATTCAAAATTGAAAAAAAAAAATTAAATGGAAAAATATTAATATTACAGATTCATAGGTTATACTATGACATTCGATAAGTAATGGAAACACTGCTATTTAGATTTAGATTTAGATTTATTTAGCCTGGTGGAGTTAAGGCCATGTGGCCTTCTCTTCCACTCACCAGGACAAACATATATTACATCAGAATATAACAATCTCAATTAACTCTAATATTAAATTCTAAATAAAAATTTGATCAAAAAGATAATATCTATTATATTCCGATCTATAATGCAACCAGTTAATGTTAGTTAAAATTAAGACTAAAACTAATAATAAAATGTATACAAGCAAGACATATTAAATTGTCCCTGTCTAATGTATATGAAAAACAAAGAAAAATAATGAGATATAGAAAATTAATTTTACGATTTTACAATATTTAAAACAAAATAAAAGAAAATATTTGTTGATCTTAACATTATTTTCATAAATAATTAAATGTATTAATTGTTAAAAGGATATTATCAATGAGGTGTATAAGTTAGTTTGTTATTAAATAATTATTTAATTTGTTTTTGAAGGATGTTATAGTTTGACAGTCTCATAATATCATAAAAGATTTATTTAGGTTACATTTCATTTGTAGTCTCTTGTCAAGTCGACTATAAGTGTCCAAATCCCTGGAAGACATAGCACTCCATCTGTAGCACCATTTCTGGATATGTCTCTGATCTGGCGAATCTAGAACTTTCCTAATATCAACTCTTGATTGAAATCGAATGCCTCGTAGAGGTTCTTTGATTTTTTATAATAAGCTATAATCACAAGGGCTCCAGTCTGGTGAATTTGGTGGATGATCTAATACTTCCCGATTCCAACTTCTAAACAAATTCTGCTGAACATCTTTTTAGTGCGATATTACTTACTAAATGTGTGAGAAGCAGTGAATGTATTCACAAAATATTGCTATTTCGAGACTTTCAATATTACAGATTTATAACACAAAGAGCCTTCAACAACATACTATATAATTACAATGTTCACCACTAACATCGCTGATTTACAACTCTTTGCATTTACTTAGAGAATTCCTTACCTGTAATATATAAGCTGTTAAATTGGTACTGCCATGTACGACAAATGCAAGAAGAAAGGTTCCTAGGAAAAAAAAACATTGTAATGGTGTCTACCTAGAAGAAGAAAGAATGGAAGACCATGAAAATCATGGATGCAATAAATAAGAAGAAGAATGAGAACAAGAGGTCGGAGGACATGGAGAGGTTAGGGACGAGTGTAGAAGGAAATAAAGGTTTAGGCACAGCAATATGTAATCTTGTAAGCCCATGTTTCCCTTAACAGAGATTTAGGCCCTCTTCCCCTACAGGGAAGAATTTGAACCATACTAATTTAGCTACATTTGTTGTCGTACAGATGTAATTCGAGTGGTCCGTGGTCAGTGTTCCGCCTCATACTGACACCTAGGAAGCAAAGGTAGTACTAGGACGGGAAATTTCGGTAAATTTTGCTTAGAGGCCTTTTCATTCAGGCTTAAGGATCTTTTACGAGCCTGAAAATCTTCAGACTCGAGACGCATGGCTTAAAGTCCCTCCCGGAGGATTTGCTCCTTGGATTTTTTCATCCTAAAAAATATCCATCGACCCCGGCCGGGTTTTAACTCGCGAGCTTCGGGACCAGAGGCATGGAGCATAACCACCAGTCCTTACACGGCCTTACTTACTTACTCACTGGCACTATCGAACCCGTAGGTTCATGGCCACACGGACATAAGCTCTCCATACATCCCTATCCTGAGTTAATGCTTTCCAATCATTCCCTGTATAATCTAATTCCCTCAAATCATAGTTAATGTTGTTCTCCCACCTCATTCTTGGTCTACCAACTGGGCGTTTTCCTTCTGGCTTTCCTACAAGAAGTTTCCATGCACGTCTTTCATTCCCCATACGCGCAACATGTCCTGCCCATCGCAGTCTACGGGACTTAACTGTTCTTATTATATCTGGCTTCCTATAAAGACCATGTAGTTCATTGTTATGTAGTCTTCTCCATTCACCTGTCTGTTCATCTCTCTTTGGTCCAAAAATTTTCCTAAGAACTTTATTCTCAAATACTCGTAATCTCCTTTCCTCCCTTAAAGTAAGAGTCCATGTTTCGCACCCATATAATATAACTGGTAGAATAATAGTTTTATATATTTTCAGCTTAACGTTTTTTGAAAGGAGTTGGAACATCAAAAGTCTCTGCAATGCATAATAGCATGCATTTCCAGAATTGAGCCTATGTTTAATTTCTTTGTGCATCTCATTCCTATTTGTGATTATTGTTCCTAGGTATTTGAATTCAGCCAATTCCTCAAAATTTCCCTCATTTGTCATTAGCTGTCCATTTCCATTATATAATGTATTTCTACGTGTGACCATATATTTAGTTTTACTGATATTTACTTCCAGTCCTAATTTCTTAGTGTTACTCAATAGTGTTGTGCGTGTTGGCCTTTAGTATCTCCTCGCTATCGGCCAGTAGTACTACATCATCAGCATAAACTAACAGCTTATTAATACCATTCAGTTGTAAGCCTTCCTCATTCTCTAAAGATTTAATGGCATGCTCTAGTACAAAATTAAATAGTAGAGGAGATAGTGCATCTCCTTGCTTCAACCCATTCTGGATTTCAAAAGTGTCTGAAAACTGTTTGCCTACACGCACCCTACTCTTTGAGCCATTTAGACACATTCGTATAAGTCTAACCAACTTTTTAGGAATTCCGAACTCCAGCAGGATACTATATAACTTCTCCCTCTTAATTGAATCATATGCTTTTTTGAAGTCTACATATAGTTGATGTACAGTACCATTATATTCCCATTTCTTTTCTAAAATCTGTCTTATACTAAAAATCTGATCTGTTGTAGACCTGTTTTCTTCTAAATGCACATTGATGATCTCCTAGAATGTCATCAATATAGGGAGTAAGTCTGCTTACTAATATATTTGTTAGAATTTTGTACGAAGTTGAAAGTAATGAGATGCCCCTATAGTTGTTGCAATCAGTTTTATCTCCTTTCTTATAAATTGGTACGATAATTGATTCCTTCCATTCATCTGGAAGAGCTTCTTTTTCCCAAATCATACTAAGCAACCAGTGTATCTTGTCCATAAATTTTTCTCCCCCTGATTTTTATCAGTTCTGCTGGGATCTCATCTGAACCTGATGCTTTATACGGCCATCTGTTAGAATCGTATGGAACTCACAGATAATTATAACTATTTGTTAAATAATAAACAAATAATTTGCGATAAAAATAATGCGACTATAAATTTAGTTATAAACTTCCTTAAGTCTCAAGTTGGATCAAACTGCACACAGTGTGCAAAATGTTATAAAAATCGGTTCAGTAGTTTAGGATTCCATCGCGGACAAACAACGTGACACGTAATTTTTATATATTAAGATAGGCCTACCCTAATAATAACAGTTATACAAGATTCCGTTTTGACTACGGTCCGCCACATTTAAATAACAGATACAAAAAAATGTGTTTTGTGAATTTAAGGGTTCATAAGAGATATTCCTTGATTTCTCAAGCATAATAATTGGAGAAGGGTGCAGATAGCCGAAGTGTGGAAAATTTTTATGTCCGCTTCGATTTTCCGGCCGCCAGGCTTCTCCTGTTAGATCCTAAGGGCTTCACTCTTTTGCAATTAGTTTGAAAATGTCTGGCGTAATATGATTTTAGTTTTAATGTGAGACACGTCTCCGCGCTTTATCATGTCTGCCCTTCTTAATTGTACCATTAAGCAGAACAAGCAGGCAACTACATTTTTATTATTTTTTTTTCATTCTTATCGAAAGAACAGTCACTGCTTATTCTTCATTACAAAAATTACTCCCTTGGGATTATCTTTATATATATACTAGAAGTCCCGGCCACGCGTTGCTGTGACTAAGGTATACGTTAAAAAATGAAATTAAGTTGCTGTCTTTCAGCCAGATTACTGAAAACTAATACACACGAAATTAATAATATTGCAAATAAAATAAACACTGAACACACTTAAATTATGAAATAATCAATATTTGTAATTCAATTGAAATTCGCGGTTGCAACAAAAAGCACAGCCATCTGGATCTCTCTTTGTTAAATAATAAACCAATTACCTTACCAAATTACCTTACACCGCCATCTGTTAGAATCGTATGAAACTCACAGATAATTATAACTCTTTTTTAAATAGTAAACAAATAATTTGCAATGAAAAAAATAATGCGACTGTAAATTTAGTTATAAACTACCCTAAGTCTCAAGTTGGATCAAACTGCACACAGTGTGCAAAATTTTATTAAAATCGGTTCAGTAGTCCAGGATTCCATCGCGGACAAACAATGTGACATGAAATTTATATATATATATATATATATATATATATATAATTCTTATGTACATGTGTTTGACACCGAACTCCTTCTAAAAGACTGGACCGATTTTGATGAAATTGTGTGTATGTGTGTGTGTGATTGGGTCTCTCGATGGTTTGGATTTACTATTAGATCCTCTAAAATCATTAGGTATAGGAGTTCACCTGAAGTGAAAATTTTAAAATCGCTCTAGCGGTCACATTTTTTATGTTTCACAATGAAGCTCAATATATCCCATTAAATTAAACCGAGGTAGGTATTTTCCAAAAATGAGCAAAATCCGACATTTAGAAGTGGAGATTTACTTGAAATCCTAAATTAAAAAGTACCTAAACGACTGGATCTATTTTGATGACTTTTTTGTGTGTTTGAGTAGGTCCTTGTTTGGTTCAGAATCACAATCGGACTCGGTAGGTGGCGCTGCGATCAGGTTATAGGATTTTTTCAGATGTGTAGTCATCTGCATTATCGACATATTCCGTGCGACGAAAATGTGTCGTCTTCATGCACTCTTTTTGAGTCACAACAGATGTCAGTGAGGAGTTTTCTTGCGAACGTATTTAATAATATGTAATTACGTCTTAATTAGTGAATTTTATAATAAAAAGTAATTTATTTTTATCGTCCGGCCATGACACGAGAATTGAACGTTCGGGCAGGACAACGTCTGCTGGGTCCGCTAGTGAAATTATAAATAATAGGCTATCTGCACGTGAATTTCCATAAAACCTACTAAGATGTTAAATTATATGTTTTTGTTAAATTACCCCTTAAACGAATAGGTGAATTCGGAGACATCTTACCTCATAAATTGTTGTGTTCTATTAGCACATGTTTCGATATGCCTTGCATACAATCATCAGCTTTTCCAGCTGCAAAAGTTCTTCTTGCATTCATGAGTTTCGAGATTTTCCTTTCTTCCTTCTTCCAACATTTTTCTGGATAATCTTTCTTCTTGAATTCCTCGTACATTTAACATTCATTTTTTCTTGTATGAAATTGTTTCTTATTTTTTCCAAATTTGAAAACCTTGCTGATCCATTTTCATCGCGATGCATAAATAATAATAATAATAATAATAATAATAATAATAATAATAATAATAATAATAATAATAATAATAATAATAATAATTTAATACACAATTGATCTTCTTGGTGATACAATATTAAAATATATATACAGTCAATATGCCCATTTCACCAATAAATGTTTAAAATGGTCAACAAGTTTCTACAGCCAAGCTGTCAGTCAATATCTGGTCTTGAGAATGACAGCTTGGCTGTAGAAACTTGTTGACCATTTTAAACATTTATTGGTGAAATGGGCATATTGACTGTATATATATTTTAATAATAATAATAATAATAATATTTCCCGTTTAACAACATGAGTCCGTCGCCGTGGCGTAGTCGGTGAGTCCCTACCTTCCACTCCGGCGACCCGTGTTCGATTCCTGGCGGGGTAGGGGATTTTAAATCTCCACCTTGGGTCTGGGTGTTGTGTCCTGTCCTTGTGTCTATGTGAGAATTAAAGAAAGTTAACAAACAGGTAAAACAAACAAAGAAAAGGGTAAAACAATAAAGAAAAACAGTATAAACGAAAAAAAAAACAATGTTGACACATTTTTCCAGCACCAATGATTTGTCTTCAATTTCGTTTTATAATTTTCCTCCATTCGTCTCTATTATACACAGTTCTTCCTCTATTTCCCAGTCCTTCAAAATTTCTCTATTCCCCTGGATCCACGTGAGATTTGGCGGTTTTTCCTTCTCGTTCCTGATGGTGTCCATGCCATTATTTTTTTGGTAATCTTTCATCCTCCATTCGCTTAATATGACCGTACCATTTTAGTTGCTTTTCTTGGATAAATTAATAATAATAATAATAATAATAATAATAATAATAATAATAATAATAGTAATAATAATAGTAGTAATAATAATAGTAATAATAATAATAATAATAATCGGCATCAGATTAGAACTTCTGCTGTGATTCATCACAAAGCAGTTCTTCACGCCATCTCTTCAATGATCCGTCGGTATTTATGTTTTCTTTTCGATTATAGTCTATAGCAGCTTTTGATATCCTCGAGTCTGGCATTCAAGCCGGACTGCTCGAACTAAATAATAGAAATAATAATAATAGTAATAATAATAAAATAATGATAATAATATTAATAATAATAATAATAATAATAATAATAATAATAATAATAATAATAATAATAATAATGATGCTTTATTTATTCTGGCAGAGTTAAGGCCATAAGGCCTTCTCTTCCACTCAACCAGTACAAATACAAATAAATATTTGACAAATATAGATATACACTATACTAATTATAAACAGTTAAAGATACATTAAATGTAGCAATGTAAATTTCATGTACAAACAACATTTTATAGGGTAATAACAATAATGATACAATAATAATAATAATAATAATAATAATATAAATATGATAAATTATACGAGGAACACCAATTAATACCTTTCACTGGGTAATAATGAAGTCGAGGTTAGAGCAAATATAAATTTAGATTTATTTTAAAAGATGCCAATGTCCGGAAGCCCCTTATTTCTTGTGGTAGGGAATTCCAGTTGCGAGAAGTGAAGATGGTATATGACATGGAGTGATGTGATGTCCTATGTTGCGGTATATTAAGCAAGCGACTATGTTGTGATCTTGTATTTAAGTTATGGTTTGAGGATAGATACTGGAAACGGGATGATAAATAATTGGGAATCGAGGTATGTAGGATCTTAAATAAGAGAATTAGACAGTGCGATTTTCTTCCCTCTTTTAGATGTAGCCATGACAATTCGTGGAAAAATGGAGAAATGTGATCGTATTTTCGAACATTAAATATGAATCTGATACACATATTATGGACACGCTGCAGTTTGTCCGACAATCCGTCACTTATGTCAGTTAGTAGAACGTCACAGTAGTCAAAATGCGGCATCACTAAGGTTTGGATTAAAATTCTTTTAAGAGTTGTAGGAAGAACATTTTTGAGACGCTTTAGGGAATGCATTATGGAGAAGATCTTTTTAGATGTTTGTTTTACTTGGGCATGCCAACCAATTTAAATTAGAATCTAAGTAAAGTCCCAAGTTTTTAACGACGTCGGTATAAGGAATTTGTTCATTATCTGATATGACAGCCGGCATATTGCCATTGTTTATGGAGTGTAATAGTCTTGGATGTCCGATAATTATTGCTTGCGTTTTGTTTACATTTAGCGTTAGCCCATATTGCCTGGACCATAAATATATATGTCTGAGGTCGGTGTTTACTTTGTCAATATATTCATTAATTTCGTCAGGCCTAAAGTGGGTGTAAATCTGTAAGTCGTTAGCGTAAAGATGATGCTTGCAGTTTCTGATAATAATAAAAAATAATAAACCAACAAACAAACAGTGTAATTAAACAAAGGATGATTTTTTTCTTAAAATAAGTCATTTAAAAGATTGAATATTTTAAATTCACTTGTTGGATTTCATAAGAAAACAAACAATTAAAATGGTAGAGTCATGTAAAACGAATGACAGAAGAGAGATTCCTAAGAAGAATACTAGAATGGGTGCCACTTGATAGAAGAAGAAGAAGAAGAAGAAGAAGAGGGCGGTAAAAAATAAAGTGGAATGATGGTGTTTTGAGGGGGAAAATATTTGACGATGGAGATTGGAACGACAGAGAGATGTGGAGCAGAATGATAGTAGATTAAGTGGGCGCAGGAAGATATTGTGAAACCTGGTAAATAAATAAATAATAACAATAATGAAGTTGCACATTTGACGATACGATATTAAATAATTGAATAAATAATGTCATTTTCCGAGTTTATAAATCGACAATTTTTATTAAATTGAAATGGTCAACTGCAGCAGACGTCAGACGTAATTGAAGCCACAGCTGCACAGACAATAACGTATAAAACAAATAAAAATAATAGTAAACTGTCGTTCTGTATGTGATAACATAATTAAATTTATTTATTTGTTTTGTTTACGAAATAACAAGTTCATTTATTTAATCGATTTATAAATATTCCCTTGGCATAGTGTATGTAATGTATAGTGGGTCTGTAGACTTACATTGTACTTAGTATTTCTCGAATATCAAAGTACTCTCATCTATAAAATACTGAATAGACCCTTTTTTTTTGTATACAGTAAAAGGTCCTTATTCGCGGTTCCCTTATCGCGGGTTAAAAAATTGCGACACAGTTCCTATATTCGCGGCTAAAAATTTATTTATTCGTGGATCCAGTCGGTATATTAAAAGGATTAGTATCCTATTAAATTTCAATTATTTGGGTTGTAATTTTACTATAAACACAAAGACTGAAAGAGACATAACTATCAAACTGTCAAAATTTCAAATGATATGCGGAACTATACGTAGAACATTAAAGAACAAAAGAAGAAGAGATACTGGATTGAAGTTTTATAAACATTTGCAGTTCCTACATTACTTTATGGAAGTGAAACTTAGATAATGACCAAAAAAGTTACAAAGTAGAATACAAAGCTTAGAAATGAACTTCCTTAGAAGAAAAAAAGACTGCACAAGATTGGATCTGATAAAGAATGAAGTTATAAGAACAGAGGTAAATATAAATCCATTGAATGATAAAATCAAAGAATATAGAAAGAATAGATGTAACAAGATTACCAAAAGCAGCATTTAACTTGAAGACAAGAGGTTCAAGTAATGTAGGAAAGCCAGTGAAAAGATGGACAGAACAACTGTGAAGCGGAACAGGCAATTTGCCTAGCCCGTGAAGTGTAGAAAAATAAGAAGAAGTATCCTTTTTTAATGCATCGGAAACTTTTTTTTTTTTACTGCAGGCACGTGCAAGGCAGATTTTGCAAGGAGCTATTCAAACCAAATGGTCAAATTAATATCAAACGAAAGCAAGCCTTATTGTCACTAAGCCTAAAGTTGTTTGTTAAAAGTCGTATTTCACGTGCTGCTATGTCCTTTGATAAATGCCGCCCTCGCCACGATCTGTATTTTATTGTTTCAACTTGTCATTCGTTGCAATAATTTTGATTGAATGACATGCGTCTCTTCTGCTTTGTTGCCAATTTATAATATAGAGTAGAAGGAAAGAAAATTAGTTTCGAGACGGAAAAAAAAAACACTGTTAACGCATAAAGTAGAAATATAAATGTTTGACCGTTTACGTTTTGGCTAGTCGTTTACGTCCAAATCACGCTGTTTCAATGTTAATTAATCAACTGTATGATTTATCAAGAAATCCGAAGGCAAAATAAGGAATTACATCGCTGAAATTACAGCTGAATATCAATCTGTATTGAAAACCTTTCAAAAGCGGCAAAACAGAAACAAATTACTAAGTTCGTTTAGCCCTTTCCTAAGCCTGACAGTAATAATTAATAGAAATTATTCAAAAATCTCTCATTAATTGATTTCATTTTGATAATTTTTATTTCATTTCGGAACCTTGGAACGTATCCCCTATATACCCATAAAAATTACCATCTCATGTTCGCAGTTTCTGTATTTGCGGCATATTTGCGTAACATATCCCCCGCGAATAAGGAGCTTTACTCTATATGGAAAGTGAAGTACCGAAAAGAAAAAAAAAAAAAGGTTATCATTGTATGCATGTGGCACCCATTCCATGAAGATATCACCAAAATGTTGCAGCCTTATAGACCGAAGATTTAATTTGATATTCAAGAAATGGATGAGTTTAACTCTACATCGACCAAGCATGGACAAAAGTTGCAAAATATAACTTTTTTTCTTTAAAAAAGTATTAAATAGTATCGTACTATATTAATGGGCCTTTTTTCTATTTGTATCCACCTTATATATCACTCTACCCTGTCCGCTCTTAAAATGATCCTCGTCAAAACAAAACCATGTGACCTGCTCGCAATTCATTAGTTATGGACACCGACGTACGATGTAGAAGCAATAAGTATGCGAAATAGTAGTTCCCTTCGTTAAATTAAAAAAATGTTCTTTGAATATACTCGTTATTCTTCGTGAATAAAAATAATATACAAAATATACCAAATATTCTAAAATATGTCTAACCAATAATTACAACTTAAAATAGTTTATTACATATGGGTGATGCATTAGAGTCATGCTTCAGTGGATTCTTATGAAAAAATGGCTGAAAGTATCGAGTCTTCTATTGCTGTGTCGTCATCTCCCTGTCAAAAGTGACAGTAATTTGGGCGCAAATGGCGGAAGGTTATTGTTTCTACAACGTACGTCGGTGTCCATAACCAACGAAAAGCGAGCAGGTCACATGGTTTTGTTTCAACGAGGAACACTTTAAGAGCGGATAGGGTAAACATTCTATATCTATCTATATAAAAGTTTGAACATTTTAAACAAAAAAAAAACAGTTTTGTGTTATGGGCAGATTTCACCCAGGGTTGGTACTACCTGTGACCATAAGTACAATGGTTTCTGAAATTAATTTTGCAACCTTGTATTGGTTTGTTTTTATGCATTGTTGAGAATACAAAATTTTAGGACTCAAGTGAAGGAGAGACGGAGAAATTATGTGTGATGATGAAACCATTCACGCAGGTAACACTCCAAATAAATATGTGAAGTTCTGGTAGAGTGTATCTTACAGAAGCTCTACGACAATATATAAATAATAGTTTAAAAAACTAAAACAACACGCTTTATTAGAAAACCGAACTAAAAAATGAAAAATAATTTTAATTTCCAACACGCTTGGAATAAAATTAAAGTGGTCAACAAAAAAACCATCTCCAACACATCTAAAATAAAACTAGAGTTATCTACAAAAAAATAATTTTACCATCAAAAGCGTGTGGTGCTCTATATGAAATTCATATATCTGATAATAAACAGATATTGGTAAAAGTAAAATCTCTAAGAAGAAAACGTAAAAACCATAAAAAAACACCCGACGCTTTTGATGGTAAAATATTTTTTGTTTGTAGATAACTCTAGTTTTATTCTAGATGTGTTGGAGATGATTTTTTTTACCACTTTAATTTTATCCCAAGCGTGTTAGGAATTAAAATTATTTTCAATTGTTTAGTTCGGTTTTCTAATAAAGCGTGTTGTTTTAGTTTTTTTAACTATTACGGTCTCTATTTTTTATTTTTTAGTTTGGTTTTCTAATAAAGCGTGTTGTTTCAGTTTTTTAAATTATATTTATTTTTTTAATTTTAAGTTTAATTGTCATAAACTGGAAACCCTTGAAAATTTAATTGCTTAATACTCTTCTAAAAAGATCCTCCGGGCCGGATTTGAACCAGCGACCTATGGATTAATGAAATTATATACCACTACAGTCCACCGCTCTACCAACCCAGCTCTTATAACGATTGACTAAAAAGTCGATAAGTCCGCAACCTGTTATACCGGTTTCTATTTATTTTATTTTCTGATGATTCTGGCTAGGATTTTAGAAAAAGCCTTATGAAATTATTGTATTGTCATTTGTCCTTCACACGTATATAAAATTTGAAGTTGATCCAATGTTTTTAAGTGAGTGAAAATCATGTTCAAAGATTCCGTTACATTAGATAAAAAGGTAGGGCCTAAAGTGATCCCACTACAGGCCTCAGGAGGCCCTTGGGGTAGTAGGAGGTTAAGGCTCCCACTTTTTCTTGACAATCGGCACTTGATGTCAGCCGGGTTGTCAGCTCTGCGTGACGGCCGCCTTTACCCCTCATTTAAGTTAGAGGCTGAGTCGACCCCAGGGCCATAGTGCCGCCAGAAGGTTTGGGTCAGTTTAAAAATCCTGACCCCACCGGGACTCGAACCCTCGACCTTCCGGCTTGTAGCGCAGTGCTTTAACCACTACGCTATGGCGTGCCCCCACATTAGATACAGGTCAAGCTAATATAAAGCGTGTAAAAAGGGATTTTCAAACACAGTCCATGAACCACAAGGTATATCTTATGCTGGGAAATCAACCAATATATGTGAGTCATTCAAGAAAATTTCACTCCTGAAATTGTTCGAAAAATTGTTGGCCAAACAAATGAAAAAGATTAAATAAAAAATGTATCTCCTGTAAGTGATTCTGAAATGTATGTTTTGATGGACATTTTAATTTTGATGAAAGATTATCATGACATAATTATTTCATTAACTGATTTAAGGTCAAATATATTGGGAAGAGCTGTATATAGAGGAACTATGAGTAAGATAAGAGCTTATCAACTATTGAAAATTGTAGGGTTTTGATGATACGGGTACCATGGCAGAAAGACGTGTAAATGACACATTTGCAACACTACTTGAAGTAAATTTAATTAATGTTGGGAAGTAAACATTATGAGGTATAATCATTAAAAATTAATTAAAAATCATCGGAGAACATGATTTTTAATTTTTAACTACTTGAAGTATTTGAATCGTTGAATGGAATGTTCACAAGATACTTTAAGGGCGGACTATTGAAAATTGTAGGGTTTTGAAGATACGGGTACCATGGCAGAAAGACGTGTAAATGACACATTTGCAACACTACTTGAAGTAAATTTAATTAATGTTGGGAAGTAAACATTATGAGGTATAATCATTAAAAATTAATTAAAAATCATCGGAGAACATGATTTTTAATTTTTAACTACTTGAAGTATTTGAATCGTTGAATGGAATGTTCACAAGATACTTTAAGGGCGGACTATTGAAAATTGTAGGGTTTTGATGATACGGGTACCATGGCAGAAAGACGTGTAAATGACACATTTGCAACACTACTTGAAGTAAATTTAATTAATGTTGGGAAGTAAACATTATGAGGTATAATCATTAAAAATTAATTAAAAATCATCGGAGAACATGATTTTTAATTTTTAACTACTTGAAGTATTTGAATCGTTGAATGGAATGTTCACAAGATACTTTAAGGGCGGACTATTGAAAATTGTAGGGTTTTGATGATACGGGTACCATGGCAGAAAGACGTGTAAATGACACATTTGCAACACTACTTGAAGTAAATTTAATTAATGTTGGGAAGTACAATTATGAGGTATAATCATTAAAATTAATTAAAAATCATCGGAGAACATGATTTTTAATTTTTAACTACTTGAAGTATTTGAATCGTTGAATGGAATGTTCACAAGATACTTTAAGGGCGGACTATTGAAAATTGTAGGGTTTTGATGATACGGGTACCATGGCAGAAAGACGTGTAAATGACACATTTGCAACACTACTTGAAGTAAATTTAATTAATGTTGGGAAGTAAACATTATGAGGTATAATCATTAAAAATTAATTAAAAATCATCGGAGAACATGATTTTTTAATTTTTAACTACTTGAAGTATTTGAATCGTTGAATGGAATGTTCACAAGATACTTTAAGGGCGGACTATTGAAAATTGTAGGGTTTTGATGATACGGGTACCATGGCAGAAAGACGTGTAAATGACACATTTGCAACACTACTTGAAGTAAATTTAATTAATGTTGGGAAGTAAACATTATGAGGTATAATCATTAAAATTAATAAAAATCATCGGAGAACATGATTTTTAATTTTTAACTACTTGAAGTATTTGAATCGTTGAATGGAATGTTCACAAGATACTTTAAGGGCGGACTATTGAAAATTGTAGGGTTTTGATGATACGGGTACCATGGCAGAAAGACGTGTAAATGACACATTTGCAACACTACTTGAAGTAAATTTAATTAATGTTGGGAAGTAAACATTATGAGGTATAATCATTAAAAATTAATTAAAAATCATCGGAGAACATGATTTTTAATTTTTAACTACTTGAAGTATTTGAATCGTTGAATGGAATGTTCACAAGATACTTTAAGGGCGTACTATTGAAAATTGTAGGGTTTGATGATACGGGTACCATGGCAGAAAGACGTGTAAATGACACATTTGCAACACTACTTGAAGTAAATTTAATTAATGTTGGGAAGTAAACATTATGAGGTATAATCATTAAAAATTAATTAAAAATCATCGAGAACATGATTTTTAATTTTTAACTACTTGAAGTATTTGAATCGTTGAATGGAATGTTCACAAGATACTTTAAGGGCGGACTATTGAAAATTGTAGGGTTTTGATGATACGGGTACCATGGCAGAAAGACGTGTAAATGACACATTTGCAACACTACTTGAAGTAAATTTAATTAATGTTGGGAAGTAAACATTATGAGGTATAATCATAAAAATTAATTAAAAATCATCGGAGAACATGATTTTTAATTTTTAACTACTTGAAGTATTTGAATCGTTGAATGGAATGTTCACAAGATACTTTAAGGGCGGACTATTGAAAATTGTAGGGTTTTTGATGATACGGGTACCATGGCAGAAAGACGTGTAAATGACACATTTGCAACACTACTTGAATAAAATTTAATTAATGTTGGGAAGTAAACATTATGAGGTATAATCATTAAAAATTAATTAAAAATCATCGGAGAACATGATTTTTAATTTTTAACTACTTGAAGTATTTGAATCGTTGAATGGAATGTTCACAAGATACTTTAAGGGCGGACTATTGAAAATTGTAGGGTTTTGATGATACGGGTACCATGGCAGAAAGACGTGTAAATGACACATTTGCAACACTACTTGAAGTAAATTTAATTAATGTTGGGAAGTAAACATTATGAGGTATAATCATTAAAAATTAATTAAAAATCATCGGAGAACATGATTTTTAATTTTTAACTACTTGAAGTATTTGAATCGTTGAATGGAATGTTCACAAGATACTTTAAGGGCGGACTATTGAAAATTGTAGGGTTTTGATGATACGGGTACCATGGCAGAAAGACGTGTAAATGACACATTTGCAACACTACTTGAAGTAAATTTAATTAATGTTGGGAAGTAAACATTATGAGGTATAATCATTAAAATTAATTAAAAATCATCGGAGAACATGATTTTAATTTTTAACTACTTGAAGTATTTGAATCGTTGAATGGAATGTTCACAAGATACTTTAAGGGCGGACTATTGAAAATTGTAGGGTTTTGATGATACGGGTACCATGGCAGAAAGACGTGTAAATGACACATTTGCAACACTACTTGAAGTAAATTTAATTAATGTTGGGAAGTAAACATTATGAGGTATAATCATTAAAAATTAATTAAAAATCATCGGAGAACATGATTTTTAATTTTTAACTACTTGAAGTATTTGAATCGTTGAATGGAATGTTCACAAGATACTTTAAGGGCGGACTATTGAAAATTGTAGGGTTTTGATGATACGGGTACCATGGCAGAAAGACGTGTAAATGACACATTTGCAACACTACTTGAAGTAAATTTAATTAATGTTGGGAAGTAAACATTATGAGGTATAATCATTAAAAATTAATTAAAAATCATCGGAGAACATGATTTTTAATTTTTAACTACTTGAAGTATTTGAATCGTTGAATGGAATGTTCACAAGATACTTTAAGGGCGGACTATTGAAAATTGTAGGGTTTTGATGATACGGGTACCATGGCAGAAAGACGTGTAAATGACACATTTGCAACACTACTTGAAGTAAATTTAATTAATGTTGGGAAGTAAACATTATGAGGTATAATCATTAAAAATTAATTAAAAATCATCGGAGAACATGATTTTTAATTTTTAACTACTTGAAGTATTTGAATCGTTGAATGGAATGTTCACAGATACTTTAAGGGCGGACTATTGAAAATTGTAGGGTTTTGATGATACGGGTACCATGGCAGAAAGACGTGTAAATGACACATTTGCAACACTACTTGAAGTAAATTTAATTAATGTTGGGAAGTAAACATTATGAGGTATAATCATTAAAAATTAATTAAAAATCATCGGAGAACATGATTTTTAATTTTTAACTACTTGAAGTATTTGAATCGTTGAATGGAATGTTCACAAGATACTTTAAGGGCGGACTATTGAAAATTGTAGGGTTTTGATGATACGGGTACCATGGCAGAAAGACGTGTAAATGACACATTTGCAACACTACTTGAAGTAAATTTAATTAATGTTGGGAAGTAAACATTATGAGGTATAATCATTAAAAATTAATTAAAAATCATCGGAGAACATGATTTTTAATTTTTAACTACTTGAAGTATTTGAATCGTTGAATGGAATGTTCACAAGATACTTTAAGGGCGGACTATTGAAAATTGTAGGTTTTTGATGATACGGGTACCATGGCAGAAAGACGTGTAAATGACACATTTGCAACACTACTTGAAGTAAATTTAATTAATGTTGGGAAGTAAACATTATGAGGTATAATCATTAAAAATTAATTAAAAATCATCGGAGAACATGATTTTTAATTTTTAACTACTTGAAGTATTTGAATCGTTGAATGGAATGTTCACAAGATACTTTAAGGGCGGACTATTGAAAATTGTAGGGTTTTGATGATACGGGTACCATGGCAGAAAGACGTGTAAATGACACATTTGCAACACTACTTGAAGTAAATTTAATTAATGTTGGGAAGTAAACATTATGAGGTATAATCATTAAAAATTAATTAAAAATCATCGGAGAACATGATTTTTAATTTTTAACTACTTGAAGTATTTGAATCGTTGAATGGAATGTTCACAAGATACTTTAAGGGCGGACTATTGAAAATTGTAGGGTTTTGATGATACGGGTACCATGGCAGAAAGACGTGTAAATGACACATTTGCAACACTACTTGAAGTAAATTTAATTAATGTTGGGAAGTAAACATTATGAGGTATAATCATTAAAAATTAATTAAAAATCATCGGAGAACATGATTTTTAATTTTTAACTACTTGAAGTATTTGAATCGTTGAATGGAATGTTCACAAGATACTTTAAGGGCGGACTATTGAAAATTGTAGGGTTTTGATGATACGGGTACCATGGCAGAAAGACGTGTAAATGACACATTTGCAACACTACTTGAAGTAAATTTAATTAATGTTGGGAAGCAAACATTATGAGTTATAATCATTAAAATTAATTAAAAATCATCGGAGAACATGATTTTTAATTTTTAACTACTTGAAGTATTTGAATCGTTGAATGGAATGTTCACAAGATACTTTAAGGGCGGACTATTGAAAATTGTAGGGTTTTGATGATACGGGTACCATGGCAGAAAGACGTGTAAATGACACATTTGCAACACTACTTGAAGTAAATTTAATTAATGTTGGGAAGCAAACATTATGAGGTATAATCATTAAAAATTAATTAAAAATCATCGGAGAACATGATTTTTAATTTTTAACTACTTGAAGTATTTGAATCGTTGAATGGAATGTTCACAAGATACTTTAAGGGCGGACTATTGAAAATTGTAGGGTTTTGATGATACGGGTACCATGGCAGAAAGACGTGTAAATGACACATTTGCAACACTACTTGAAGTAAATTTAATTAATGTTGGGAAGTAAACATTATGAGGTATAATCATTAAAAATTAATTAAAAATCATCGGAGAACATGATTTTAATTTTTAACTACTTGAAGTATTTGAATCGTTGAATGGAATGTTCACAAGATACTTTAAGGGCGGACTATTGAAAATTGTAGGGTTTTGAAGATACGGGTACCATGGCAGAAAGACGTGTAAATGACACATTTGCAACACTACTTGAAGTAAATTTAATTAATGTTGGGAAGTAAACATTATGAGGTATAATCATTAAAATTAATTAAAAATCATCGGAGAACATGATTTTTAATTTTTAACTACTTGAAGTATTTGAATCGTTGAATGGAATGTTCACAAGATACTTTAAGGGCGGACTATTGAAAATTGTAGGGTTTTGATGATACGGGTACCATGGCAGAAAGACGTGTAAATGACACATTTGCAACACTACTTGAAGTAAATTTAATTAATGTTGGGAAGTAAACATTATGAGGTATAATCATTAAAAATTAATTAAAAATCATCGGAGAACTAGATTTTTAATTTTTAACTACTTGAAGTATTTGAATCGTTGAATGGAATGTTCACAAGATACTTTAAGGGCGGACTATTGAAAATTGTAGGGTTTTGATGATACGGGTACCATGGCAGAAAGACGTGTAAATGACACATTTGCAACACTACTTGAAGTAAATTTAATTAATGTTGGGAAGTAAACATTATGAGGTATAATCATTAAAATTAATTAAAAATCATCGGAGAACATGATTTTTAATTTTTAACTACTTGAAGTATTTGAATCGTTGAATGGAATGTTCACAAGATACTTTAAGGGCGGACTATTGAAAATTGTAGGGTTTTGATGATACGGGTACCATGGCAGAAAGACGTGTAAATGACACATTTGCAACACTACTTGAAGTAAATTTAATTAATGTTGGGAAGTAACCATTATGAGGTATAATCATTAAAAATTAATAAAAATCATCGGAGAACATGATTTTTAATTTTTAACTACTTGAAGTATTTGAATCGTTGAATGGAATGTTCACAAGATACTTTAAGGGCGGACTATTGAAAATTGTAGGGTTTTGATGATACGGGTACCATGGCAGAAAGACGTGTAAATGACACATTTGCAACACTACTTGAAGTAAATTTAATTATGTTGGGAAGTAAACATTATGAGGTATAATCATTAAAAATTAATTAAAAATCATCGGAGAACATGATTTTTAATTTTTAACTACTTGAAGTATTTGAATCGTTGAATGGAATGTTCACAAGATACTTTAAGGGCGGACTATTGAAAATTGTAGGGTTTTGATGATACGGGTACCATGGCAGAAAGACGTGTAAATGACACATTTGCAACACTACTTGAAGTAAATTTAATTAATGTTGGGAAGTAAACATTATGAGGTATAATCATTAAAAATTAATTAAAAATCATCGGAGAACATGATTTTTAATTTTTAACTACTTGAAGTATTTGAATCGTTGAATGGAATGTTCACAAGATACTTTAAGGGCGGACTATTGAAAATTGTAGGGTTTTGATGATACGGGTACCATGGCAGAAAGACGTGTAAATGACACATTTGCAACACTACTTGAAGTAAATTTAATTAATGTTGGGAAGTAAACATTATGAGGTATAATCATTAAAAATTAATTAAAAATCATCGGAGAACATGATTTTTAATTTTAACTACTTGAAGTATTTGAATCGTTGAATGGAATGTTCACAAGATACTTTAAGGGCGGACTATTGAAAATTGTAGGGTTTGATGATACGGGTACCATGGCAGAAAGACGTGTAATGACACATTTGCAACACTACTTGAAGTAAATTTAATTAATGTTGGGAAGTAAACATTATGAGGTATAATCATTAAAAATTAATTAAAAATCATCGGAGAACATGATTTTTTAATTTTTAACTACTTGAAGTATTTGAATCGTTGAATGGAATGTTCACAAGATACTTTAAGGGCGGACTATTGAAAATTGTAGGGTTTTGATGATACGGGTACCATGGCAGAAAGACGTGTAAATGACACATTTGCAACACTACTTGAAGTAAATTTAATTAATGTTGGGAAGTAACATTATGAGGTATAATCATTAAAATTAATTAAAAATCATCGGAGAACATGATTTTTAATTTTTAACTACTTGAAGTATTTGAATCGTTGAATGGAATGTTCACAAGATACTTTAAGGGCGGACTATTGAAAATTGTAGGGTTTTGATGATACGGGTAACCATGGCAGAAAGACGTGTAAATGACACATTTGCAACACTACTTGAAGTAAATTTAATTAATGTTGGGAAGTAAACATTATGAGGTATAATCATTAAAAATTAATTAAAAATCATCGGAGAACATGATTTTTAATTTTTAACTACTTGAAGTATTTGAATCGTTGATGGAATGTTCACAAGATACTTTAAGGGCGGACTATTGAAAATTGTAGGGTTTTGATGATACGGGTACCATGGCAGAAAGACGTGTAAATGACACATTTGCAACACTACTTGAAGTAAATTTAATTAATGTTGGGAAGTAAACATTATGAGGTATAATCATTAAAAATTAATTAAAATCATCGGAGAACATGATTTTTAATTTTTAACTACTTGAAGTATTTGAATCGTTGAATGGAATGTTCACAAGATACTTTAAGGGCGGACTATTGAAAATTGTAGGGTTTTGATGATACGGGTACCATGGCAGAAAGACGTGTAAATGACACATTTGCAACACTACTTGAAGTAAATTTAATTAATGTTGGGAAGTAAACATTATGAGGTATAATCATTAAAAATTAATTAAAATCATCGGAGAACATGATTTTTAATTTTTAACTACTTGAAGTATTTGAATCGTTGAATGGAATGTTCACAAGATACTTTAAGGGCGGACTATTGAAAATTGTAGGGTTTTGATGATACGGGTACCATGGCAGAAAGACGTGTAAATGACACATTTGCAACACAAACTTGAAGTAAATTTAATTAATGTTGGGAAGTAAACATTATGAGGTATAATCATTAAAAATTAATTAAAAATCATCGGAGAACATGATTTTAATTTTTAACTACTTGAAGTATTTGAATCGTTGAATGGAATGTTCACAAGATACTTTAAGGGCGGACTATTGAAAATTGTAGGGTTTTTGATGATACGGGTACCATGGCAGAAAGACGTGTAAATGACACATTTGCAACACTACTTGAAGTAAATTTAATTAATGTTGGGAAGTAAACATTATGAGGTATAATCATTAAAAATTAATTAAAAATCATCGGAGAACATGATTTTTTATTTTTTAACTACTGAAGTATTTGAATCGTTGAATGGAATGTTCACAAGATACTTTAAGGGCGGACTATTGAAAATGTAGGGTTTTGATGATACGGGTACCATGGCAGAAAGACGTGTAAATGACACTTTGCAACACTACTTGAAGTAAATTTAATTAATTTGGGAAGTAAACATTATGAGGTATAATCATTAAAAATTAATTAAAAATCATCGGAGAACATGATTTTTAATTTTTAACTACTTGAAGTATTTGAATCGTTGAATGGAATGTTCACAAGATACTTTAAGGGCGGACTATTGAAAATTGTAGGGTTTTGATGATACGGGTACCATGGCAGAAAGACGTGTAAATGACACATTTGCAACACTACTTGAAGTAAATTTAATTAATGTTGGGAAGTAAACATTATGAGGTATAATCATTAAAAATTAATTAAAAATCATCGGAGAACATGATTTTTAATTTTTAACTACTTGAAGTATTTGAATCGTTGAATGGAATGTTCACAAGATACTTTAAGGGCGGACTATTGAAAATTGTAGGGTTTTGATGATACGGGTACCATGGCAGAAAAAACGTGTAAATGACACATTTGCAACACTACTTGAAGTAATTTAATTAATGTTGGGAAGTAAACATTATGAGGTATAATCATAAAAATTAATTAAAAATCATCGGAGAACATGATTTTTAATTTTTTAACTACTTGAAGTATTTGAATCGTTGAATGGAATGTTCACAAGATACTTTAAGGGCGGACTATTGAAAATTGTAGGGTTTTTGATGATACGGGTACCATGGCAGAAAGACGTGTAAATGACACATTTGCAACACTACTTGAAGTAAATTTAATTAATGTTGGGAAGTAACATTATGAGGTATAATCATTAAAAATTAATTAAAAATCATCGGAGAACATGATTTTTAATTTTTAACTACTTGAAGTATTTGAATCGTTGAATGGAATGTTCACAAGATACTTTAAGGGCGGACTATTGAAAATTGTAGGGTTTTGATGATACGGGTACCATGGCAGAAAGACGTGTAAATGACACATTTGCAACACTACTTGAAGTAAATTTAATTAATGTTGGGAAGTAAACATTATGAGGTATAATCATTAAAAATTAATTAAAAATCATCGGAGAACATGATTTTTAATTTTTAACTACTTGAAGTATTTGAATCGTTGAATGGAATGTTCACAAGATACTTTAAGGGCGGACTATTGAAAATTGTAGGGTTTTGATGATACGGGTACCATGGCAAAAAGACGTGTAAATGACACATTTGCAACACTACTTGAAGTAAATTTAATTAATGTTGGGAAGTAAACATTATGAGGTATAATCATTAAAATTAATTAAAAATCATCGGAGAACATGATTTTTAATTTTTAACTACTTGAAGTATTTGAATCGTTGAATGGAATGTTCACAAGATACTTTAAGGGCGGACTATTGAAAATTGTAGGGTTTTGATGATACGGGTACCATGGCAGAGAAAGACGTGTAAATGACACATTTGCAAACACTACTTGAAGTAAATTTAATTAAGTTGGGAAGTAAACATTATGAGGTATAATCATTAAAAATTAATTAAAAATCATCGGAGAACATGATTTTTAATTTTTAACTACTTGAAGTATTTGAATCGTTGAATGGAATGTTCACAAGATACTTTAAGGGCGGACTATTGAAAATTGTAGGGTTTTGATGATACGGGTACCATGGCAGAAAGACGTGTAAATGACACATTTGCAACACTACTTGAAGTAAATTTAATTAATGTTGGGAAGTAAACATTATGAGGTATAATCATTAAAAATTAATTAAAAATCATCGGAGAACATGATTTTTAATTTTTAACTACTTGAAGTATTTGAATCGTTGAATGGAATGTTCACAAGATACTTTAAGGGCGGACTATTGAAAATTGTAGGGTTTTGATGATACGGGTACCATGGCAGAAAGACGTGTAAATGACACATTTGCAACACTACTTGAAGTAAATTTAATTAATGTTGGGAAGTAAACATTATGAGGTATAATCATTTAAAATTAATTAAAAATCATCGGAGAACATGATTTTTAATTTTTAACTACTTGAAGTATTTGAATCGTTGAATGGAATGTTCACAAGATACTTTAAGGGCGGACTATTGAAAATTGTAGGGTTTTGAAGATACGGGTACCATGGCAGAAAGACTGTAAATGACACATTTGCAACACTACTTGAAGTAAATTTAATTAATGTTGGGAAGTAAACATTATGAGGTATAATCATTAAAAATTAATTAAAAATCATCGGAGAACAGATTTTTTAATTTTAACTACTTGAAGTATTTGAATCGTTGAATGGAATGTTCACAAGATACTTTAAGGGCGGACTATTGAAAATTGTAGGGTTTTGATGATACGGGTACCATGGCAGAAAGACGTGTAAATGACACATTTGCACACTACTTGAAGTAAATTTAATTATGTTGGGAAGTAAACATTATGAGGTATATCATTAAAAATTAATTAAAAATCATCGGAGAACATGATTTTTAATTTTTAACTACTTGAAGTATTTGAATCGTTGAATGGAATGTTCACAAGATACTTTAAGGGCGGACTATTGAAAATTGTAGGGTTTTGATGATACGGGTACCATGGCAGAAAGACGTGTAAATGACACATTTGCAACACTACTTGAAAGTAAATTTAATTAATGTTGGGAAGTAAACATTATGAGGTATAATCATTAAAAATAATTAAAAATCATCGGAGAACATGATTTTTAATTTTTAACTACTTGAAGTATTTGAATCGTTGAATGGAATGTTCACAAGATACTTTAAGGGCGGACTATTGAAAATTGTAGGGTTTTGATGATACGGGTACCATGGCAGAAAGACGTGTAAATGACACATTTGCAACACTACTTGAAGTAAATTTATTAATGTTGGGAAGTAAACATTATGAGGTATAATCATTAAAAATTAATTAAAAATCATCGGAGAACATGATTTTTAATTTTTAACTACTTGAAGTATTTGAAATCGTTGAATGGAATGTTCACAAGATACTTTAAGCGGGACTATTGAAAATTGTAAGGGTTTTGAATGATACGGTACCATGGCAGAAAGACGTGTAAATGACACATTTGCAACACTACTTGAAGTAAATTTAATTAATGTTGGGAAGTAAACATTATGAGGGTATAATCATTAAAATTAATTAAAAATCATCGGAGAACATGATTTTTAATTTTTAACTACTTGAAGTATTTGAATCGTTGAATGGAATGTTCACAAGATACTTTAAGGGCGGACTATTGAAAATTGTAGGGTTTTGATGATACGGTACCATGGCAGAAAGACGTGTAAATGACACTTTGCAACACTACTTGAAGTAAATTTAATTAATGTTGGGAAGTAAACATTATGAGGTATAATCATTAAAAATTAATTAAAAATCATCGGAGAACATGATTTTTAATTTTTAACTACTTGAAGTATTTGAATCGTTGATGGAATGTTCACAAGATACTTTAAGGGCGGACTATTGAAAATTGTAGGGTTTTGATGATACGGGTACCATGGCAGAAAGACGTGTAAATGACACATTTGCAACACTACTTGAAGTAAATTTAATTAATGTTGGGAAGTAAACAGTATGAGGTATAATCATTAAAAATTAATTAAAAATCATCGGAGAACATGATTTTTAATTTTTAACTACTTGAAGTATTTGAATCGTTGAATGGAATGTTCACAAGATACTTTAAGGGCGGACTATTGAAAATTGTAGGGTTTTGATGATACGGGTACCATGGCAGAAAGA
Source organism: Diploptera punctata (assembly GCA_030220185.1). NCBI lineage: Eukaryota > Metazoa > Arthropoda > Insecta > Blattodea > Blaberidae > Diploptera > Diploptera punctata. Next base: position 501,779 of record JASPKZ010009389.1, read on the forward strand.
CGTGTAATGACACATTTGCAACACCTACTTGAAGAAATTTAATTAATGTTGGGAAGTAAACATTATGAGGTATTATCATTAAAATTAATTAAAAATCATCGGAGAACATGATTTTTTAATTTTTAACTACTTGAAGTATTTGAATCGGTTGAATGGAATGTTCACAAGATACTTTAAGGGCGGACTATTGAAAATTGTAGGGTTTTGATGATACGGGTACCATGGCAGAAAACGTGTAAATGACCACATTTGCAACACTACTTGAAGTAAATTTAATTAATGTTGGGAAGTAAACATTATGAGGTATAATCATTAAAAATTAATTAAAAATCACAGAGGAGAACATGATTTTTAATTTTTAACTACTTGAAGATTTGAATCGTTGAATGGAATGTTCACAAGAGTACTTTAAGGGCGGACTATTGAAAATTGTAGGGTTTTGATGATACGGGTACCATGGCAGAAAGACGTGTAAATGACACATTTGCAACACTACTTGAAGTAAATTTAATTAATGTTGGGAAGTAAACATATGAGGTATAATCATTAAAAATTAATTAAAAATCATCGGAGAACATGATTTTTAATTTTTAACTACTTGAAGTAGTTGAATCGTTGAATGGAATGTTCACAAGATACTTTTAAGGGCGGACTATTGAAAATTGTAGGGTTTTGATGATACGGGTACCATGGCAGAAAGACGTGTAAATGACACATTTGCAACACTACTTGAGTAAATTTAATTAATGTTGGGAATAAACATTATGAGTTATAATCATTAAAATTAATTAAAAATCATCGGAGAACATGATTTTTAATTTTTAACCTACTTGAAGTATTTGAATCGTTGAAGGAATGTTCACAGATACTTTAAGGGCGGACTATTGAAAATTGTAGGGTTTTGATGATACGGGTACCATGGCAGAAAGACGTGTAAATGACACATTTGCAACACTACTTGAAGTAAATTTAATTAATGTTTGGAAGTAACATTATGAGGTATAATCTCATTAAAAATTAATTAAAAATCATCGGAGAACATGATTTTAATTTTTAACTACTTGAAGTATTTGAATCGTTGAATGGAATGTTCACAAGATACTTTAAGGGCGGACTATTGAAAATTGTAGGGTTTTGATGATACGGGTACCATGGCAGAAAGAACGTGTAAATGACACATTTGCAACACTACTTGAAGTAAATTTAATTAATGTTGGGAAGTAAACATTATGAGGTATAATCATTAAAAATTAATTAAAAATCATCGGAGAACATGATTTTTAATTTTTAACTACTTGAAGTATTTGAATCGTTGAATGGAATGTTCACAAGATACTTTAAGGGCGGACTATTGAAAATTGTAGGGTTTGATGATACGGGTACCATGGCAGAAAGACGTGTAAATGACACATTTGCAAACTACCTTGAAGTAAATTTAATAATGTTGGGAAGTAAACATTATGAGGTATAATCATTAAAATTAATTAAAAAATCATCGGAGAACATGATTTTTAATTTTTAACATACTTGAAGTTATTTGAATCGTTGAATGGAATGTTCACAAGATACTTTAAGGGCGGACTATTGAAAATTGTAGGGTTTTGAAGATACGGGTACCATGGCAGAAAGACTTGTAAATGACACATTTGCAACACTACTTGAAGTAAATTTAATTAATGTTGAGGAAGTAAACATTATGAGGTATAATCATTAAAAATTAATTAAAAAATCATCGGAGAACTAGAATTTTAATTTTTAACTACTTGAAGTATTTGAATCGTTGAATATGGAATGTTCAAAGATACTTTAACGGGCGGACTATTGAAAATGTAGGGTTTTGATGATAACGGGTACCATGGCAGAAAAACGGAAGTGTAATGACACATTGCAAACACTACTTGAAGTAAGTAAATTAAATTATTATGTGGGAAGTAAACATTATGAGGTATAATCATTAAAATTAAATAAAAATCACGGAGAGAACATGATTTTTAATTTTTAACTACTTGAAGTATTTGAATCGTTGAATGGAAATGTTCACAAGATACTTAAGGGCGAACTATTGAAAATTGTAGGGTTTTGAAGATACGGGTACCATGGCAGAAAGACGTGTAAATGACACATTTGCAACACTACTTGAAGTAAATTTAATAATGTTGGGAGTAAAAATTATGAGGTATAATCATTAAAAATTAATTAAAAATCATCGGAGAACATGATTTTTAATTTTTAACTACTTGAAGTATTTGAATCGTTGAATGGAATGTTCACAAGATACTTTAAGGGCGGACTATTGAAAATTGTAGGCGTTTGATGATACGGGTTACCATGGCAGAAAGGACGTGTAAATGACACATTTGCAACACTACTTTGAAGTAAATTTAATTAATGTTGGGAAAGTAAACATTATGAGGTATAATCATTAAATATTAATTAAAAATCATCGGAAGAACATGATTTTTAATTTTAACTACTTGAAGTATTTGAATCGTGAAATGGAATGTTCACAAGATAATTTAAGGGCGGACTATTGAAAATTGTAGGGTTTTGATGATACGGGTACCATGGCAGAACAAACGTGTAAAGACACATTTGCAACACTACTTGAAATTAAATTTAAGAAAGGTTGGAAGTAAACATTATGAGGTATAACCATTAAAAATTAATTAAAATCATCGGAAGAACATGATTTTTATTTTTACATACTTGAAGTATTTGAATCGTTGAATGGAATGTTCACAAGATACTTTAAGGGCGGACTATTGAAAATTGTAGGGTTTTGATGATACGGGTACCATGGCAGAAAGACGTGTAAATGCACATTTGCAACACACTACTTGAAGTAAATTTAATTAATGTTGGGAAGTAAACATTATGAGGTATAATCATTAAAAATTAATTAAAAATCATCGGAGAACATGATTTTTAATTTTTAACACTGAAGTATTTGAATCGATGAATGGAATGTTCACAAGATACTTTAAGGGCGGACGGACATGAAAATTGTAGGGGTTTTGAAGATACGGGTACCATGGCAGAAGAAAGACCGTGTAAATGACACATTTGCAACACTACTTGAAGTAAAAAATTTAATTATGTTGGGAACGAGTAAACATTATGAGGTATAATCATTAAAACAAATTAATTAAAAATCATCGGAGAACATGATTTTAATTTTTAACTACTTGAAGTATTTGAAGCGTTGAATGGAATGTTCACAAGATCACTTTAAGGGCGGACTATTGAAAATTGTAGGGTTTTGAAGAAATACGGGTACCATGGCAAACAAAGAGGTAAATGACACATTTGCAACACACTGAAGTAATTTAATTAATGTGGGAAGTAAACATTATGAGGTATAATCATTAAAAATTAATTAAAAATCATCGGAGAAAACATGATTTTAATTTTTAACTACTTGAATATTTGAATCGTTGAATGGAATGTTCACAAGATACTTTAAGGGCGGACTATTGAAAATTGTAGGGTTTTGAAGATACGGGTACCATGGCAGAAAAAGAACGTGTAAAATGACACATTTGCAACACTACTTGAAGTAATTTTAATAATGTTGGGAAGTAAACATTATGAGGTATAATCATTAAAAAAATTAATAAAAAATCATCGGAAACATTGATTTTTAATTTTTAACTACTTGAAGTATTTGAATCGTTGAATGGAATGTTCACAACATACTTTAAGGGCGGAATAATTGAAAATTGTAGGGTTTTTGAAGATACGGGGTATACCATGGCAGAAAAGACGGTAAATGACACATTTGCAACACACTTGAAGTAAATTTAATTAATGTTGGGAAGTAAACATTATGAGGTAACATCATTAAAAATTAATTAAAAATCATCGAGAACAAGATTTTTCAATTTTTAACTACTTGAAGTATTTAAAGAATCGTTGAATGGAATGTTCACAAGATACTTTAAGGGAGAACTATTGAAAATTGTGGGGTTTTGAAGATACGGGTACCATGCCAGAAAAGAAAGACGTGTAAATGAAACATTGGCAACACTACTTCGAAGTAAATTTAAATTAATGTTGGGAAGTAAAAATTATGAGGGATAATCATTAAAAATTAATTAAAAACATCGAGAACATGATTTTTAAATTTTAACTATTGAAGTATTGAATCGGTGAAAATGGAATGTCACAGAACGTAAGGGGACTAGTGAAATTGTAGGGTTTTGAAGATCGGGTACAGGGCAGAAGACGTGTAATGACACATTTGCAACACTACTTAAGTAAATTTAATAATGTTGGGAAGTAAACAATTATGAGGTATAATCAATTACAAATTAATTAAAATCATCGGATAACATGATTTTTATTGTTTAACTACTTGAAGTATTTGAATTGAATCGTTGAATGGAATGTTCACAAGATACGTTAGGGCGGACTTTGAAATTGTAGGGTTTTTGATGATCGGGTTAACATGGCAGAAAGACTGTAAATGACCATTTGCAACACTACTTAAGTAAATTTAATTAATGTTGGGAAGTACACTTAATGAGGTATAATCATTAAAAATTAATTAAAAATCATCGGAGAACATATTTTAATTTTTAACCTACTTGAAGTATTTGAATCGTTGAATGGAATGTTTTTCACAAAGATACTTTAAGGGCGGACTATTTGAAAATTGTTAGGGTTTTGATGATCTGGTACCATGGCAGAAAGACGTGTAAATGACACATTTGCAACACTACTTAAGTAAATTTAATTAATTTTGGAAGTAAACATTATGAGGTTATAATCATTAAAAAATTAATAATTAAAAATATTCGAGACATGATTTTTTAATTTTTAACTACTT
>JASPKZ010009390.1:0-27500 GCA_030220185.1 Diploptera punctata
AACATCCAAAGTTATAGCCTCGGCGAAAAAAAATAACTTCCTTTTTCAAATTTTTTATTTAACCGGATTTTTGAATTATATAATCGCCTATACTAAACCCTCTAGATTAGATATTTTCGCTCACTGTTTTCTATATTTTTGAAGAGATCGTCATTTTTGTGAAAAAATGCAAGATTTTCAATTTTTTTTAGTTTAACCGGATTCTAATAGCACTATAAATCGCTGACTAGCGCCTCTAGATTGTATTTTTGCCTAGTTTTAGATTTTTGCGAAATGATATATGTAACTATTGTGTGAAAATCGAAGGTTATATTACCGTGGAAAAAAATTCAACTCGAACATCAAGTTTTCTTATTTTAACACCGGATTTTTTTGCATTATAAATCGCTGAAACTAGCCCTCTAGATTGTATTTTTGCTCTTTTCGATTTTTTTGATATTATGTAATTTTTGTGAAAAATCCAAGGTTATAGAGCCTTCGGAAAAAAAACTCGGATTTTCAAATTTTATTATTTTTAACCGGATTTTTTGCCATTATAAATCGCCCTGAGTAACCCTCTAGATTGTATTTTTGGCAGTTTTCTATATTTATAAAATTAGTCTGTACATGTTTTGGGAAAAAAATAACCATAACGCGGATCACATTATAGCCTTGGAAAAAAATAACTCGAATTTCAAATTTTTTATTTTAACCGGACTTTTTGCATTATAAATCGCTGCTCGCCCTCTAGAGTGTATTTTCGCTGTTTCGATATTTTTGAAATTCGGTAATTTTGTGAAAAAATCCAAAGTTATATATATAGCCATCGAAAAGATTAACTCGATTTTCAAATGTTTGATTTTAAAAGGATTTTTTGCATTATAAATCGCTGACTACTCGCCTCTAGATTGTATTTTTTTGCAGTGTTCGACCATTTTTAAAATTATGTAATTTGTTGTTGAAAAAATCCAAGGTTATAGCCACGAAAAGAAATAACTCGATTTTGAAATTTTTTATTTCAACCGGATTTTTTGCATTATAAATCGCTGACTAGCCCTCTAGATTGTATATTTGCAATTTTCGATATTTTTGAAATTATGTAATTCTTGTGAAATAATAACTCGATTTTCAAATTTTTTATTTCAACCGGATTTTTTGAATTATAAATCGCTGTCTAGCCCTCTAGATTTTATTTTTGCAGTTTTCGATATTTTTGAAATTATGTAATTTTTGTGAAAGAATCCATGGTTCTAGCCTAGGAAAAGAATTACTTGATTTTCAAATTTTTTATTTTAACTGGATTTTTTGCATTATAAATTGCTGACTAGCCCTCTAGATTGTATTTTTGCAGTTTTCGATATGTAATTTTTGTGAAAAAATCCAAGGTTATAGCCTTGGAAAAAGATAACTCGATTTTCAAATTTTTTTATTTTAACTGGAATTTTTGCATTATAAATCGCTGACTCGTCCTCTAGATTGTATTTTTGCAGTTTTCGATATTTTTGAAATTATGTAATTTTTGTGAAAAAATCCAAGGTTATATATAGCCTTGGAAAAAAATAACTCGATTTTCAATTTTTTTATTTTACCGGATTCTTTGCACTCTAAATCGCTGACTAGCCCTCTAGATTGTATTTTTGCTGTTTTCTGATATTTTTTGAAATTATGTAATTTTTGGAAAAATGTAACTCGATTTCAAATTTTTTATTTTTAAAAGCGGATTTTTTTGCATTATAAATCGCTGTCTCGCCCTCTAGATTGTATTTTTGCAGTTTTCGATATATTGGAAAACAATAACTCGATTTTCAAATTTTTTAACGGGATTCTTTGCACTATAAATCGCTGACTAGCCCTCTAGATTGTATTTTTGAAGTTTTCGATATTTTTGAAATTATGTAATTTTTGGAAAAAATAACTCCATTTTCATATTTTTGATTTTATCCGGATTCTTTGCATTATAAATCGCTGACTCGCCCTCTAGATTGTATTTTTGCAGGTTTCGATATTTTTGAAATTATGTCATTTTTGTGAAAAAAATCCAAGGTTATAACCTTGGAAAAAAATAACTCGATTTTCATCATAAATGTGTACAAAATTATATGCATTATGAATACCGGATACTCCTCCAGACAGTATCTTTTAGGTTTTATTAAATTTCGAAAATTTTTAAGTTTTTTTGCAAAAACACCTGAGACTGTAGCCGTGGAAAACTCAATTTTGAGATTTTGGATTTAGACCGGATTTTTTAAAAATAGAAATATCGGACACATCCCCTAATTAGTATATTTGAAGATTTTGGAATTTCGAATATTTTGACATTTTTTTGGAAAATCAGCAAGACTATAGCCTTGGAAGGTCAGTTTTTGAAATAATGAATTTAGACTGTATATTTTTGCTTAGAAATCCCAGACATATCCCTGCTGATAGTATTTTTGCAGTTTTTGAAATTTCGAAAATTTTCACATTTTTTTTAAAAAACGCCAAAATTATAGGCTTCAAAACTCAATTTTGAAATTATGGCTTCAGACCGGATTTTTTACATTATAAATCCCGGATACACCCTCTAGATAGCATTTTTGCAGTTTTTGATATTTCGAATTTTTTTACTTTTTTTTGGAAAAAAAATATAGTCTTGAAAAACTCAATTTTGGGGTAATGAATTTGGACTGGATAATTTGCATAGAAATCCATACATCCTGTAGATAGTACTTTTGCAGTTTTTGAAATTTCGAAATTTTGATATTTAAAAAAAAAGACTATAGCCTTGGAAAACTTGATTTTGAATTTAGATTGGCTTTTGGCATTACAAATCCCGCAGTTAACCCTCCAGATAGTATTTTCGCAGTTTTTGAAATTTCAAAACTTTTTTGACATTTTTTTGGAAAAACAAAGATTATAGCCTTGGAAAACTCAATTTTGAAATTTCGGATTTAGACCGGAATTGTGTATTGGAAATCCCGGACACAACCTCCATATAGTATTTTTGCACTTTCTGAAATTTCTTGGAAACTCAATTTTGAAATTTTGGATTTAGACCGGATTTTTTGCATTAATAATCCCGGACAAACCCTGTAGATAGTATGATGATTTTTATGAAGATTTTCGGGCTGTAGGCCGTAGTCGTGAGGCTTGTAATTCCCCGACGTTTCGCCAGAGACTGCGTCTGGCATCCTCAAGGGTTGTCTTGAGATTGGCAATTTTGTCCGCTGTCTGTCCTATTTATACGTTCACCGCGATGTGTTCGTAAGTTGTATCTGCCTTCTGATTGGTCAGCGGTAGGGACTTCCATTGTTCCTATGAGATTGCTGTTTGATAGTCTAGTCGACTGTACTTGTAGAGGTTTACATTTTGCGTTTTTTTTAGAACCGGTATCCATACTTTGTTGACTTTTAATGATTCTTCTTTTCTATTGAAATTGTTTTTATGTTTGAATATTTCGATGGCTTCTCGTTGTAAACGGGTAAAATAGTGTGTGCACTTAGATAATATGTCTGTATTCTGGTATTATACTCTGTGGCCATGAAGTAAAGAGTATTCTGCTACTGCCGACTTATCCATTTGTTTAAGACGACTGTATATTTCATGCTCCTTAAGTCTGATTGCGATACTTCGTTTAGTGGTGCCTATATACACTTTTCCACAACTGCATGGTATCCTGTATATGCCTGCTGTCTGATGAGGATAGAGTTGATCCTTTACAGGAGTGTTACCAGTGGGAAAGGCCGAAATAATCCGCAACGAAAAAGACAGTATACAGGCCTACCAAGAAAATCAAGAACCTTCTCAGACTTGTAAAGGATCAATTCCATCCCCATCAGACAGCAGGCAGATACAGGATACCATGCTGCTGTGGGAAAGTGTATATAGGCACCACTAAACGAAGCATCGCAACCAGACTTAAGGAACATGAAAGATGCAGTCGTCTTAAACAAATGGAGAAGTCGGCAGTAGCAGAACACTCTTTACTTCATGGCCACTGGGTACAATACCAGAATACAGACATATTATCTAACTGTACACATTATTTTAGCCGTCTACAACGAGAAGCCATCGAAATATTCAAACATAAAAACAGTTTCAATAGAAAAGAAGAATCATTAAAGTCAACAAAGTATGGATACCGGTTCTAAAAAACGCAAAATGTAAACCTCTACAAGTACAGTCGATTAGACTATCAAACAGCAATCTCAGTTGGAACAATGGAAGTCCCTACCGCTACTACTACTACTAATAAGCGGCAATGTTCTAGCATTGCCCAGTGTGCCACGTTTGTAACCAGTTGCGGCTACCTGATGGCCAATACCTTTGTGGTTATCAGTTTGGAGTTTAACCATTTAACCGTCTGTGTTAGCGGCGTTATTGTGTCTAGCTTTGGGCCGATACAAATATGGTGAAGTGAGGTGTCATCTCACCAGAGCAGGGCATCGTAAACTGCGCGACTGGACAAGCAGAGAGTCCGAAAGCCAGCCGCGCAGAATGAGCCACGCTACTTTGGCTGTTGTACAGCACTCACTTCATTAGTTGGTCCTTCAAGTGTCTGGTATGGGAAATATGTTTCGGTGGACAGCACATTATTGTAGCATACGCCCTATATTGCGCACAATTGGGTTTGGATGATTTGTTATTTTATGTAACATTTCTGTTACATTATTTTCAATTGATGTCGCAATAAATAAATAAATCTTAAATCTTAAATCTTAATCTTAAATATACGGCATCTGTGCTAGGTCGTGAAGCCTGGCCATTCTCGTATACATAGGTGCCGAATATATGATTTTTAGTACTTTATTTTGAGTAATTTGCACTTTCTTTTTATGACATGCAGCGAGAATGCTCCATGCTTCACTTCCATACAACAACATGCTGCGGATCACAACTTTATAAAGAGTAAGTTTGATCCGTGTCGATAAGGTAGGTGACTTGAAAAATGGATATAAAAGCGCAATTGCGGCATTTGCTTTTTTAATAATGTGTCGAATATGAATTTTGAACGTAAGCCTGGAGTCCAGATGGACTCCAAGATACTTGACTGAAGCTTCAAAGCGGAGTTGTTGAGCTCCCAGAGTGAGTTGTACAGGAGGTCGTCTGTAGGTTCGTGCAAACAGGACAGCTAGTGTCTTGTTTTCATTTAACCGAATATTCCACAGACGACACCAGGAATAAATGGAATTTAAGGCAGATTGGAGTATACGGATACGGTGTGGGAGTGTTCTGATTTTGGATTGGTAAAACACACAAGTGTCATCGGCAAAGGATGCTGTATGGATATGGTTAAACGTTGGGAAATCTGACACATAGAGTGTGTACAGAAGTGGTGAGAGAACTGCACCCTGAGGAACTCCCGCTAAGAGAGGCTTACAGTCTGAATCATACCCACTAACCGACACATAAAATTGCCGATCAGTTAGGTATTTAGCAATAAGTTTAACTAGTGGAGCCGAAATGTTGAATTTGATTAGTTTATATAATAATCCATTTATCCAAGTAGTGTCGAAAGCTTTCTCAATGTCATAAAAGATTGCTGTAGTGCATTTCTTGGAGTTGAATCCCGTAACAATCCAATCAATCAGTCTAGCAAGCTGCAGCGGAGTGCTATGTGCTTTTCTAAAACCAAACTGATAATTTGGAATCAATGCTCGTGTCGAGACTTCAATTTTTAATCTTCCCAAAATAAGTTTCTCCAGTATTTTGCTCAGCACTGGTAGAAGACTGATTGGTCGTAAATTGTCAGGGCTGGTGGGATCTTTACCAGGTTTAGGAATAGTGATAACTCTGGCTTTCTTCCATACTTCAGGGAAGTAATGGAATTGAAAGCAGAGTTTCACTATATACAGGAGGAGGATTAAGGCTTTTGGCGGTAAATGTTTTACCGCCAAATTAGGTATCCGGTCGTGACCGGGGGAACGTTCGGACGGAAGATCATGGATTACGGCCTTTAATTCTGAAAGCCGTATGTCAGGAATGGTATGAGGGATAGTTCTTTCAAGAAATTCACTAACAGTTTGGTGCACCTCAGCTTCATGAGCTGGTGTTGTAAGCTCATGCGGACGGAACCGCTGCGATAAATTGTCCGCGAGGACTTGTGCCTTCGCCTGAGGGTGATAGGCCCAAGTTCCATTTTGATATATAGCTGTCGGTAGTGGGGGAGTACGACTTTTCTTAATTCTTTTAATTATCTCCCAAGGCGGAGTTTGTTCCTCTGAGAAACGCTGAAGAGTTTTTTCCCCATTCAGCGTTTCTCAGTTCTTGTAATCGGTTCTGTACCAAATGAGCATATCGATTGTATAGCTGTTTGTGTTGGGGAGCGCCAAAAGTACGATACCATTTAAGATATCGTCTTTTTAGAAATAAATAATTGGTTTAGCATGTCAGTGTAATTCTGCCAGTCTATGTTATCCTGATGGATGTGTATGGGTGAAGTTAATAAAAATGCTGGTGAAATTTTGAAGAGTATTGGTGTATGATCAGAGTTTGGTGCGTCTATTACTGTAGTGACGTGTGGCGAGATAGGGACATTCTTCGATAGGGCTATGTCGAGTGTACTAGTAGAGATTCCATAAGCTGTGCGGCTGTAATGTGTTGGTTCCCTGGGGGCAGAGAACCCTGGGGGTCCGTTTATCGGGCCCCAGCTGTGCTCACAACAGCAACAGGGCGCGTCCCCGGGTGGCGGATAGGGGAACGGTCGGTGGTTTGCTTGCACTCCTCCCGGCTAGGTCCAGACCGGACCCGCGGGCCATTTGTGAGGTCGTCAGGACTCGAGAGACCTGATGCACTACATAGCTCGTGCTGCGGCCCCACTTAAGCTAGACAAATCCCCGTCCCCTCGGTGGCGTAGTGGGGAAAAGGTCGGTGGATCTGCTAGTCAGTCCTCCCTTCCAAGTCCGATGGACTCGCGAACCATAAGTGGGGTCGACAGGAGACGAGCGCCCTGTTGTACTAAAGCTCAAATGTCCCGGCCCACAGCGGGAGCAGCGCCCGTCGTGGCGAGGCGGTGGGAGATTGTGGAGATCAGAAGCTCCCTTCTCTTGGTTAATCCCGAGGACCTTCGTGGGGGCACCATGGGCGATGAGCTCCCTGGATGCCTACATTGCTCAGTGGGCTGCCTCACAGCAGCGGCACGACTAGGCTTAGTCTTGCGAACGGGCTGGTTGGGACAATACCGGGCGTAATGCTGGGAATTACCACCAGGTCAATAGCTCGGAAAGGAGGAAGCGCGGTCTTTGTTGGTGGGATTTAGCGCCGACTCTGGAACCGAGTGACCCAAGGACAATCTGTGAGGTCGTCAGGAGTTGAGCGACCTGACGTACTATAGCTCAGGCTGGACCCACTTCAGTAACCAAACACGTCCCCAGCTGGTGCACTGGGGGAAAGGTCGGTGGATCTGTAGAGAGTCCTCCCGGTCAAGTCCAAGGGACTCGTGAACCATTAGTGGGGTAGGCAAGAGTTGAGCGCCTTGTCGAACTATTTGCTCATCTATTGGAGCTTGCGAGCTCCGTGCTGGCCCACAACAGCTGCAGAAGGCGTCCCTGGGGGCACACCAGGGCTCGGCTCGGACCAGTCCAGAGGGGAGCTACTGTACTGGTTCCTGGCTCGGCCTACGGGCCCGTCGACAAACTGTGGGGTCGCCAGGAGATGAGCACCTGGATGTACTAAAAGTCTCACACTGTTGGGCTTGTAGCCCTAGCCGGTCTCACAACGGCTGCAGGACACGTCCCTGGAGGCAGAACAGGGGAATGGTCGGTGGATCTGCGACAGCAGTCCTCCCGGCTAGGCTCATGGAGCCCGTGGACCAACTGTGGGGTCGTCAGGATTGAGCGACCTGATGTACTATGTAGCTCAGCAATTCCCAGAACTGCAAACTCCAACACTCTCTCCCTGGGGTGTTGGTTTAAGGACCGTGAACTTGAACGTGGACGTGAACATAGGATAGGGAGGACTAGAACTAGGACTTGGGAGTATGGTCATGACGACCGAGGTATCCCAAGGGGTGGACGGCTGGGCCTAGATGGGGGCAGAGATTTCTATATTGTTTTGATGACAGTAATTTAGGAGTAATGTACCTGAAGGGTTTGAGACACGACAGTTCCAGAAACGATGTTTTGAGTTAAAATCTCCCGCTAGTAAATAACTAGGGGAGACAGATGTGAGGATATTGAGGTCGTGTCTCGTGAGTACACGAACCGGTGATATGTATATTGAAGCTATAAATATTGTTTCACGGTGAGAGATAGGCAGAAGAATTCCGGTGGCTTCAATGAACTGAAGCCTGGGTATATGAGCTACTCTATGGCCAATTGTCTGCTTGATACAAATTGCTGTGTCCCCAAGGGGACCGTCTAAGCGGTCATTTCTATATATTCTATAGTTCGGAATTTTGAAACGATTATTTGGTTTTAGATGAGTTTCATTTAGTAGAAGAATGTCAATATCTCTTGTTTGTGTATATTTAATTAGCTCTTGAAGCTGTCTGACAACACCGTTGGCATTAAATGCCATGACATTGAGATAGCTTCCACGACGGAACCTATACATTATCGCCGAAACATATTTATGCTATTGAGACCAGGTACATCATCTTCTCCATAGGTGATCTCAGGCCAGATAGCATTCTCTGAAGATCTTGGAGAAGTTGTTGTCCCTGGTCTGAAGTGGTGGTTTCAAGACTAGACCTCGTCTGGCGTTGAGCAGTGCTTATGTTTTGTCTTGTTTGAATTAAGTTTGGAGCCACAATTTGGCTAAAAGTTCTATTCGGATCTATGGGCTTAGAGTGAAATGTTCTAGGTTCTGTCTTTTACTGACTTACTTTTGTTTTATTCAAAAAAGTATTTTTCGCAGCTTGGTATGCTGGGCATTGTCTATAAGATGCAGGGTGTCCCTCACCACCGCAGTTTGCACATTTTAGTAATTTTTTGTTTGTTAATGCAGCAGTTTTAATTGGACAATTTGATGATTGTGTGCCTCAGAGCATATCACACAAACGCGGGGTGAGGTGGCACTCTGCAAAGGGTGTTGAAACGCTGATATCGAAAGCACTGTTTAAGTCCAGATCGAGGTCTTAGGGCTCAACAGCTACTATGGTATACATGATCTTTTGTAGGTTAAAGATCTCTCTTCCTTTTTGATTATTTTCAAGTTCCATTATAAATAATGGAAGCTTGATTGTATTTTCATTTTCTTTTTTAGAGATCTGTTGTATTGAGTTGATAGGATATTCTAATTTGAGAAGCTCTTCATGTATATCTTCAATTGGTGTTTCAGCTGGTAATCTCTTTAACACAGCTTTCAGTGGAAGTTCTTGATTTATACATGAGTGAAATATTTGCTTTCCAGCATTTGTGAAAAATTCTTTAACTATTTTAAAGTCTTCCACTGAGGCTGTGTAATATCTTGGACCCTCTGAAGTGTTAACAACTTTCAAGCCATGTTGTAACTTGGCCTGTATCTCTCTATTGATTCTAAAAAGATCACTTTTATCTGGTACTGTAATTGGGGGAGGTCTTGGTCCTTTATTTGTATTTGTCACTTCAGAGGGTTCATTGATTGTAGCTGTTTGAGCTCTGTTGACACTTGTAGGACCATTATTAGGAGCCTTCGGCTCTGCAGTAACACTATTGTTTGCAAGTACAGCAAACTTGTTTTGTACTGGTACTGTAGATGCTGTTGCATTTGAACCAACCATACAATTGTCTTTCTCTTTTTTGTATTTTTTGGTTTGCTTCATTTTTTCTTTCAATTGAGCAGTAGGTATGATTGTAGGTTCAGGCAGTGAATCTGCTGAGGTAAAAAAGCAAGAAGTTTGAAACTCCATTGCTACTGTTTTGATTTCTGCCAATATGTTTTTTAAGTATTCTTCCTTAGTTTGACAGCTATGACTATATAACTGAATTTGCTTAACACAATGTGTGGTTAGTTCATATGCACTTTCAGTACTCTCAAACTTGGGGTACGTATTTAGGTAATTATTTATGAGTACTTCTTCGATTTCTTTCTTTAGATCATTGTATTTTGAATCTACAAAAGTTTGACTTCTAATATTTCTTGTAACCTATAATACGTATTCTACTCCAAATTCTGAGAGTACCAGGCGCATCTGTGGTATCCATAGTTGTATCTGTACTCACTTTTGCTTTTGTAGATGTACTGGAACTTGCCATGATGCTTAATTACCAAGACTTAGTTTTTGGCACTTTTAACTACACTAGACACTTAACACCTATTAACACTGGCCTAATACAGTACTCACAGTCACTAGAGTTATTGTAACAATGGTTAAACTACCACTGACGGACCATTGTTTGAACAACACTTCACCGAAATGAAGGTCGCCTGGGATTGGCTACCTGGCCGCACCCCGATGTGCCGTGACACACTACCACTACACTAGACCGCACCACTTATTAGTAGTATCGTTATTACAGATGAAAGGCAGAAAAACACTGGCCGAAGCCGAAGCCGATGATTCCAAGAGAGCTTAGTAGGTCCACTTCCTAGTCGACTGCACCCTAGGAGTAACCATAGCTGACCAATCAGAAGGCAGATATAACGTACAGTCGACTAGACCATCAAACAGCAATCTCATTGGAGCAATGGAAGTCCCTAACGCTGACCAATCAGAAGGCAGATACAACTTTCGAACACATCGCGGTGAACGTATAAATAGGACAGACAGCGGACAAAACATTACCAGTTTCAAGACAACCCTTGAGGATGCCAGACGCAGTCTCTGGCGAAACGTCGGGGAACTGCAAGCCTCACGACCACGGCCTACAGCCCGAATCTTCATCAAGCTCATCATAGCAACTCCGGCCGTAAAAGTCTACGTGAATACCTCTAGATAGTATTTTAGCAGTTTTTGAAATTTCGAAAATTTTGACTTTTTTTGCAAAAACACACCAAGACTATATATTGCCTTGGAAAACTCAATTTGGAAATTTTGGATTTAGTTCGGATTTTTTGCATTATAAATCCCCGACACATCTACAGATAGCATTTTTGCAGTTTTTTATATTTCTAAAATTTTGACTTTTTTTGGAAAAACAACACAAAACTATAGCCTTCGAAAACACAATTTTGAAATTTTGCATTTAGACCGGAATTTTTGCATTAGTAATCCCGGACACAACTTCCATAAAGTATGTTTGCAGTTTCTGAAATGTCTAAAATTTTGACTTTTTTGGAAAAAAACCAAGACTATAGCCTTGGAAAACTCAATTTTAAATTTTGGATTTAGACCGGATTTTTTAAATTATAAATTCCGAATACACTCTCTAGATAGTATTTTTGCAGTTTTTGAAATTTCCAAAGTTTTGACATCTTTTGGATAAACACGAAAACTATAACCTAGGGAAAATCAATTTTGAAATTTTGGATTTTGACCGGACATGTTGCATTAGAAATATCGGACACATCACCTAGTTAATATTTTTGTAGTTTTCTGAAATTTCGAAAATTTTGGCATTCTTTGGATTAATAGCAAGGCAATAGCCTTGGAAAACTCAATTTTGAAATTTTGGATTTAGACAGGATTTTTGCATTATAAATCCCATATACACCCTATACGAGTAGATAGTATTATTGCAGTTTTTGAAATTTCGAAAATTTTGATATTTTTTGGAAAATTTTCCAAGACTATAGCCTTGAAAAACTCAATTTTGAAATTTTGGATTTAGACCGGATTTTTTTAATTAGAAATATCGGACGCACCCTCCAGGTAGTATTTTTCAGTTTTTGAAATTATGAAGATTTTGACTTTTTTTAATTTAATTTTGAAATGTTTGATTGAGATAGGTTTTCTTTGCATTGTAAATCCCGGATAGTATTCTTGCAGTTTTTTTTTAATTTCCAAAGTTTTGACTTTTTTGGTGTTGAGGTTAGCACAACCACGCAGTCCGCTACCATTAATTTGCACCGGGATATGAACCCTTAACCACACGATCAGCTACCAGCAAGTGCACCGCGTGTTGGTGCTGGATCATACCAATGTGGTGTTTATAAATATTTTGAATAGAAAACATAGATTGCTCAAATTAAGATATCTTTGCCCAGGCCCATAAAAGACAAAGATTAATTCAACTTTCCTTAATGAATTGCTAAACATGTAATATGCAGTAAGTTACGCAGACTATAATCGTGGAAGCTTTAAGGAAAGAGGAACTCACACACGCTTGAGTAAGCTTTGGAATATTACCTTCATATCTGACATAGACTAGCTACTAAATGAATAGGCAAAAGTACTTAAAATCAGACAACGAAAGTTTAATGCGAGTCAAAAGATAGTCAGATATAACATTGAATAATAAATGAATAAATAATTAATTTGACAAAGAAAATAATGCTGTCACTGATCATCTACACAAAAATAATATTAACAAACCATATGTACAACGTTACACTCACACTAGTCCAGCCTAGGGTTGGGGTACACGGTCCTTGTGGCCCCACCCTGGCCTAAAGGACTAATAAACCAAACTAGCTCTTCTGAGCTATATCGACCTGACTCCAACGGTAGATAAACAGATGATGATTTGATGTTAGAAAACATAGCTTTATATGAGAGTGCACTAGGAGAGGGGAGTATGCGCGATAGCACACGGCGCGTAATAGGACAGGAGGTGGTAGGTAGGAGAGAATTTGGCACTGTTCACTGAGATCACAGACGAAATGGAGACGCGATGACGTATTGGTTGCGCAATATGACGTAATCCCTGTATCGAAATCTTGATTTCGGTACATTGGAAAAACGCCAAGAATATAGCCTTGGAACACTCAATTTTGAAATTTTGGATTTAATTTGGAATTTTTGCATTACAAATCCCGAATACACACTATAGATAGTAGTTTTGCACTTTTTGAAATTTCGAAATTTTATACAATTTTTGGAAAAAACTCCAAGAATATAGCACTGGAAATCTCAATTTATAAATTTTGGATTTAGACCGGATTTTTGCATTTGAAATCCCAGACACAACCTCCATATAATATTTTTGCAGCTTTTGAAATTTTGAATATTTTACATTTTTTTGGAAAAACACCAAGACTATAGATTGGGGAAACTCAAATTTGAAATTTTGGATTTTTTCTGGATTTTTTATTATAAATCCCGGATACTCCCTCTAGATAGTATTTTTGCAGTTTTCGAAATTTCCAAAATATTCACTTTCTTTTTGTAAGAACATCTTGGAAAACTCATTTTGAAATTTTGGATTTGTACCGGATTTATTTGCATTATAAATCCCGTGCATACTCCCTCTAGATATTATTTTTGCAGTTTTTGAAATTTCTACATTTTTGACATTTTTTGGAAAAACATCAAGACTATAGCCTTGGAAAACAATCCAATTTTGAATTTTTAGATTTAGACCGGTTTTTTCCATTATAAATCCGGGATACACGCTCTACATAGTATTTTTGCAGTTTTTGAAATTTCGAATTTTTTTACGTTTTTTGGAAAAACTTCCAAGGTAAACTCAATTCTTGGAATTTTGGATTTAAACCGGATTTTTGCATTAGAATTCCCGGACACACCTTCTAGATAGTATTTTTGCAGATTTTTAAATTTCGAAAATTTTGACTTTTTGGGAAAACAAAAGGACTATAGCCTTAAAAATCTGAATTATGTAATTTTGGATTCACACCGGATTTTTTGCATTGTAAATCCCGGAAACACCCTCTAAATAGTATTTTTGCACTTTTTGATATTTGGAAAATTTTGATATTTTTTGGAAAACTCAATTTTGAAATGTTGGACTTAGACCGGAATTCTTGCTTTATAAATCCCGGATCCTCCCTCTAGATAGTATTTTTGCAGTTTTTGTTAATTTCGAAATGATTAGATTTTTTCGAAAAACGCCAAGACGCCTTGGAAACTCAAGTTTTAAATTTTGGATTTAGATCGTTTTTTTTTTTTTGCATTGGGAATCCCCGACGCAATCTCCATATAGTATTTCTCCAGTTTCTGAAATTTCTAAAATTTTGACATTTTTTGGAAAAAAAAATTTTAAATGTTGGATTTAGACCGGATTTTTTTAATTATAAATCCCGAATACACCCTCTCGATAGTATTTTTGCAGTTTTTGAAATTTCGAAATTTTTTAGATCTTTTGGAAAAACACCAAGACTATAACCTCTGAAAAATCAATTTTGAAATTTTGGATTTAGACCGGATTTTTTGCGTTAGAAATATCGGACACATCCCCTAGTTTTTATTTTTTCGTAGTTTTTAAAATTTGCAAAAAATGTTGGTATTATTTGGAAAAACGCCAAGACCTTGGAAAACTCAATTTCGAAATTTTGGATTTAGACTAGTTTTTTTGCATTACAGAATTGAGTTTTCTAACTCTTAGTGATTTCCCCAAAAAAAGTCAACATTTTTGAAATTTTGAAAACAGCAAAATTATTATCTAGAGGATGAGACCGGAATTTATATAGAAAAAATCCGGTCTAAATTCAGGATTTCAGAATTGAGTTTTGCAAGGCTTTAGTCTTGTTTTTTTTTCCAAAATGTCAAAATTTTCTAAAATTTGAAAAGTGCAAAAATAAATTATAGAGAGTTTGCCCGGGTTTCTAATGCAAAATATCCAGTGTAAATTCAAAATTTTAGAACTGAGTTTTCCAAGGCTATATATATTCTTCGTGTTCCCAAAACCGAGTATTCCAAGTGTTGGTGTTTTTACTCAATATTTCAAAAATTTTCGAAATATTTAAAACTGCAAAAATTAACTCGAGAAGTGGTGTCCGGGATTTTTAATACAGAAAAACCTATCTAAATCCAAAATTCCCGATCGAGTATTTCCGGGTCTAAAGTCTGTGCTTTTACCAAAAAGTCAAATATTAAGCGATTCGAAAAAGTATCGCAGTATATCCATTTCAGTGAAGATGACTATAAACCAAGGTTAGGGGATGAATACTTCGACTTATTTTTTTCAAAGTGTGTCCCGCACTTTGCATCATGAATATATGTTTGGCATATACTATAAGCTTTCGATGAACAAAAGCAAGACACAAATTATGTCAAATGGTCCGGAAAACCCAATCAAAGTCGATGGAATGGATCTTCAATATGTAAGCGAGTACATATACTTAGAACAGCTACTCTCCTTCCATCAGAAAGTAGAGAAAGAAATAAGCAGAAGATTAGCTCTCGCCTGGAAGGCGTTCTGGTCACTGAAATGTATACTGCTGGACAAGTCACTCAACCGGAAACTCAAAATGGAAACACTACAAACCTGTGTTCTTCCAACACTGTTATATGGCTGCCAAACTTGGAATCTTACTGCCAAACTGAAGTACACACTCCAAGTATGCCAAAGGAGAATGGAGAGGAAAATCTTAGGCATAACTCTGAAGGACAGAATCTCGAATACAACACTTCAAGCGATGTCCTCAACAACTGATCCTGCACAACAAGCCATCAGGAAAAAATGGAAATGGGGAGGCCATGTCGCAAGAATACAGGACGACAGGTGGACAATAAAAACAACCATGTGGGACCCGTACACAGGCAAGAGACAGCGCGGAAGGCCAAGACGACGATGGGCTGACCTCTTCAAAGAACGAGCAGGGGCGCAATGGTCCAGAGTCGCCAGATGCAGGAAAAGCTGGAGAACGATGGAGAGCCAACTGTGCATTAACTAATGACAGAACAGACAGTTTATACAAACCAAGTGCTACATCCAAGTCAACTTCTCACCACGGAGTAGCTCACCGGGTAACATTCACAATAGAGCTTAACCCCTGTACAGGGAGGCCTTTGCCCTTAAGGGACATACCAGGCTTTATTTATTTATTTATTTATTATTCATTTTATTTATGTACTATAAATGGTCTCATAATTATTCATAAAAATTAAAGAGGAGTTCAAATTCAAAATGAGTGTTAATTCAAACAGTTCAATTTAGAATTTATATAATAATGATATTGTTATAGTCATATCGTTTTAACTATGTGTATTAGGGATATAACTTTTTTGGACTTTTGTGAAATTAAATATTTCCTGTGCAATGGATGGATGAACTTTTACTTAAAACCATTGAAAAAGGCCTTCGTTTCACTGAGCTTCAAGAAAAGGTCATCCCCAAACATATTTATATATCAATATTTAATATTGATTTGGGGGTGACCTTTTCTTGAAGCTCAGTGAAATTAAGGCCTTTTTTTTTCAATGGTTTTAAGTAAAAGATCACCCATTCATTGGACAGGAAATATTGTATTTCTACAAATAGTCCAAAAAGTTACAAACCTCTAGGGTTATAACTTTTTGGACTTTCGTGAAATAAAATATTTTCTGCGCAATCAATGGGTGTAAAATATTTCCTGTGCAATGAATGGTGAACTTTTACTTTAAACCATTAAAAACGGCCTTCATTTTACTTAGCTTCTAAAAAAGGTCACCCCCAAAAATATTTATATATCAATATTTAATATTAATTTGAGGGTGACCTTTTCTTGAAGCTCAGTAAAATGAAGGCCTTTTTTCAACGGTTGTAAGCAAAACTTCACCCATTCATTGCAGAGGAAATATTTTATTTCAGAAAAGTCCAAAAAGTTATAACCCTAATGTGTATATTAAAATTCAACATTGTGTATAGAGAAATTGAGAGGAGCAGCTAGTCATGAAAATCATATCATCTTCAAGGTATGAGCCTGTTGGCCCGTTCGCTCCCCGGTGCACTTTATGCTGCAGGTGCACGTCGTCTCTCCAACGACGTTTTGGTCTTCCTACATTTCTTCGGACTAGAGGTTTATAATGAAGCGGCTGTTTTGATAAACGATTATTTTGCATTCTTTGTATATGTTCAAACCAATTACATTTATTTCTGTGTATTCTCTCATTTATATTATATATTTGCAATCCTCGATCTGTCCGAATATTACTTTGGGGAGTTCGAGTTTTTTTTTATATTTCCCCGTAGCAGGTAACCGGCCTGCTGCCGAGTAGTCCAATGGTGGGGCTGCCACCTCAAAGCATTTGAACATGCTTCCATCTGTACAAACCCCAGGTGGAGGGCTGCCTCTTCCGCTTGTATCGCCTTTATTGAAGCTTGTTCTCTTTGCCGATCCAACCGCTGAGGTCTTCACCCGTATCCCTGGGCAGGGGCCCTCGTTATACCCCGAGAGATTGGGTCCTTGACAGAACTTAGTCACTAAGATTCTTAGTGTTCGCCCCCGCGACGAGAACGCGCCTGTCAAGAATTACCCAGCTGTATACAGTTACGGTTTATGCCCCCTGTACACGCTGGGCCGGGTGGTCACGAAAATTGCTAAATAAAATATTCAATAGTTTACCCACTATATGAATGCCAACATATTCTACATATTTATTTACTTTTAAACATCAAATTAATTCTAAATTACCTTGTATGTTTATATAGTAGGTCTATTTCGTAATAACTAAACAAAATTCCCTCGAAATTGTAATACAATTACCCATTACGCCCATATAGTATGTTTAGTCTAAAATAATTGTAATTCTGTGATTTAGGCTGCGAAAAAAGTTAATCATGAGCCCAAAATACTAACAAATTATTTTTTTAATTTTAGAACATTTCGTTATTTTTTAATTCGGTATATTGTAATATAAGTCTCGCGTCGGTTTTAATGGTAGACAAGGCCTTAAGGCCTTAACTCTTCCAGGTAAAATAAAGCTCTTATTATTACTTATTATTATTAATTATTATTATTATTATTATTATTATTATTATATTATTATTATTATTATTTATTATTATTGTATTATTATTATTATTATTATTATTATTATTATTATTATTATAGTAGAGAGGTTAGGCAAGATGCCTTGACGCAGAGCTATGAGTCTTGCGCTGGTTCAAGTCTCCACGGGGGAGAGTGATTTTCTCATGGAATTTCAGTCATTATGCGACAGGCTCGTCATTTATTTGTTCTCCGAAAGTCCTAATTATTAATATGAATATTATTAGCATTTTAAAAAAAATGTTTATTTTTTTACTATATAATAAAGAAATCTTCAGTTAAAATATTATACGGAGTATCTTCTGATTTCTTCATACCTATTCTTATATTTGTAATATGCTTCTAATGTTTACTATCAATCTAGGACCGGTATTTTTATGTTTTTCTTTAAAACTATTTTACATTCTTATTAATTATGTTTTGCGATCGATATAAATTTTACAAAATCACATGAAGTGATATTTGTAATATGTTAACGGATTAAAATTTCGAATACTGTCCTAACTTATTGTGCATTTTCTCCATAGACAAAAAAAGGACATCCACCGCTGTGATCTTGGGGTAACTTAGTTATCTCGTACGCAGCGTGCCTGGGTTTTATCCCTGGTCGGGACAAGTTTCTTGGGTGATGATTTTATCAAGATTTTTCTTCACCTGTGAGAAAAGTGTCAGGAAACTTAAGGTCCAAACGGTACCCGAACATCATCTGACCATCTTAATAATTATTATCATATTTACTATGTTTAGTATGAGTGTATGATGTGTTTCATCGAAATGTTGTCTCGAAGGAGGCCCTGACATTAGATGATCACTCATTTGGGTAGGCCCTGCGTCTCCTTTTGTATTCAAAAACGGTATGTATATGATCCAAGGTTTAAAATGCCTCTCCCGACAGGACATGCCACTGTAAGACCCGGGTGGCGTGTGTTATGTAAAAAGTACCTGTAAGGTGACAGGTTAAACTAAGTTATTTTAATTATTGTATTTATTTTTTTCTGATGGAGTTAAGACCGTAAGGTCTTCTCTTCCATCTCACCAGCGTTTAATTATACATACAATAAGAATTATGATAAATGATACATAGTAGATCATTATAAACCATATAATATAAATGTGACAAGGTAAAGAAAGCAAAATAGTGATGATAATAATAATAATAATAATAATAATAATAATAATAATAATAATAATAATAATAACGAAAATAATAACCTACAATTAGATTAAGTAAATGGCTTGGTATAGGAAGTTTAAAATATAAAGGAATAATAAAAGTATACATGTAACACGGTTATGTATTATATTGTCTAAGGAAATATGAAGTGAGTTTCTAATTAAACTGTTTTTTGAGTCGGGCAGTCCTTGATATACGAGGGGAGGGAATTCCAGAGTCGTGTGGCTGAAACAAGGAAGGATGAGGAATTGTGAGATGTTCGATGTAGAGGAACAGTTAGAGTTAAATTTTTTCTCGATCGTGTATTTAAGTTATGGTGGGAGGATAGCGAATGAAAGCGAGTAGAAATATAGTATGGAAAAAAAGAACACCAGGAATCAATTTTGTAATTAATTTTTATAAAAAATAATTTTAAAATTTACGAGCCAAAATATTAGACCTATGGCTTTGTTCTTCTGACTAGCAGTAAAAAAGCTTTCCAAGACAAATTGTTTCATATACAGCCAGTAAATCTACAAGGCATACTTTTGTTTCTATTCACTTTAAACAACGGTAGTATTTCGTAGATATTTCGTGTAAATGTACATTAAATGCTAGACTTACATATTATTTTAAAACTGAAAGATGAATTTGAATTTGCAATAGTTATTAATCGATAGGCTTAAAGATTAAATAAACAACGTATACGTCATATTCGATCGGAGAGATTACATTTGGGACTAAATTATGTATTCTGCTGCAGAAGAGGATTTCATTGCATATGCTATGTTTATCCAACCCTTTGATATGTATTTGTATCGTTCTATTGTCATACATGTGTAACGTAATTCCAAGCAAATTGCATTATTCCAGCTACATCATCGCAAGCACGTACTTCAGTAGAAGAGTTTTATCAATGTCAAAAATTTGTTGTTCTTTAAGAACTCGGGTTTCAATTTGATAATTACAATAAACTAATGTTTAAATACGAAAATTAATTAACACATTGTCAATTATACAGTGTCGGCCGCGGTGGACTAGTGGTTATGCTCCTTGCCTCTGGTCCCAAGGATCGCGGGTTCAAACCCGGCGGGGATCTAAGGATTTTTAGGACGGAAAAATCCAAGTAGCAAGTCCTCCGGGAGGGACTTTAAGCCGTGGGTCCCGAGTCTGAAGATTTTCAGGCTCATAAAAAATCCTTAAGCCTGAATGAAAAGGCCTCTAAGCAAAATTTACGGAATTTTCCCGTCCTAGTACTACCTTGGTTTCCTAGATGTCAGTATGAGGCGGAACGCTGACCACGGACCACTCAAAATGACATCTATACGAAAACAAGTGTAACTACATTAATATGGTTCAAATTCTACGCCTAAGTCTCTGTAAAGGGAAACATGGGCTTACAATACAATACAATACAATTATACAGTACATAGCATTTTGTTAAAAGATTAGGCTTTATTTAATGACAAAATTATTTTGTTTTTTTGGCATTCTGTATGAGTTTCTCTGTTTAACTGTGCCTATATGGCGATGTTGTTAGTTAATTTTGAGTGACAATTTAACTCATGCCCCAAATGGGAGTCAATGACCAATCACATCTCAATGATTTTTTATTACACCCAATAACAGCCTAAAATTTAAGTTTATCATAATAAAGAAAGCACCTCCTTTTTAACATTCTGAATAGGTCATAGCATTATTTTGCAGTGACTAAGAAATACGGCTACCAGATTATATATATATATAGTGCATGAATGTCAACACGTAGCGCATACGAGAGATAATATAAAAACATTTGTAGCAATTGATTATACCACCAAAAAAAGAAACCACTGTTTGCACTTTCTTAAACGAATTATTTTCCAGGAAATGACGCAGAAAAATATAATTGACATATCTACATCATAGGACATCAGAAATTAATTAATACATATAACGTTGGCTATAAATTTCTCCACTAGGGTGCATTCTTACAACATTGCGATCTTTTGGCAATAAATAATATTATATTCTGGTAGCAGTGATCGAACAAAAGAAGCAAATGAAGCGTGCCAATCGTTTCTCATTTGTTTTCAAACATCGCCGTTTACATTAAATATATAAATATTTTAAATAATGATTTGTGAGTATACAGCTTAATTTTATTCGTTAAATAGTCCTAACAAATGCCACTCTTTATTTCCAAATTCTCTAGATAAATTGTAAATCACTCGTGGCATTACGTATGATAATGTTAATAACTTTAGCAGGTCCCCTTTGTTTGGGAGGTACTGTTTAGTTAAATATATATCGGTATAGAGTACAGTCCAGTTCTGGTAACTGTAGCCATCTTGTGAAGCCAAAGGCGTGTGGCAGGAGGGAGTGGGGGAGAGAACTAGTAGCTATGCAATTTTTTATTAATAATAAGAAGCACGAAGAGTTCTGAATCATGGATATTTATAAAAAGTATACGTTCATCGAATAGAAATAAGAATCTTCTCAACCTAATAGGGACACATGAATGGGAAGAATATTACCAAAAACTTTTAGTAGAGGACCGAAAAGAATTTTTGGGAGAAAATGACGATTTATCAGAGATGGAAACAGGAAACATAATCGAAATTGATATAAATGCTGTAAAAAAGGAAATTATGAGAATGAAAAATGGTAGTAATGCCGGCCCAGGAAATATTGCTATAGAATTGATTAAAAGTGGCAGTCAGAAGTTATGGGAAATGATCACTGTACTGTTTAATAAAATAATAAATGGCGAAGAAGTGTCAGAAGAGTGGAAAGTCGGTATTATAACATCGATACGTAAGAAGGGAGACAAGAGAAAGTGTTAAAATTATAGGGGCATATCGGTATCAAGTACATTAAGTAGAATATATGGACGTAGGCCCTATACTAAGTAAAATGGTTGATTTAGAATACCAGGATGAAGAAATGGAAGAAAAATCTGGTTTTAGAAATGGTAGATCATTCACAAATAATATATTTTGCATAACACAAATGATAGAAAAAAAGAGCTACTAACAGAGATATACATTTGCTTATTGCCGAGTTAACCAAGGCATGTGATAGTATTCCTCACAAAATGTTATGGGAAACTTTAGACAATTCTAACATTACCAAAAAAAAATAATAGAAGCTATAAAAACATTATACAAAGGATCTATTTCGAAAATAAAAATTGGAAATCATATAACATAGGAATTTACTATTACAAAAGGTTTAAGTCAAGGTTGCAGTTTATCTCCAGCTCTATTCAAAATTTATCTTGACAGAGTACTAAGAGACTGGAGGAAAAAAGTAAGAAAATGGGCATACCAATCCAAAATACACATGTATATTCACTAAATTTTGCAGATGACCAGGTATTAATAGCACAAGACCACGATGACACAGAATATATGGCTAAAAAACTAAAAGAAGAATATGAAAAATGGGGACTTTATATAAACATTGAGAAAACTAAATATCCGTGTATAGGAGAAGAAATGGAAAATATAAATTTCAACAATGGAGAAGAACTAAAACCTAGTTTTGAATGCACTTATTTAGGAACAAAATTAGACCATTCAGGCGATAATACAGTGGAAATTAAAAATAGAATAGCACAAACAAAACAAGCAATAAATGCTTTAAACTCTGTTTGGTGGAGCAAAAATATATACAAAAAATAGAAAATTACAAATATATCAAACCATAATTCAGAGCATTTTAACATATGGTGCTGAAGTCTGGCAAATTCCTATCAGGGAAATGAAAAGAATTTTAAGTACAGAAACGGATGTTTTAAGAAGATCAGCTGGGAAATCTAGAATGGATAGAATACGAAATAAAGAAATAAGGGAAATTATAGGTGTACAAGAGGAGCCGGAGATCATAGACATTATAGAAAAGGAAAGATTACAGTGATATGGCCATGCCAAAAGAATTCCAGAGCAAAGATTGCCTAAAATTGTTATGGAATGGATCCCAATAGAAAGGAGAAAGAGGGGAAGACCGAAGAAAACTTGGATAGAAGAGGTACAAGCAGCTATGAATATCAGAGGATTGGAGGAAGATCAATGGACGGACAGGGAGGAATGGCGTTTAGTTTTCGGAAGACGGCGGCAGCTGCCATGATACCGGATGATGATGATGATGATGATGATGATGATGATGATGATGATGATGATGACTGAATAATTGTAATTAAACATAAATTGGTTCAAAAATGTGTATAATGAAAACACTTCAAACTCATTAGACATCAACAATGGGTTTCAACTAAACACAGAACTAGTAGATACGAAAATTCAACGTGTTGTAGCTACTATTATGTTTTCAAAACTGGGGATAGTTGCTGGCAGTACCTGTAATTCGCCCTCTCCTCTTACCGGTACCTTACACCATAGACCCTTCAAAAGCAGCTACAGAAGCCGGAACTGCACTATACGTCGTTGTTGGTTCTGTCCTATATTGCGAAACCACAGGATTTGTGTGCATTAGCGATGGCCATGGCCATTCTACTTACACGATCATGTATTAGTTCCTCAATGTAAGGAAGTTGGACCAGCCTCATGGGCTAGTAGTCAGCGGTCCTGCCTACACTCTTCAGACTCTAGACCCACAGCTTAAATCCGTCCCGTTATGACTTGTTCCGTGGATTTTTCCATCCTAAAAAAACTCGTCGAGCCCTTCTGGTTTGAACCCGTGACCCTCGGGACTAAAGGCAAGGAACATAACCTATGGCGAACAACCTCAATATAAGGAAGTTGGACCAGCCTCATGGGCTAGTGGTCAGCGGTCCTGCCTACACTCTTCAGACTCTAGACCCACAGCTTAAAATCCGTCCCGTATGACTTGTTCCGTGGATTTTTCCATCCTAAAAAACTCGTCGAGCCCTTCTGGTTTGAACCCGTGACCCTCGGGACTAAAGGCAAGGAACATAACCCATGGCGAACAACCTCAATATAAGGAAGTTGGACCAGCCTCATGGGCTAGTGGTCAGCGGTCCTGCCTACACTCTTCAGACTCTAGACCCACAGCTTAAAATCCATCCCGTATGACTTGTTCCGTGGATTTTTCCATCCTAAAAAACTCGTCGAGCCCTTCTGGTTTGAACCCGTGACCCTCGGGACTAAAGGCAAAGAATATAACCCATGGCGAACAACCTCAATATAAGGAAGTTGGACCAGCCTCATGGGCTAGTGGTCAGCGGTCCTGCCTACACTCTTCAGACTCTAGACCCACAGCTTAAAATCCGTCCCGTATGACTTGTTCCGTGGATTTTTCCATCCTAAAAAACTCGTCGAGCCCTTCTGGTTTGAACCCGTGACCCTCGGGACTAAAGGCAAGGAACATAACCCATGGCGAACAACCTCAATATAAGGAAGTTGGACTAGCCTCATGGGCTAGTGGTCAGCGTTCCTGCCTACACTTCATGAGGTCCCGGGTTCGATTCCCAGTCAAACCATAGGAATTTTTCCTCAAAGGGAATTATTCCTGTGGTTGACCATGGTCAGGAATTTAGGTTAAGTTTAGGTTAAGAACTCTCCTGGCGCTTCATTATCATTTATCGCCATCATATCATCGGGGTATCGTAACTCCGCCTTCTAGGCGCCCCAACTTCAGAATTGGGTTACAATTAAACCTATGCCAGGAGAGAATACCAGAAATACAATCTAGGGCATTGAAAACAAAATATATAAGGAAGTTGTGCTGCTCTGTGAAGCTCGGTTATCCTCTTGTATCAGGGAGCTGAAAAGGTAATTTTCGAGCATCTATTCTGAATTATCTATATTTTATGTATGTGCGCGAGGATTCTCCAAGCTTCACTACCGTACAACAACATATTATGGATCACAGCCACATACAGTTACACGATCTATCAGGTGAGGGACTTTAACTATGGATCACATACATACTTTTTTGACCACACAGCGATATAAAGTGTCTCCCCGAATGAAGCAGAGAGCAACAGACAAAAGGGGAGATCAAAATAACAGTTGGTTCAAGGAGTGCATAGGAGTATGTTGTCGAAAGGATTAACGGAGAGTGATGCAGAGAATAGGCATGTATGGGGCAGTAAAATTTACAATGGATTGTACGAAAACTACTGAATTGTACAGAATTTCCTAATAAAATATATATGCAATATGTTTTCAAAAATATTATCATGAGAACAACCTCTCAATAGCTTCCTTCCTTAGGAATTCGCTAAATCACAAAGTTTTGTATAAAATGGCATTAGCCATTATAGCTTTTGTATGACCACAGAAAAATACGCTAAAAGTGGGACAATAATACAGGTACTTTTTGTCTACAAAGTCGGAATAGGATCTACGAGTATCGGAACTATGGACTTGGGTCTACTTCAGTTTCTTTGTAAAATAGACCTAGTTCAATAGTGTACGTGGAGGTGTTTCGTTCGACTATAGTGCCGCTTGTGAAGAGGGAAGTACTGCATAGTTAAGCTAGACAGATTATATAAATTGTGATCATGTTTTGAGAAATAAAACTGTTAAATAAATTTCGTGTATCGTGCTCGCTTTTCATGTTTTGCGGACAGTAGTTCTAAGCCTGTTCTTATGTTTTCCCGCTCGCTATACTAGCGACACTCTTCTTTCCTATTCCGGCCTTTGTAGACTAATACGATTACTTTACATTCATCTCTGTAATGTTTCCATAGATTTGGTCTCTGCAATTAAAATAAACAAAATGCTTTCAGTGTGTTGACAGATAAAATCACAAATATATTTATAGAATTTAATATATTGGACATGTCCAGCGAATGGAAGAAGATCGCCTACCAAAATCTGTTTTGGAATGGAAACCTGAGGGAAGACGAGGCAGAGGAAGACCTAAAACCTCCTGGAGTCAGGGAATATATTTATACATGAAGGAGAAACATCTACAACCAGGAGATTGGATGGACCGACAAAATTGGCTATTAGGAATCGGACGATGTCAAAGACATTAATCAACCGATGATCTATCTATCGATATATTTTACACCCATGAATTCCAGTATGATGTTCATTACAGCTGCATTAAATACATTATCAATATATAAAATTGCGTGAAGATGGAAAATGCATAAACAGTACTTATATTATATCTTTATTGGTATTTATAGTCGCTTTAACATCTAAAGTTTTCCACGTCTAGAATCGTTAGCTGTGTCCAATAGGCTGTGTGCTTCCATTGATTTTGCCATTCGTTTTTCTGAGAAAAAAATATACATACATACTAAATAATACTATCAAATGATGATTACGAATAAATGGGTTGTACTAATGCAATTTCAACACAGAAGGTGTCTTGACGAATTGATTCCGTAAAACCTGGAAAACAGATACATCAATTTGATCAATAATGTCATTTGAACCCGGGATCTCTCGAAAGCTGACCTCGAACGCTACACTTGAGTCAACTTTATTAGTATTATCATTAGTGTTAATAATAATAATAATAATAATAATAATAATAATAATAATAATAATAATAATAATAATAATAATACAGAAATCATCGGCTAATTAATGTCTTTGACATCGTCCGATTCCTAATAGCCAATTTTGTCGGTCCATCCAACTTCCTGGTTGTAGATGTTTCTCCTTCATGTATAGATATATTTCCTAGCTCCAGGAGATTTTAGATCTTCCTCTGCCTCGTCTTCCCTCAGGTTTCCATTCCAAAACACATTTTGGTAGCCGATCCTCTTCCATTCGCTGGACATGTCCGTACCATCTTAATACTGAGTTTAATATAATCTAAAACAGTGTCTTCAATCTTCATTTCCTCCCTTATAACCGAGTTTCTAATTTTTTTCTCTTCTTAAAATGCTTGCTTCCCTTCGTGTGAAATCAATTTCCGTTGCCAAAAGATACTTATTTGTTTTTGTTTTTAATGACCAAAAAGTTCTGCTTCATAAGTAATGATGCTTCTAACAATTGTACAATATAAATATATTAATTTTATTTTTATCCCACAATATTACAATGAGGCAATCAATTGCAAATTTTCCTTTATTATTTCAAATAATAATAATAATAATAATAATAAGAATAAGAATAATAATAATAATAATTCCATGGCGCGATAGGCCTAGATGGCCCTTAGCCTACCATCCGACTTCTGGCCTCACATCCACATGTGTCAATAACAGAGGTTGATGTTCATCTAGCCAGTGTAAGGGTGACATGTTGTCAACATGTCGAGTCCAGCAGGTATTGTAGCTACTCAAATTCCTCACGATACTGAGTGGGCACCGGTCCCATACTGACCCAAAAACCATGAGAAAATGTCTTGCCCCATGGAGACTCGAACCAGCGCAATAGCTCTGCGCCAAGGCTTCCTGCCTTAACCACTCGGCTACGGAGCGGGACTAATAATATTATTATTATTATTATTATTATTATTATTATTATTATTATTATTACTATCACTATCATTATTGTTATTATCATTATTATTAATACTATTATTAATATTTTTTATTGCTGATGAGCCCATGTAGGACTACGCAAAGTACTTAGAGGCGTTTCCTTCGAGCCCAAATTTATTTCATTCTTTTGCCATGAGCTTGTTTTCTATCATCTGTCCAAGTTGTTCCAGTTTTTTCTTCTTCGGTTTCTCATCTTGGTCAATTTGCCACTTATCACCTTATATTCTAAATATATCTCTGTTT